>NW_020716842.1:0-140889 GCF_900518725.1 Notechis scutatus | reverse complement strand
GGAGGAGATGAGTCTGCCTACCGAGATGAGGTAGACCGGTTGCTTTCTTGGTGTAGAGACAATAACTTGATCTTCAGTACCAATAAGACCAAGGAGCTTATAGTGGATTATAGAAGGAACAGATCAGACATCCAGCCCTTGCTTATCAATGGAATGGAGCAAGTGGCCAGTTTTAAGTTTCTGGGTGTTACCCTAAAAGAGGACCTGACCTGGGGTCCCCACATTGCAGCCCTGGTCAAAAGGGCCCAGCAGAGATAATACTACCTGAAACTTCTCAGGAAACAAGAACTGAATGAAAAACTGCTGGTGACCTTTTACCGCTGCATCACAGAGAGCATTTTAACCTACTGCACCTCTGTATGGTTTGCCAATTGCACAGTGGCAGATAGGAAAGCACTCCAGAGGGTTAACGTATTGCTCAGATCACTGGTTGCCCATTCCCCTCTTTGGAAGAGCTTTATTTATAGCTCCCGCTGCCTTAAGAAAGTTCAAAACATTCTCAAAGATCCATCTCATCCTGGGAACCCTTTTTTTGAACTATTATCATCTG
The DNA here is from genome assembly GCF_900518725.1 of Notechis scutatus. The sequence continues at coordinate 140,339 of NW_020716842.1, read as the reverse complement.
GCAGACGGTACAGAACATTAAAAACAAGGACAAATAGGCTGAAAAACAGCTTCTATCCCAGGGCAGTAGCTCTTTTGAATTCTACTATTCAAAATATATACTAAATTTTTGCATTCATCCAGGCATGAAGTAAAAAAGCTGGAACACACTTCCTCACTAGTCCAACACATGAAAGCCACAGGTCATAGCATCAACTTCAATGGCACCAAAACCCTAGCCACTATAGAAAACCACAGCCACAGAATTATCAGAGAAGCCATAGAGATTGAAAAAAGACCTGAAAGCATGAATAGAAGAGATGATTCCACCAGACTGTCAATTATTTGGAAGCCTGCAGTCACAAACAAAAAAAATCTCCACACCACAAGCCAGGCAAACACCTGGACACAAACAGACTCCCCCCACCCCCATACCTCCAGCTCAAACACTCTCCAACCAGGCACCCAGATGAAACCTAGCTTCCTAACAAATGATAGCTGTCCATTTACTCGGAGCCAAGCTGCACTATAAGCCTCCAATACAGGAACACAATGTTGCCAGCCAACCAAGACAAAAAAAAACACAAAACAGACAGAAGATATTAGAAACACCAATCAAGCAGAACACAGCAAACTCCAAGACCAATAAACACAGACCAAGACTCTCAACCAATCAGGATGAAGAAAAAACCATTCTGGCACAGCAGTAGCCTAGCCCCAAATTTAAAACTGAAACAACTGTAAAAGTCTGACTCACAGACAAACACAATACAGAAGCCTGATGATGGCAGATGAGATTCTGCCGAAACGTTGCTACAACTTTAAAAGCACAACTATAATGACGTGGGAAAATACCTGAACAAAGCTGAATACCATACATGTAAGTACCCGTGAAAACTTAAGAAAATGTATGTATGTATGTATGTGTATGTATGTATGTATGTATATTATATATATATATATATACACACACACATACATACACACATACATACACACATACATACACACACACACATATGTATGTATATGAATTATGTGGAATGAGTTTATATGTTTACTTCTCTTCTGTCATATTCTCATTACATGCTAAATAAATATCTGAAGTAATAATGTGGATGGGGTAGATATTCTCAGTATTATTGTTCTATCTAGTATAGAAGAATAAAGAATGCATTTAATTACAAGGAATTGGTTAGAAAAGTTCGTACTGATCAGCTATTTGGCACTGGAAGAAGCTATTTTGCGAGGTGCTAGAGCTGCTTACAAAGGTTGAATGGCCCTTCCATTAGAAAACTGTAGCATTGGAATCCCACTGGGAAGAGGGCTGGATTAAAAAAATCAGGCACAATAAATAACTTGGCATCAACAATCATCCTCTTTTACCTCCTCTTGTGAGGATAGGTTTTAACTTTTTACTCAATCAAGGCTCCATCTGATTATACTTACGCTTCACGTTCCTCACGGTCTCGCTTGATTCGCTTTAATTCTCGCACTTTCCAAGCTTCATACTCTTCTTCATCATTCTCATCATCCGTATCCAAAGCATCAAGGGCTGCCAAAGAACGCCTGTTCTCCTCCAATTCCTTCTTGGCTTCTTCTTCTACAATCTGCACCAAGACAAATTCCTTGTGTGTCCAACCACACTTGGCCAATAAAGAATTCTATTCTATTTTCTATCTTATTCTATTCTATCTCTATTCTATTGTATTCTATTTCTATTCTATTTCTATTCTATTCTTATTTCTATTCCCATTTCTATTCCTATTCTATTTCTATTCCTATTCTATTAAGAGTAAGCCTCATTCCTTATCTCTCAATCACATGCTCTTCCTTTCCCAGTACCTTCAGGGTGTACTTGCGCCTCTCTTCAGCCATACGTTTTGCCTCTTGCTCCAGTTCTTTCTGTTTCAGTGCCTCTGCTTCTCGTTCCTGGACTGTGATTCGGTCCTTTCTGCAACAGATATTTGTGCCAAGTTGGATAATATCCAAATTAAATCTTTTCTAGAAGAAAACTTTATTAGACTTCACACCCATTGCTACAAGAAAAATGCCTTGGAAGCTACCCAAAGTGGAGCTGTAATTGTATGCCACCAACATTTTAAAAGAAAAGCTGTGAATACCACTCAGGCTCAAGAGATCAATGCCCACTGCCACTTCCTCCCCTTCTTTTTCTTAACTAATGGAACTTGCTTGCGAATGAAGACAGGTTTAAGACGTGGTTCAGTTTCATCTTCACTATCTGTATACTCCTCATATTCAGATTCAGTTTCAGACTCCTCCCCAGAACGGCCTTCATCTTCCAGTTCCATCACTTCCAACTCCTCATTCTTGCGTTCCTGAGCACGTTGGCGCATCATATTACGTCGACGCTCAATTTCCTGTTAAGGAAAGGGAAAAAGTTATATGTGTACATGCACCCCCTACCCCATTCCAACCTGTCAGGTATCAATTTATGGCTAGATTAAAATTACACAGGTATAGTGCCTTTACATGTTAAATGGTCCAGTTCCAACTCTTGGAATCTCTAGCAAAAACTGAGGAAAAAGGGACAAGATTCTAGATGCTCCCAGTCAGAACCCTGGATACACTGCAAAATATTCCCCCGCATTTCTAAATTCAGGAAGGCTCATTGCTGCTGCTCCTGCAGAAGCAGAGTTTTCCCAAGGAACCTCCAGAATTTGCTCAAAGATGCAGTCCACCCCAAACGCCACACCTGGCTCTTCCGCCTGCACATACCTCATCGTCCACCTCTTCCTCTTCCTCCTCACTGGTGTCCTCACGCTCCACGTGCCAGGCTTCACCCTCCACTTCAGAATCGCTTTCCCCCACCACTTCTGGCTCCACAATCTTGCGGTGCCTTGCCAGTCTGGAAGACAAAGGCCGTTTTCCTCCCTCCATTGGGCCACAAAAAAGCCTCCAGGTTTGGCCCAGGTAGCCTGGCTGCCACTCACCTCTCTTCCACATCCTCGCTGACTCGGTTCTGCAGGCGGCGCAGCCGGGGGTCGCTGGCCAGCTCCTCCTCCTGCTCCTCGGGCTCCAGCTCCTGCTCCTTGGCCTTCTTGATGAACTGGAACTCCTCGTCTTCCTCATCGGAGGACTCCATGGGCGCATAGTCGGGGCGCTTCCCCGAGACGTACCGCTTCACCTTCACCTTCTCCATGGAAATCTCCCCTGGAAGAGGCGGGCGGGGTTCAGGCTTTCCAGCTGAGACCAGCACCCCCTCTTCCTTCCCCTCCGCCTCTCCCCGCAGAGGACCCGCCGTGGACTTCTGCCCCCTCCTCACCTTTTTCGTTGCGGACGGGCACGGCCCCCGCCGTGGACTGGATCGGGGGCTGCTTCATGAGGGCGCTGCTGGAGCCCGACATGGTGACGGTGGGCGGCGAGGCCGGGAAGCCGCTACAGGAAGGACGGGTGCTCGTCCGCCGCGCGTAAACACCGGACTGACGGAAGACGGTCTTCCACTTCCGGCTGCTCTCGCTCGCTTCCGCTTCCGGCGCGCCGGGGCCCGTGGGGGCGGACCCTTAGCGACCTTCCGTTGAAGCTGCGCCTGCGCACTTTCTTCCGAGGGAGAGGGGAGGGTGGCCTCCTATGAAGCGGCTTAAGCGGGGTCGCTGGTGGGGCCCTCGGCCGTTTGGGTCCCTCCTGCAGCAGCAGACCCCGAAAGCTCCGGGGTGCCTCTCCGGCTTTCAAGTCCGAGGGAATGGAAGCGCCTAAACCCCGGCGGGGAGGTTTGCCGCCTCTACTGGGCGGGAGGATCGGTGCGTGGATCGGTCGGTTGCGAAGGAGCAAGCGGGACTCTTTCCGACCGAAAAAAGGAGGATTTATCCAACAACAGTGAATACCAATCTGGAAACAGCGGCCCGTATGGTTCCAGGGAATAATAAAGTATACTTGGCAAGGAAGAGTTGCAGCAATCCGCACGAAACATTTCCTATTTCAAGTGGTTCCAAATCCAAACCCAACAAGGTATTTCATGGCTAGCATGGACTAGTAAGGAGTCGTATATAACCCAGCAAAGGGGCAAAGATTAAATTCAAGAATTTCCAAGATTCAAAAGAGCAAGTTCCCCCTCCTCCCCCTCTCTAGTTTTAATTTCTACCTGCCTAAAAATGGATTTTTAGGAGCGTGGATTATATTTCGGTTCCATCACCTTGATGGAAGGGCCAGGCCCACCAGAAGGGCTGCAGAGGTATTTGGGTGGGTGTTCACTTTTTTCTTGAAACTAATATATTGAAACTATTTAGCAACTCATTAAAAGTTTGGGATAAATAAAAAAGGAATAAGTCCATGTCTCTTTTCTTGCTTCCTTGTTGAATGTCTATTTTTATGAGGAAGGACTAAGAAATTTGCTCGGTGCAGACACAATAATCCATTTAGATTACAATATTAATAGAGCAAAATTAAGATCTCTCCAGTCACATGCTACACAATGCTATTCCAACTTTGTAAGAATGCTGTGTGAACTGAAAGGAATATTGAAAACAGTTGAATCGCTCAGTGTAAAAACTTAAGATGGTTTCTTTAAAAAAACTCCTTTGGCTGGCTGTGGTGCTGGGACTGAGGGGGCGGGGAACGGACTTTCTTCATCATACACAAACATATTTTCAAAATAGAACTGTGTTTCTATTGTTTAGTGTTAAGGAAAATATACCATTAGCCAAATTTTCTGCAATTGTGTATTTAATGGACTTTACCTGTTCTTTTGGTCCCAGAGAAAAACAGAAGAGCCATTTCTGAATGCTGCTATTTTACCAGTATTTGGTGGAAGATCTCCAAACTTTTGAACAAAGATTAACAGGTTTACAGAGTTGGAAGGGACCTTGTAGGTCATCTAATTCATTCTGAATGGTCATTTCTGACCACCGCTGCAACCGCCTTCGGGAAAGGGAGTAAGGCCAGCTGGGGAGGAGAGATGCGACTCTCCTCTACCCTTCTGGCAGTCTCCCCCCTCTTCACCACCTCTATGGGGTGGCTTATCCCCAAAACCAGATGGCTTGGGGTGCTCCAGCGGTGAGCACAGATTGAAACTGTGCACTATCGCAGATTTTGGTCTGTCGCCGAAGAAGCTCAAACCTGAATGGTTGTTCTTATTGTCAGAATGTTTCTCCCTATTTCTAGGTTGAATCTCTCCTTGATCAGTTTCTATTCATTATTCCTTGTCCTGCCTTCAGGTGCTTTGGAAAACAGCTTGACCTCCTCCTCTCTGGGACAGCCCCTCAAATATTGGAAGCCTGCTATCATGTCTCCCCTAGTCCTCTTCATTAGACTAGCCAGGCCCAGTTCCTGCAACCATTCATAGTATGTTTTAGCCTCCAGTCCCCTCATCATCTTGGTTGCTCTTCTCTGCATTTTTTCTCAACATCTTTTTTACTGTGTGACCAAATCTCAGATGTCCAAGAGGTTCCAAAGACACCTTTCAAATTAGGCTTTTTTCTACTCAACTTGAAACAAAACACATTTTTTGTTTGTGCGCACCCAAGTAAGTTTCACAATTGTCTCAATAGGATGAGATAAATGAAAGGCAGAGAGAGAAGCATATTCCAAAAATGAGATATATAGAAACTTAGTAAAACAAAAGCAGGAAATGGAAGCCCCATGTATCAGTCCTTTCAGATTATTGCTTATTGCTTAAAAACCTAGGCCTGTTTAGAGAAATGGTATTGTAGCAGCAATGGTATTGTATCAGTATCAGCATTTGTAATATTCAGTTTCCTGCCAGAAGTTCTTTTCTCAATTGCTCACACTCTTACTTTATTTGATATGGGCAGGTTCGCCTTCCCTGATATAGCCAGAATGCAAAAGCGTTTCATCCCACAATAGGAGAGTTTATGGGTCAGGATGTTGTGGGAACCTAGCCATTATTTTAGTATGTGTGAAGTAAGCCATCACAAGAAGCCAGACTTAGTGGCTTGGACACAGACTATCAGGTAGGTGCCAAGTTGGCCTGCTGTAATACAGGTCTATCTGGCTCTGTAGGTAGATTTCTGACCTGGTATTGGTGAGGGGAAGAGAATAACTACCAGCCTGCTGGGTTAGAGCAGAGATCAGTGTCTATCTTTTTAACAACCAGCTTTGCTTTGTTAATGGATGTTTCCAGCACAAGGAGCAGATGACAGTGCTCAGCAGGCGAGAGACAGGCCACTTCCTGTGTGGTATTCATTCGTAGCAGGGCCTGGGACCTAATCTGCTATGAGTGTGTGTTTGTGGTATGAAGCCCTCGCCTTGCCAGGTGCCATGATTTCCAATATCAAATGACTTGGTTCTGTTTCTAGGCCAAGAGATTATTTCCTGCTGGGCGGGGGCTTTGTTCAGAGACTACCTAGGTGCTTGTAAACCATGTCAAGAAGCTCACAGAGTAAGTATTTCCAAGCTCTTAAGAAGTAAAAGATGCTAATAAGTAAATAGGACTGTGGCTGCCCACATGGAGGGTCTTGGGGAGAAATGGGGGGGGGGGAGAACCTGCTTCACAGCAGAGGGAGTGTCAGATCCCTAGAGCGATACTGCCATTCAACTGGGGAAAAGTGGGGAACCTTGAATAAAAAATTTTTATACCTCTGACAACTGCTATTTTTATAACCTTTATCCTGGTGCCCAAGCACCCTGAGATTTTCTCACTTTTGGGGAATGTACAAGGGGGGAGGGCCACGTGGTTGTTTCACTCTGAAAGCCAGTGGAAGATGACCCTGGGAATGCATGCTTATCTGGTTCTCAGGATGGGCCGTTACAATAACATCTCCACATCTGTGGATTGGCAGAATCCACATTGGACTGGAGGGAGGGGTTTATTTCCAACTATATTGCCTGAGGGGATTTAGAGTCTGCTTTGCTTTTGTTCTGCTATAACGTCTGCTCAATAAAAGGTTTCTTTTGAAATACTAAGTTTCAAGAGTTTTTACTTTGAGTGAGGAGAGGCAGGACCTTACAGGGAGTCCAGATTGGGATGCACTTCTAGTTTCCACAGTTCCTTCTGGTTGGCCTTGATCCAGGTCAGCTAAGCTTCTGGGATGCAAAGCCTTGGCGGCATGCTGACTGCAGACACTGGTCACCTAATCATAGGCTGGCTTCTCCTGGCAGGTTGACCAAGGTGAGGGTCAAGGGTTTCTGGTTTGGCAGGTTTCCATATTAAGCAACTCACCGTGTTAAAAATGTGGTCTGATTATTTGGGCACAGTACTTTCTGTGACAGGAATTCTGGTTTCCTAATATGAGGAAAGTTGAAGGTTAGCTGTTGTGTAAACCTAGCTGTTGTGTTTGCTTGACCAGCTTCAAAGCAACTGATTTATTTGTACTCTTCTACAAAGGAAGAATTGCAATGCTTGTAGCCAGTTTTTTTTTTTTAGAACATGACTCACTCAAGAATAGAAGATTGTTATGGTCCCTGACCCTAGAAAGTATATGAATAAGCGTTCTATCAGGACATACTAGCTATTAGATAAAAATGTACAATTCTCTCTTTTAAAATTGTAGCCTGCTTTACACACAACGCTATTCCTGGATTTAGTGTTTTTTATTATGGTTTGTATATCAGAATCTAAATTACTTGTATTTTGCCAATCAGCCACATTCCTTATTTCTGGATGCTGGAATATTTTAAACATGGATTATCTTTCTGCTTGAACCTGAAGCTATTCTATATGCATGTATTTATATTGTGCTTCAATCCATGAATTAACTCTGCCCAATTAAGAGGTGCCAGAATAAGACCCACAGAAATGTGGCAGATACAGTGCCCTCAAATCAAGGCAGAGATGGAAGTCTGACCTGGAAATGCCAAAACACCTCCCTCCACCCACAATGGCAGCAAGACTTGTTTAATTGCTGACACACACAAAAACCCAATCCAGCAAGCCTGATATGGAATTCCCCACAAGTAAACAAATCATTGTAGCTTATGTATGTGTGACTGTTTTCATTCAGGGGGTGCTTCTCTGGCTGGATATTTATGAGGGTTTATCAGGTGAGTGGCTTCCTGCATTGGTGTTTTTTCTGTGTCACTAGTTAAACAGGTATTTTGCTGGCATTGTGGGAGGAGATGGGTGTTTTTGGCATTTCCAGGTAAGCATTAAATAAGTGTAGAGTATGCAGTGATATATACAAATGAACAATAGGATTAGCAAAGAATAAACAATATAAAAATATCACCCAATGATTACGGAACAATCTTTAATATCTGTCAGAGCGGCCAATCGCTTTTTTGGCTAATGTTTTCCACTTCATTAAACAAAAATAAACAATGCTTAAAACAGAAAAAGATGGAAAATATATATCATGAATAAATCTGAAAACTTGACTAGGAGAGTCCAGAATCCTCTCCCTTGTCCTTCTGTCCTAGAAATAACTATGGGAAACAGGCAGTCAGGGGAGCCAATGAAACGTACCCCAGCCCACCAACCCCAAAGAATATGGCCATGTCCAGGCAACGTCTGTGCATTAGAGGAGCTTCTTTTGCCTCTGCAGCCATGCGCCACTGCACTGCACAAACATCGTTCTATGGCTGCCAGTCCCACAGCAGCAACTCTGGGTGGATTTAAGAACAATTTCATAATCCAACCCCCCAAATCCCAGCTTAAAACAGTAGTCCCAACCTGGAAAAGCAACATTTAGCCAACAAGGCTCCCGTAAGCCCTTGGCCTGAATACCAGTGGAACAGCCAGGCCTTTGGTGCCTTATGGGAGGATGCCAGTTGTCAGGAGCACACAGACAGTCCTTGGGGCAGGGGCAGGCAGAGAGAAAGCATGGCAACAAATTGTTTGCTAGAAGGGACCCACAGTATGCCCTCCCACCACCTCTGGGGGCAGAGCAGAAATGATGGAGAGGCAATCCTGCAACCGCCTGGCTGGCTTTATGGGAGATAAGCAGTCCCTTGCATCCTGCTGTCAGCCAGAGCAACTCAAGGAGCTACGGAGTGGCTGCCCAAATGTTGCTTCTGGGCCAGCCCCTACCGGGCTTATGACTGGCTGATTGAGTCAAATTCTTTAAGAAACTCATTCAGGCACCCAGGGGCTTCCCCAGTCTAGTTGTCTATATAGAAGAACTATATTTATTACAAGGACTGATCACAATCTGAATCATTATCTTCATTTTTTTGGAGGAAGTTTATCTGCTTTCCACAAGGCCAAATACTTAGTGAGCGTGATCTAGAGGAAAATGGGAATTTTCAGGGAATTTTCAAATCACAGTGAGTGACTTGGATTATAATCAAGCAAAGGTTGCCTTAAAGCAAAAACCATCAGAAAGAACTTGGGGTCGACCCATAAAGACGTCTCAGGCAACCCTATTTGCCACTTTATGCGCCAAAGTCTCTGGGACATTTATTTTCTCCAAATGCCACACTTCCTTGATGGCATTTTCCTTTCTCAGCAGACTTGGAAGGCCAACTCTGGACGATGCCCAAGAGGAGGATTCAGAGGGAAGGCGGGAGCTTTGGGGCAGGTGAAGACCAAAACTGTTTACAAGGCTGTCAGGCTGTTGGAGAAACACAGTGGTTTAAGTTTAGAGCAAGAAAGCGCCCCTCTTTCCTATGTCAAAATGTGCAGCAAACACATTCAAAGAATAATTAGAGTGAAAGAAATGACAGCTGGAATCAAAATCTGAGGCCAAATCACTAACAATTTGCCATATGGAGACAACCCCACTTTGTCAGCAGAAATTAAAGAAGACCTAAAATCGTTCATTGGAAAATGGCAAGTGGCCGATTAAATACGAAGAAGGCAATGTTAACTGGCCTGGCCCAGGAACATACTGACAGGTGATGGCAAAAGGTGAAGACTCAAGAATGAAGGTGGGCGGAGAAGTAAGAAGACTGATCTTAAAGAGAAAGGCAATGACAGGCTCGATCCTGAAGAAGGTTTCAACTAGGACAGGACCCTCCAGGTTTCCTTACAGGGATGAGATGGGGAAAGCAGGGGATCAGAGAGATTAAGAAATACCTGGAGATTTCAGTGACTTGCATGTGTTACCTTGAAGCCAGTGGTTAAGAAACGCTGGCCAACTCCCATGAAGAGAGATGGAAAGTACTGGAGAAAAGCTGTCTGAGAGTAGACATGAAAGTGCTCTTCAAACTACTTCCCCAAAAGAGGTCACTGGGAGTGGCGAAGATACCGGGAGCTTCCGGAATGCAGACTGTGGAATAAGGGCCAAATTAATCAATTCTAGCTGAAAGTGAGAAAAATCTTCCTAACAGGAACAACCTGATTGAGAAACCACGTCCCCAAAGGTGCTCTTCAAACATTGGGGAGGCTTTAATTTCCATGCCTGCAGGAGGGTGGGCTTGATGGCCTCGAGGGTCCTTCCAAGTTCTGGCACAGCTGCCTGAATTCAACTGGAAGGAGTGCCCGTCGTCTCGTTCAAGGCCTACCAAAGTCACCAAATCTCCAGCCCCGCTTGGAAGCCCCAGGCCCGCATTTCTTTCCCTTGCGGCCATTTGCAGCCGAGATCCCAGGTTCCCTTCGCACGAATTGGCCACTTGGATGCTGCCGCTGGGCTTCGCTGTCTCCCTTTGGTTTGCGACGCTTGCCGGGACTTCTCGTGGCTCTTCGAGCCCCTTTGACCATCCCCGGCGCCTCCCCCGAGGCTCCTTCCGTGCTTGTCCCCTTCAAAGTACGGAGGCCAGAAGCGGAGCGGAAGAGAGGCGGACTCGGAACGGCCGGAGCTCTTTCGCCGCTGCCTCAGCACCTGCCCAGGCTCCGCTCCGCCGGGGATTCCAGGAGCCCTCCCGCCCAGCGGCCACCCGGCTCTCCGCGGCTTCTTCCTGGCTACCGACCCGCAAAGGGCCGGCTGAGCTCAGGGTCCTCGGCACGTTGGCAGAGCGATCGACGAAGCCGCCGGGATCCCCGGAGAGAGCCCAGAGCTGGGGAGCCGCGTCTGCCGCTGAGCAAGCAGAAGCGACGAGCGACCTCCGGCCCGCATGGTCCCCGGGGTACGGTCGGCTTTGCCGGCCCCGCCCGTCCCTCCACCGCCTTCCCTGGCCACGGCCGCGCAGAGCGGTCGGGCGAGCCCCGGGGGCGGCGGCCGAGGCGGCCGGCCGGCCTGCCTGCCTGCCTGCGCGCGAGGGGAGGTGCCGGGCTGGGGCCGCCCCGCCGCCCGCACGTCAACCAGCGTCAAGCCGCTGCCAGCCTGCCAGCCTGCGGGGAGGGGGCAGCTCGGCTGGGCTTCCCGGTCCGCCTCCCGCCCGCCGCGATGACGCCGCTCCCGCTCGCCCAGGGGCCGAGCGGGCAGCCGCGGTGAGCAGAGCGGCGCGAGCCCCGCGGGCTGGAAGGTAAGGCCGACGGCGGGGGAGGGAGACCCGCTCCGGGCCCGCCGTGCTCGGCCGAAGGGCGCGGGCCGCCTGGGGGTGGGGGGGGGGAGGGCGAGGCGAGGCCGCCTTTCGGGCCCGGTTCTGCCGCCCAATCGCCCTCCCGCCCGCCTCGGGTCCTTCATCCAGCCCACGACGGGAGGACGCGCCGCTTTGGGCCAGCGAGGGCACCGCGCAAGGGCCGAGGCCGCTGCTCCGCTGGGCGCAACGAGGTGGGCGCGTTCAGCCCCGGGACGTCCGCCCGGCAGGAGCGCCGCCGTCGGGCGCTGGCCCCGGAGGGATCTGAAGGGCAGGGCGCGTGGAAACTCTGGAACCCTCGAGGCCCTCGGGACGGATCGCGTTGTCCGAGGCTTTGCTCCCCGGGCAGGGCTCGGGGTTGGGGAGGGCTGTGTGCCCGGACCAGGCGCTCCCGCTCGGCCCCGCGCCTCGCAGGGGGCGGCGGGAGGAGGAAGCTGCGGCCGGGAAGCCAAAGCCGGGCTGTCTGCGGCCCCGCGCGTGAGTCACAGGCCCTGCGGGGGTGGGGAGAGTTTCCGGGGTAAGTCTGAATGGCACGTCTGACACCTGGAGAGCTGCGAAAGCAACACTGGCTTCCCGAAATCTGAAGCTCCTATGCAGGCTAGTTAGCCAGCTTCTCAAAATCTCTGAGTAGGCAGTGCTTTTTTTCCTGGAGGCCCACTTAATCTGTGCTCGTCTGTAGCAAGCCAAGAACAAGAAGGTAAGGCCCCGGGATTGGGTGTTTTGGTCCCAAGAGCCATTCTGGTTTGCTTGGTCAGCTTCCGCCCAAACTAACTGCCATTTCTGTCTGAAGAGCCCTACCACCACCTTAAAAGTAGCTCCCACTGCACCTGTGACCCTTCCGGCATCAGGTGGTCTCAGGTGCTCAAGCTAAGCTCTGCCAGGGCTTCCCAACAGAAGTTGTGCAAGAGTAGGGATGTGAATCATACATAGGAGTTCCCACCTCCCTTGAGTGCCCATCCCCTGTATTACGGGGGTTCTTCTTATTTTTTACTCTTCCAAGACTATTCAGTGTGGGAGGAGAAAGTCAGCGGGGAGGAAAGTAGCAGAGCAGAAGGAAATAAATGATAATTTGTGCTTTCCTGTTGGTGTGAGAGTTGTCTCCTGAAACGACACCTTTTCCTGCATGCGTTTACCTGTAGGCTCTGTCCCCAGAAGTGGCTCAAAGCAGCTCCCTTCACCTTCCTGGTCCATGGGTCAGAATAAGTGGGCTGTCAAGAAACTCTATGAATTAGAGGGCTGAGCATCCGATGACAGGTTTGCACCTGGTTTCTTTGGGCCTGAGCAAGCAGGCTTGGGGTGTGGGCCTTTGAGCTGAAATGGGTTATGTGGTTAGGAAGTGGTTGTTTCCTGAAGCTGCTGAAGGACCTGAATGAATCTGCACTTTCCCACCGTTAGAAATTACAATGGTTGGAAAGAAAATGCCTTGGCAAATCCAGGCTGAAACATGTCTGTTTGTCCCCATGTTCTTCATTTGCTCAGTCCCGCTAACAAAGCCAGAGTTCATCATTGAGAAAGTGGCTACCTGTATCTGCCGAGAAGGTATAAATTGGTGTTAAGTTGGGAATGCCCAACATGGGTAGTTTGAAAACTCTTCAACATCTTCATAAATGACTTAAGGGCACAGAAAGGGAACTCGTGAAATTGACATCAAGCGGGGGAAATTGCTAACACTTTGGAAGATAGACTCAAGACTCGGAAGGATCTTGACAGACTTGAAAACTGGGCCCTCTCCAACAAGATGGGTGGTGAGAAAAGTCTGGTCTTGCATTTAGGCAGGAAAAACTACATGCACAAATACAGAATAGGTGGCACCTGGTTCAACAACAGTAGGTGTGAGAGTGATCTTGGAGTCCTAGTGGGCAATCATTTAAATATTTTACAGCTGCCAAAAAAGCCAATACAATCCTAGGCTGCATCAACAGAAGGATAGTATCAAGATCATGTGAATCAATACTACCACACTACACTGTACCAGTAAGACCATGCTTGGAATATTCAGTTTTGGTCACCATGATATCAGAAAGATCCTCGGGCGTTAGAAAGTCAGTCTGCAGGGGGGGGAAAAGCAACGAAGATGAACATAGAACATAGACTAATAGGGCTGGATCTTGGAGGTCTTCTAGTCCAGCCCCCAGCCCAAGTAGGAGGCCTTAATAATAAGGGGTCTGCAGGCTAAATAGAATGATGAATGGTTGAGGAAGCTAGGTGTGTCTGAGAGAAGGATTAGAAGAGACATGATAACTGTCTCCCAGTACTTGAGGGGCTGTCTCAGAGAAGGGGGGATTGTCTTACTCTCCAGAGATAATGGGTGGAAACTTACTAAAAAGAGAAGTAATTACATCCCAGAAGTAAGGAGAAATTTCCTGACAGTGAGAACAATTAATCAAGGGAACAGCTTGCCTCAAAGTTGTGGGTGCTTCACTAGAGATTTTCACAAATAGACTGGACAAACATTTGACTGGGATATGACATCCTCTGCCTTGAGCAGATGGTTGAACGAGAAGATCTCCAAGATATCTCAAACTCGCGTTGTCACAGCGTCATCACAGCGGAACTTTTTCCCCCTTCGCTAAACTGGATGGGGGCAGGGCCAGCACATGACGCATCTGGCCCACGGGCCATAAGTTTGACACCCCTGTTCCAGCCTCGGATTCTAAAGGCTGCAAGACAACGGAATTTGGTTCAGTTGAGTATGAGAGAGGGAGAGGGAGAGAGAGAGAGGCTTCTTGTGGGTGCATTTTGGAGACGTGTCAAGAGACATGCCAAAAGAGCAATCGGCTTGGGATTAAATTCCAAATGAAATCGTGTCTTCAGGGTAAGGAGACCTGAAGAACTTTCAACTGCAGGTTTCTAAAAATCTATTAAAATTAATGTCTAGAGGCAGCTCTTTAACTCATTAGTCCAGAGGGAGCAAAAGAGATAGGGTCCCAATGAGAGTCTTCATGTATTTAACTCAAGAATAACGAGTTGAAAGGGACTATGGAGGTCTTCTAGTCCAACTCCCTACTCAGGCAGGAAAACGGAGGATGCCAAACTCTGAATAGAGGTCCTGGGAAAGGTGTCAGAGTAACAGAATAACACTTAGAAGGGACCTTGGGGAGAACCCTATACCATTTCAGAGAAATGGCTGTCCAGTCTTCTCTTAAAAACTTCCAGTGTTGGAGCACCCAGGAGACAAGCAGTTCCACTGGTTAATTTGTTCTCACTGTCTGGAAGTTTCTCCTTAGTTATACGTTGCTTCTCTCTTTGTTCAGTTCCCACACATTGCTTCTTGTTTTGCCTTCTGCTCCTTTGGAAAATACACCCCCCCCCTTTCTTTGTGGGAGCCCTCAAAAGCCTGTTTTGTGACCTGCCTCTCACCCTCTTGGGCAAAGCATGTGAGCCAGTTCCTCCTTTCAGTGGTCCATGAAAGTACATCTATAGCATGTCTCTGACATGTCTCCCCCGTCGCCTCCGCTGGCACTGATCCAGGGAGACCGCTTGGATTCTTTGTCACGAGACAGGTGGCCTGACCCTCTCCCCTTCAGAAGATGCACTCACTGTATCGGTTACTCTGCCAAATTGGCCGGAGAATGGTGAGCTGCCAGTTAGCCTTTGCCACACATACCCGTCCATCATCCAGAGCAAAACCTGTTCTTCAGTCGGAGTGGCATTTCCTTGAATTACAGAAATGGCCCCCATCTGCTCCTTAGGCATGTTTGCTCGGCCAATCTATAAGCTTGTTCTGCTAGAAGGTTAACCTTTGGAAGCTGGAGCTCACTTTTGGTGCAGGGCCAGACAGGAACAGCCAGTGTGGTGAAATTAAGTAATGTGGCTGGGTAGAATCTCCCCCCTTCTCTGGCTCTCCTGACCTTCACCTGGCTGGGATGACCTTCTGCTTGGTCATCTCTCTGCTGACTCTTCAGCCTTGGAACAGAGCAGTTGCGTTCAACCCTGAGGTCTTCTTTGGGCTGAAACCCAGGATCTTGGGCAGACGTTACTAGCAGGCAGCAAAGAGTCTATCCTGACCAGGGTTTTGGATCAAGAGGTGGAGAGATCAAGCACAAACAGTCGCTGCCCACAGAGGAATCGATACTGTCCCTTGCCCTGCTGAGTCAGCCAAAGAGGGTGGGGATCAGGGTGCCCAGTGGCTCCATGGGAGGGGCCTGCAGGCCACAGGCCTCTTGTTCTCCCAACATGCCTCCTGTGTGTGGTTGTCCCATTTTTCTGTGGTCGCCCCAGCCAGCACTCTCCCCAGTGTGCTTGTGGGAGATTAGAGCACAACTGATGCTTGCGTGGTTTAGAGAGCAAGGGAGCCATGGTAGCCAATCTGCAAATAAGTATCCTTTTCTTGGCAAACTTGTTCGTTTATATATAGCATGTTTTCAACTTTCCTTTTTCTCTGTAAGCTCCTTATGAGATTGTTTTGGTCTTGGGGCTCCAAGAAAAGCAATAACATAGTAGGTACAATGCAAAGTGGTTTGAGGGTTAGGATTTATTTACTAAACAGACAACTGCTTAACAGGATGCAAATTGGGTCCCCTACACAAATGCGGCTGTGTTGCATGGCAAAGAACCCTGGCTGTGAAGGAGCCTGATGTCTCCTCACTTGGGTTGCTACTGGCCACAGCTTTGCAAGGGGGCCAGGAGGGGCTTCGGAGAGCATCCCATGTCCCACGCAAGGAAGTGCCGCTCACTCTGAGCACCTGGCCCCGTTTCCTCTCCTTCCCTCAGGGTTGGGCTGCTCTGGGTGGGCCTGTAGGAGCACCTCCTTCCTTGAGGCCCTCCAGAAGGGTGACTGAAGCCCCCAAAGGTCCTCCCATCCCACATGAGGGCAGCTGGCAGACGGCCTTCCACAGGGGGGATTTGCTGCCTCTTACATGCAGGAGGAAGCACGTCTGGGCTCAGGAACTTGAGAAATGGTGCTTCAGGATGGCAACTCCCCCACCCTCTTGCCGGCCACTTGGCTCCCGTTGGCAGATGACGGGCACATCCTCTTGCTACACCCTGCTTTCCTCTTCTTGGGGCTGGGGGGGGAGGAGGTCCAGTCTGAGCCCTGTGCTTTCCTTTGGTCTCCAGGTGCTGTGCAGTCGACGTGTGGCCCAGAGCCGACCCCCATGCTTCCTCAGGCCGACTGAGCCCTTGCTGGGCACTGCAAGGGCCTCTCCTGGCTGCCCAGCTCTGCTTTCCCTCCTGGCTTTCATGGATCGGAGGCTGTCCTTACTGCTTTTCTGGTGGGCAATGACAGTGCCCCTGGCCCTTCTTGTCAGCGAGGGACTCAGCCAGCACATCTACACCAATACCTGGGCTGTCCTGGTGCCCGCCGGCCTGCAGGAAGCCGAACGGATGGCCAGGAAGCATGGCTTCCTCAACCTGGGACCGGTGAGTTGCTTCCCAACACCATTTGCTCTTATTTAAGCCATTAAGTGAGCAAAGAGGCTTGTGCTACGTCTGAGGGAGCGGCTGCAGAGGGGCTGCTACTTTTCCTGCTGCGGGGCCTCATGGGGGTGAATTCCCTAGGATTTCTGGATAGCAGAGGAGCAGCACGAGATCCCAGTGTGTAGTTCCTGACACTTGGAGCAATGGAGGAGTCTTCTCCCTGGCACTGGCTGGTCCCATTTTCCTTGGAGACCTTGGTGCTCTCTGAGAGTGGATGTTTTCTTGTGGACATTTGGTTACCTGGCAGATCACATCTTTAATGCTTCTGAACTGAGCACACAAGTGAATTGAGATGTGAACCAGTTAGGTAGCGAAACGTCTGCAAGCAACAGCCAAGTCAGGGAGTATCAAGGACTCCTTAGGTCAATCTTGAGCTACAGAGATTCTCTTGGATTGGAATTCTTGGCAGGATTTGCTTTCATGGCTGAATTCCTGGCTATATTGACTTCTCCTTTGGGAAGCAGGTCTCAGTTCATCTGGAGCTGGCCCTTGAGCCTGGGAAGTGGCAGTGCTGTTCCTTAAGACAGGACATTTGATGTTGGCTGTTTGGAAATAGCTGTTTTGATGACTCATCAGCTATCACTGTTGCAGCAACAGTGAAGTTGGCAGTTATCTTATCTTAGCAGCAGTGAAGTTGGCAGAGGGCCCAGCTACCCAGAGTTGATGCGGGATCGAAGCCCACTTTGCTTGGCAAGCCAGGTAGCCAGTGATGTCAATTCCCACCCATTCTTCTGGCATTGAGGCCACATCACTGTTTGAGGAACAGGCTCAGAACTTACCGGAGGCTTTTACAAAGACCGTTTCATGCAACTTCACAAGTCACTTTAGAGACAGACATCTGTTATGACAACTTTTTGAGGAGCACTGTGCTTCTTATTCGAAGTACGGAGTGTTTCTTGGGAAGGATGTGTTATATAAGGCATCCTCAGTTACACTGTTCACAAACAGAGGAGAGAACAGCAGAAGGAGAGCTGAGAGAATGGCTGGATGTGATTGGGGAGTGAGCTAGTGCAAGGATGGCCAACCTTTTGAACTTCAGGGACCACCAAACTCATACTTTTAAATCCCAAGGACCACTAATATGAATTTTTTAAAAATGATAATATATTTAAGATATAATTTTTAAATTTTATATTAAATATAAATTTAATATTAAAAATTATGCATGTGTGTGTGTGTGTGTGTGTGTGTGAAGTTTTCACGGGTATTTATATGTATGGTATTCAGCTTTGTTCGGGTATTTTCCCACGTCATAGTTGTGCTTTTAAAGTTGTAGCAATGTTTTGGCAGAATCTCATACAGAAGCCTGGTGATGGCAGATGAGATTCTACCAAAACGTTGCTACAACTTTAAAAGCACAACTATAATGACGTGGGAAAATACCCGAACAAAGCTGAATACCATATATATTTGTTTTCGTAGATTTTCACGGATACAGGTATGCAGGTTTTGGCGTGTTCGGGTCTTTTCCCATGTAGGATTGAGAGGACCTCGTCGAAACGTCGCCAAGATACTCTCAATCCTACACGGGAAAAGACCCGAACATGCCAAAACCTGCATATATATACATACCACACACACACACACACACACACACACACACACTTATTTAATTACAACTGGCTGCTTGGAGTTGGGGGAGGGAAGGAGGACCGGGCTGCTTCCATCCCTCCCCCCATCTGCACCTTCCAAAGAGAGAGAAGAGCAAAGGGGGGGGGGCAACTGCCACTGGGAGAATCAAAGGCAGAAAGGGGGCTTTGCTCTCTGGGGGGCAGCGTCCCTCGGCCGCCCCTCCAGGGGCTTCTCAGCAGGCAGCTTCCTGCAGAAGGACTGCCACTCTCGAGGATTAATTGGGGGGAGGGGAGGGGGAGAAAGTGGGGGCTCCAGGATGGGGATGCCAGGGCTCTTCCAGCCTCACCTGGAGGCAGGCAAGGAAAGGGGTGGGGGTTGACACCTTCCCCCCTCCTAGAGGAGAGTTGCTTTCCTCCATCAGCCCTCCATCCACCGCTTCTGCTGTTCCTCACCTCCCTGACACCGTTTCCTCCCTGCCTAATGGCTGCACCCTCAGCGTGAGAGAAAGTCCGGAGCCCGGCAGTGGCCGATCTGCTCCTCCCAAGTGCTGCTTCCCCGCCGTCCTCCTCCTCGCAGAGCGGGGGATGAGAGAGGTTCCCCCTCCAGCCAAGCTCTTGGGCGCTCCTTGAGAGAGACAAGAGAAGCAGCCAGAGTCACTCTCGTCTCTCAAGTGCCTGGCCGGTTTCTCACACCGCTTCAGCTACAGAGACAACAGTTTGCAGGGGGCCGGTTTAGCATTTGCAGAGCTAGGGTTGACTCCAGCTGCTTCTCTCTGCTGCACTAGGGGCTGCCTTGGTGCCACCAGCTGCTGTAAATGTACCGCGGCAAAGGGAGATGCAAATGTGAGTACTGCTTCTTCCAGCCACCACTGCTTCAGCCCGCAACCACCACCACCCCAACAATACAATACCTCATTCCAGCCGCCATTGGCCAGTCCCATATTTCAGAGCTGTACTCATCCTGATGGAGGAACTGCTCCGGGATAGCCAAACGGCCAGTCCTGTGACTAATACAGCTCTGGAGTATAGGACCAACTTTCCCACCAACATCAGCAAGTCACCCCAGGGTGGATTTCCCTCCCCTGCCATTGGTCTTACCTTCCAGTTGCAGCTCACATGATTCTCTACTCAGTCTCAAGGTTTGCGCTCAGCTGAAGGGTGGGGGTCAGCGGGTGGGTGGGCCATGTGGGCGGAGCACCCTTGTTTTCCCACGTGGCCCACATTAATTGCTTTTGGGGGCTATTTCTCTGCAGACCACCAAAATTTTGCCACGGACCACCAGTGGGCTGCGGCCCACCGGTTGGCGACCGCTGAGCTAGTGTATAAGAAGCCTTGGACTCATTTTAATCCAGAACAAATGGGGTTAAATCACCTACTGAGTGGTAGCTTTTATTTTGTGATGAAACCTCCCTCCCTCCCTTCCTGTGTGTGTGTGTGTGTGTGTGTGTGTGTGTGTATAGTTTTGCAATTGTCTTGAGATCAGGGAGGGGGTCCCTGCTGCTGGTGTTCTCAAACTTTGCATTAGCAACGGTTTCATTGGGTTAAGATTAGGCAGGCATGAAATACTGTTCATGAACATTATATTTTCTTCACAGTCTGAGCCTTAGGGCTACCTTAGCTTTTCCCTTTCAAACCCTCCCATTCCATTTTAAGGATTGGAGGTTTAAAATAATAGATAAAGGTACTGAATGTCACTAACTCACACACTTCTAAGACACTAAACATTACAGATACTTTCAAGAGAATTTTCCCTCTTCACTCGGGCTGCGTTGGCTGTCTCATCTCCTTTTGCACGCACACACGCGCACACACACACACACACACACACACACACCGCTTACTCAGCTGGCTTGGGCCACTCGGTCAATCGGTCGGTCGCGTCCCTTGGGCAGCCAGCCAGCCAGCCAGCCATCGGGACGAGCCCCTTGTGGTTTGGGGGGGAACGTTATCCTTCCTGTGGTTCAGTGCGGTTCCTCAGGACACGTCACCCCCAGGGGGCCACGTCCCTTCCTGCCAAGCAGCCCCTCTGCCCCCACAGCAGGAGGAAGATGGCAGCCCACCCTGCTGCCCTTTAGGGGGATTGTGTTGGTAGCTTATTTCAGCCCTTGAGAGGCAGAATTTGGGGAAGCTTCTTTCAAGACATCTTGGGCCCTTCGCTTGGCTGGGCAGCTTGGGAAGGTGAGGAAGGAGCAGAAGAGCATCTTCCTGCTTGTGGGGAACCGTTGCTTCCTGACGACCCCACCAAGGGTTTGCAGCTTTCCTCTGCTGTGGGCGCTGGGTCCAGCTCTCGAATGAGCCTGACCTCCTTGGCTTCTCTTCTCAGATCATCGGGGACTATTACCACTTCTACCATCGGGCTGTGGCCAAGCGGTCCCTCTCGCCACACTGGTCCTGGCACAGCTCCTTGTCCAGAGAGCCGCAGGTATGAATGCAGGTCCTGCAGAGTGAGGGGGCTGGCCTGGAGGGCTGCACCATGAATGTTGCCCTACCAAGCTCTGGGTCTCCTTCTGGTCTCCCACAAGCCACTGGCACCTTTTCTTGCATGCCAGCCTGTCAGAGTTGCCCAGGCGGGGATGGAATGGCTGCTTTCCTTGATCTGCCAAGGCTGATGCCCATTGGGGAGAAGACTTTGGGGCCTGGCAGGAGGAGCTGGAGATACTTAGTTGAATCGTTTCCGGCTCCACGGTGGATGAAGCAGGTGAAGCCAAGAGATACGAGGGCTTTGGAACCTGTGTCTGAGCGATGCTGGGCTTCCTTTGCCTGGGGAGGAAGACCCAGGCAATGCCCCCTCCTTGGGGAGCAGGGCAGGTCACCCTGGGACAGAAATGAGAAAAGGGAACCCCATCAAAGGAAAACCTTTCATCGCACTGTTATGCAAGACTGGATCCTGGCAGCCTCTACTGGGTCTGCTTAGCTGTAAAGGGAGTTTTTCTTCTTTGCCTTTTTTGAAAAGGGCCCCTGGGAGCAGAGGGGGCCCCTGTAGCTTGGCCACCAGGGACCCTCTGTGGCCCTCTTGGCAGGGCTGGGCTTGTGATCCTTGTGGGGTTGGATGGCAGCATTGCTCTGGGTAGCAGAGCTCCAGAATGGCATCTTTGGACATAAATGGGTGGTCCTTGGCCTTGTTGGTCTGGGACCTGCGGGAGCCTGGCAGCGTGCCCATGCATATCTCTCCCCAGGTGCTCTGGCTGGAGCAGCAGGTGGCCAAGCGCCGAACCAAGCGGGATGCCTTCATAGAGCCAACAGATCCAAAGTTCCCCCAGCAGTGGTACCTGGTAGGTGAGGCGACTGCCTTGGGGAAACGGGACACATCCTGCCTGAAGCCCAGATCAGGGCAGGGCCAGTGGGACGGAGGCTCTGAAATGTCTCCCAATGGCTGTGTCCTCTTGGGTTCCCTGCAAGTTCCAAGGGCAGCTGGGGACAGTGACAGAGCAGGGGGGGCGGGGGGGGCTGCAGGAGAGCAGCACAGAGAAGGGCTAGCAAGGCATTCTGTATTTGGATGAAGCTTTGAAAAGGGCCTGTGAGATTGAGCCGGGGGCGGGGGGGAACTTTCTCCCCTCTTTGGCTTGAGATTCTGTTTTGAGGACAATTAGTTGGGGGGATTTACCCTCAAGTGGGCTCTCGAAGCCCCTGTGCTCCCACTCCAGCAGCCTGGCTCTTGGGCTGAGTGTCTGCTGCTCCCCTTTCTTGCAGTCCAACAACAACCAGAGAGACCTGAACGTGCAAGAGGCCTGGCAGCAGGGCTACACTGGCCGTGGGGTGGTGGTCTCTATCTTAGACGACGGCATTGAGAAGAACCACCCAGATTTGGAGGCCAATTATGTAAGTGGAGGAGAGGATGGGCATGTTGGCTCTCCTGGGAGGGAGAGCAAAGGCTGCCTCTCGCTGGAGGGCCCCCACCTCCAGCCAAGGCATTGGGGGACAGGCCTGTCTCTCAGCCACCAGCAGGCCTGTCCCCAGGGTGACCAGGGTCCTCGTCTCCTGCAGAGGGGCAGAGAGTGAGGCCCCAGAGGCGTCTTGTCTTTCCCTAGGACCCTGCGGCCAGCTTTGATGTGAATGACCAGGACCCGGACCCCCAGCCCCGCTACACACAAACAAATGACAACAGGTTAGGAGGGGTGAGAGCAACTGGGCCCATGGCCTGGGATAGGGCCCTGGGGCGAGAGGCTTCTACGGAAGACCCCCCCCCCGGCCCCTGGCGAGGGTCACACTTGTCCCTGCACTCTTGCAGGGTCAAGCTGCCCAGAAGAGGGGGCCATTCATTTTTCTTTATCACATTTCTAAACCGTCCACCCTCCTTAGGCAGGTGTGGGCTCAATCTTTTCTGTCCATTGCAGGCATGGCACTCGGTGTGCAGGCGAAGTGGCTGCGGTGGCCAACAATGGCATCTGTGGTGTGGGCGTGGCTTATAATGCCAAGATCGGAGGTGAGGGGTGCTCTGGGACTCTGCCTACTCTTGGGCTGGGCCAGCTGTCCAGAGGCAGCCAAAGCAGCAGCCATCTTCATTCCAGGTGTCCGCATGCTGGATGGGGAGGTGACAGATGCCGTGGAAGCTCGCTCCCTGGGCCTGAACCCTGACCACATCCACATCTACAGTGCCAGCTGGGGCCCGGAGGATGATGGCAAGACTGTGGATGGCCCCGCCCACCTGGCTGAGGAGGCCTTCCGCCGGGGCGTGAGCCAGGTGAGAGGGCAATCCAGGTGGGCAGCTGGGGGACAGTCAGGGCAAACCCCAAGGCCCCCAGTCGCTTCACCCAATCCTTTTTTCAGGGCCGCAATGGGCTGGGCTCCATCTTTGTCTGGGCCTCGGGGAATGGCGGCCGCGATCGTGACAGTTGCAACTGCGACGGCTACACCAACAGCATCTACACCCTCTCCATCAGCAGCACCACCCAGTACGGCAATGTGCCCTGGTACAGCGAGGCCTGCTCCTCCACCCTGGCCAGCACCTACAGCAGCGGCAGCCAGAACGAGAAGCAGATTGTGAGTCCCACACACCCCCAAGCCCCCCTGTGCTCCAAAGCATCCTGGCAGTGTGGAACCCAAACCCAGGATTGCTGACTATGGGCGCCACCATTGCTGGATTGCAATTTCTGGCCACGGGAGCCAAGCTTGGGATAGGAGATCGCAGGTAGTATCTTGAGGGGAAAAGGGAAAGATTAACATCCTGAAGAGTGTGGAAAGGATCCGGTGGTGCAAATGGCTTGGAGGGACTGGGGGGGGGGTCAAGGAAGGAGGGGCAGGCAGCATTGGGGGCCTGCATAGGGGTAGGAATGAGAGGAGAAATGCTCCAAGCAGCAAGGACAGTCTGAGGCTCCGAGTTTGTTCCTTGCACAGTGGGGGTGGGGGGGCAGAGCCAGAAGTTGCCCCTGGTCACCTGCAGGCACCCATGGCAGAGGGTGGCCAATTGCATTTCCCTGTGGCTCAGGTTAAATTGGGAGTAATTAAAGCAAAAGCACTTTTTTGCTTTAATTATCCTTTCGGTTCGTACTGAAACACCTGAGGCCAAAGTTTGGGGAGTTCAGGCCCCTCCCTCCCTCCCCCCTTCCCTGTGGCTAGATAGAAATCTTCAATCTGGCAATTCCTGGTTTTTAGGAGAAGGCTTCACTCTGCTCAAAAGAGAGAGCAGAAAATAATGGAGCTCTCAGGCACATTTCTGCCCAGCTAGAGATCCCGATAGGGGTCCAGCCAAGGTCGCTGTGCACAGTTGGATGCGTGTCTCCCGGGAGGCCAATACAAAGAGGGGCTGGGAGTGCCAGCCCTGCAGGTGGCCCCCATGGCCACCGAATAGGGTCCATTTCCTCTGAAAGGTGCCTGGGGGTGGGGAATGCTGAGCTGGCAGGTGAATGGCAGCCAGATAAGCTGTGTGACTGGGCTGGCCTTCCTCTCTCTGTCCTCCAGGTGACGACTGACCTGTGGCAGAAATGCACGGAGTCACACACCGGCACGTCCGCCTCAGCGCCCCTGGCCGCTGGGATCATTGCCCTCGCTCTGGAAGCCAAGTAAGGGGCGAGGGAGGTGGTGGTGTCATGCATGCTGGGCCTGGTGGAGCTGCTGTTGCCAACTCACCTGCCTCTTCTCTGCAGCAAGAACCTGACCTGGCGGGACATGCAGCATCTGGTTGTGCGGACATCCAAACCTGCCCACCTCAACACCAACGACTGGGCCACCAATGGCGTGGGACGTAAAGGTAACCCCAGGGACGGAGCGGACAGGCTGCGGCAAATGCTGTCCCTGCCCTGCTCAGCTCTGACTGGTGGCCCCTTTTTCCGCAGTCAGCCACTCCTACGGCTACGGGCTGCTGGATGCAGGCGCCATGGTGGCCCTGGCCAAGAACTGGACCTCCGTGGGACCTCAGCGGAAGTGCATCATCGACATCCTTCCAGAGCCGAAGTGGGTGTTGGGGGGTGGATTACCTTTTAATTTTTTTTTCTGTCAGATTTGCAGTTTCATCACATATTCTTTCCATAGATTCTAAATTAATAGAAGCTTTTGCACAAGAGAAAAAACATAAGTCCCTCCCCCCTTTTACTAATTTGAGTGTGTCATCTCAGTGGTTTAAATATACCTTAATTCCCTCATCTTAATTCCCAATAAACATTTGTTTTTAGTTAGTTATAATAATAATCATTCCCTAAAAAAACTACATAACATATATCTTTTCAATCAGATTCCGCAATGTATTTTCCCCCTTTAATTTCATAGAATTTATTTATAGTTTCAAAACAAAGATAAGAAAAAAAACAATTAATCCATTTAACTAGTCCTGGTCACTGATATTAATCTCATTTTTAAACATCCTCACAGTTCATTTCAATTATTTCAATTTATTTAATAAACATTAACATTTCTTTTAAAGATAAGAATAAAATTATACATTCACCTATTAAAGAATATTAGTGTCCATCTCTCCTAATAGTCTATATTTCCCTATTTTCTAAATATTTTATAATTGCAAATACATTCTTATTACCCCTCATCTCCATGCGGAATCCCCTTTTCTTAATTCATTAACCATTATCTCTATGTCTTCTAAACAAACAGTTTCTTTTCATTATTTTACAATTCCCATATTTCTTTATTTCCTGTTCCTGTTTCTCATTTCCTCTCTTCCCCTTTATTTTCCCATATCTTTTCTCTCTCCAGTTTGTGTCCCTCTCCTTCTTTATATCTTCCTTCCCCCTTTTCTGCTGTTTCTTTCTGCCTTTCCTAATTTCACAGGTATTCACCTTTTTAGTTACCTTCTTGAATCTCAAATTTTAACCCCCCTTCTTTTCCCTCTTCTTTGTGGTGTTCTTTGTGTTAATTGTCTATTTAAGATGGCTTCTCCTTGAACGAACTCCTCCTTCTCTGAAGTTCTTTTTTCATGTTCTTCAATCGCCATTTCCATAGCTTTTAAAACAGAGCCAAATAATTCACCTCTTTCCTGTAGTAATTCTTTCATATTTTTAAGTTCCATTTTTAGTTCCCGAAGAGATATCATCGTTGCACACTCTTATATCTTATAATCAGTAAAATCCACAAAAACTTTTATTTTTCTTCTTTCTTCTTCAGACTTTCTAGATTCACAATTATTCCATCACTGGGTCTATCCCAAAATCACCAATTAGTCCCGCAGTCAGTCTTTTCTTACTTTTCCCTTTTATTCTAGTTCAACTTTCACTTTTTAGAGTTCTTGTTTTATTGTTTCAATATTTCCTTTACACTGTATCAAATCAAGTTATAAATAGGATCTTTTTCTTTTAAAATTTAAATTTAATTTTTTGTCAACAAGATGGCACTTTCCGTTATGCAAAGTCTTCACCTTTTTCCCCTGTTTTATTATTTAGGGCTTTTCGAGCCTCAATATTCCAATACAATCAAATCTCCAATTTGTATATTTCCCCCTCCCCTTTTATTTGACACCCCTAATTCCAGCTTTAATTTATACCTGTTTATTGCCAAAATATTTTAGTCCAATTTAGTTAAGTATCTCCTTCCGGCTTCTTCCTTTCCTGGTTCGAAGCCCCGTTCAGCTGTCAAAATTATTATTTTTTCTTTTCCTTCCCTTTGTATTTTCACCGCTTTCTTTTCCTTCTTAGAAATTCTTATTACATTAATCCCGGGGTACCTTTTATTTAGTTGTTGTGCCCAATTGTCCTGGCTCTCATGCTATCCACCTCTTTCTTCACTCCTGCACAAACTTAGTCCAGCTGAGTCCTCCTCTTCGGGGTGGCCATTTTAGACCACCGTTTCAGTTGTCTTCGGGGGGGGGGAATTGCCAAGCCCAGGGGGGAGATGCGGCTCCCCTCAACCTGGCTGGCGGCTTCCCCTTTCTCCACTGCCCCTCCGAGGCAGCTTCAGCCCCTAATAGCAATGATTGGGGCTCTCTGACGAAAGAGCACAGGCTGTAGCCGCGAATGATTGCGGTCTACAGTCCGTCAGCGAGGAGGGCTCCGGGGCTCTGCTTCTTGAATACAGGGAGTTCTTGACTTAACAACCACAGGTTTAGCCTGAGAAAGTGACTTAGGTGGCCGATCTTCACAGTTAGAAGTGTTGCAGCCTCCCCACCCAGATCTGAATTTGGGGCCTTGATAATCAACTTGAATTCATGATGGCTGCAGTAACCTGGAATCCTCTCTTGGCACTCTCCCTGTGCCCCCTACACCCTGTATCCCCAGGAGGCACATGGGACACTTCTGGGGCCTCAGGGATCAAGCCCCCCTCCCTTTTTTTCCCTCCTTCACCAGGTCACCCTGCACCTTGCAGCCAGTGCCGGCCCTTTAGAGATAGGCCTGTCTCCCTATATCCACTTCCCGAGGACACCCAGCTGTCCTGTCAGGATTGATGGATTGATTGCTTTAGATTCCAATCACTCCAGGGAGTCTCTGAGCAGCTCACAATAGAAAAGTCAGAATTCCAGTGCAATAAATAAGTAAAAACTACCATAAGAGAAATAACCGAAAGGCAGCCAGGCAGCTGGTGCATGTATCCAGTACCTCTAACAATGGGGGGGGGGGGCCCTAGTCCACCCCACCCCATGGGAGTAGAGGGCCCATGGCCACTGGCTGCCTTGCCCAAGGATCCTTGTGTCCCACAGGGATATCGGCAAGTGTCTGGAGGTGCGGCAGAAGGTGGAGGCCTGCTGGGGAAAGGCTAACTCTGTGGCTCGACTGGAGCATGTCCAAGCCAGGCTGACTCTCTCCTACAACCGCCGTGGAGACCTGTCCATTCACCTGGTCAGCCCAATGGGCACCCGCTCCACCCTCCTGGCTGCCAGGTAAGCCGATCCCTGCCGCTTCCAGTCCGAAAGACCACTGAGCCTCTGCTCGGCCCTCCCTGTCACCTCTTTCTGCTTGGCCAGGCCTCGGGACTATTCAGCCGATGGCTTTAATGACTGGGCCTTCATGACGACGCATTCGTGGGATGAAGACCCAAGTGGCGAATGGGTGCTGGAAATTGAGAATACGAGTGAAGCAAACAATTACGGTAATTGCTTTATTCCTCAGCGTTTCCTTTCGGTGTTGTCTGCCCAGGGCCAGGAAGACTCTCTCCTGAGGGCGGACGGTGGCTTCAGGCCTTGCCCCAGACATCCCCCCCATTCAGTCCTTGTCCTCCCCTTCCACTGTGCTCGACAGGGCAGCGTATTGGGAAGAATCACTCGGCCATGTGGCTCTTTCGTCCCAAATGTTGCTGCAAAAATTGGACTGCAATGATTTTGTTGCTGTTTTTACAGAACTAAGCCTGGAGAACAGGGGTGGGAGGCAAATCAATTCCCAAACAACCTGCAAAACGGACTCCTGGCTATTTCTTTTTGCTTGGGCAGTTTTTTCCCCATCCACACAGTAGAACTCTCCCCAAAGAAATTTAGCAACTTCCAGGGTCATCTGTTAATGCTCTGGGAATGACGGTCGGGCTCAGCTGATGTCCCCATTGCAGAACTTGTAAGGTGTAGGCTATTCTGTAAGTGCAAGTAGTTCTTGTTTAATGACCCTAATGGGGCCCAGAATTTCCACTGCTAAGTGAAGCGGTTGTTAAGCAAACCATCCCTGATTGCACCGCTTAGAAATGGTGGTTTCAGGTGCAGTCTTCCACAGTGCCAACACCGGCCATCTTCCCGCATTGTCTCTCTGCCTGGGCCCAGCAAGCTCCTTTGGCAGATGAGCACCCTGATGCCTGCATGGGTGTCCCAGGCCATTTTCTCCCACAACGCCTGGAGTCTGGGCTGGCAGCTGGAGGAAGGAAATGTCAGCTGGGGCAGCAGAGTGCAGGGTGGCCCAAAGGGCAGGGATGGGGTGGAGAAGCAGGTGGGAGCTGTCATAAATGCAGGGCGGATCGTAGTCACCCAAATTTTCATCACCGGACCACGGGGTGCTGCAGCAGCCATAACTTTGAGGACTGGTAGTAGTAGCATTGGTTCAGCGCCATCATAACTAAATGGTCATTAAGCAAAACATACTTTTTAAAATGTATAAGATTCAAAGGCCTCAAAGACTAACCCAATCATTGAACAAATTGTAGCGACAAAGAAAATAATAAAGTGGCCCTCTTGAAAAATTTGCACAGCTTTAGTTCTGTACGGGGTAGGAGCCCAGCAGGAGCTGGGTGGGAAGAAGGCAGTGCGATGCACTGGCTTGGATCCAGACTGTCAGGGAGGCTGTTCTGGGGGCTTACCCCCCCCCCCATTTCCCTTCTTCTGCTTTCCAGGCACCCTCACCAAGTTCGTCCTGGTTCTGTATGGGACAGGCCCCGACCTGCCTGACCTCTCCAATCAGTTTGAGAGCAGTGGCTGCAAAACCCTGGTCACCAACCAGGCCTGCGTGGGTAAGTCCTAAGGGAAAGCTGCCCACGGGCTGCTTGGAAGAATGTCCCACTCTCAGGGGTGGCCCCTGCCCGGCACCTGGGCTTGTGCTCGCTGCCCACTGCTCTTTGTCTGCTGGATAATGTTGGACTCAATGGGTGCCTCCTTTGCCCCCTCTCCCCCCCCCCGCCACCCCCAAGTGGAAGGAGGGGAAGCGCCGCCTTGGTGATAACTCTTCTTTCTCCGCTCTGACCTCGGTCCAGCCATTCGGTCCCACTGCTCCCTGCTGCTCTCTCCAGGTCCCCTTCAGTGGGCCAGTGGGCCAAGAACCCTTGAGTCCTCATGGCCACCTGAGTGGAGGGAGTGGAGGCACTGCTGCCAGACCTTGCCACAGGAAGCAGGGCTGCTTGCCTGGTACAGTTCCTATGTCTTGGCTCCATGGGGGGGAGGGAGGGCATGGAGGAGGCCCTGAGAGCTCCCCCCTCCCGCTGCCTTTGGACCTGCAGGTGGCTCTCCCAGTCCAGCCTCTGCTTCCAGGTTTCCAGTTGGCTCTTTCACTCCACCTTCTTGTGGACGCTTGTCCCATTCTGCCTTGTACTTTATTCAAGTGGCTTCCATATCATCTTTCTTGTTCAATTTGTTTTGAAATTCATCCATGTAATATTTTTTATACAGGATTTTCCCTTTCACTTCCCATAGTCATCCCACATTTATTCTTCTCTCTTTTACTTTTCTTCCATTATTGTTTCATTTTTGACACTACCAAATAACAGCACACCCCACATTTGAGATATCCTTACCAGCCTCCCACATTCCCCATTTATCTCAGCCTTTCAAAGCAGACACTTTTTTTTTGTTCTTTGCCGAATACCTGCAGAGATTAAAATGTTTGGCAAAAAATGAGCTTTTTCCTAAGCTCACATTTATGTAATTCATTTGGATTCCCCCAAATGACTTTCCTTCAGGCATTTGTGCAGCAAAGGTCTTTATAGCCATTGATAGAAGATGGGTAACTCAGTGCTGAATGGTATGCCTCTTGATGCTCTCTGAGCTCGGCTGTTTTCTTGCAAGACATTTCATTACCCAACTAGGTAACATCATTAGGGCTAGGAGGGAGTGGTATTTGTGGACGGGAGGAGGAGGAGAAGAAGAGGAAGAGGAGGAGGAGAAATATGAGCTTGGCTGTTTTTTTGCAGATGTTTCATTATCCAACTAGGTAATCTCATCAAGGCAAGGAGGAGTGGGTTTGTGGAGTGGAGGAGGAGGAGGAGGAGGGTATATGGGTGTCCTTGCTGTTCTCTTGCTGACATTTCATTACCAAACTTGGTAGTTTGAAGAGGTGAAGCCATTTTCTGGAGCATAACATCATCAACCTCTGAATTTCTACTTCCTACAGACACTTCAAACAATCCAGAAGATACCAGTTCATATTTTCTGATCCCTTCATTTTTAATGAAACATGCACCTTCCTTTCCTTGTATATCTTCATCATCTTCATGACCTTCCTCTCTTTTTGATTTACAACCATGCCCAATTCTTTTTCTTTCCTTTCCCTTCCCTTCCCTTCCCTTCCACATTAATTCATCTTTGTTTTTAGAAATGCAACACTTTTCAGAGAAATACCTGGTCCTGTGGAGTAAAAGTCATTTTGTCAATCACAAAGTTTAGCATTTTCTTAGTTAATTCAGTATTTACCCCATTGTAAAAGTAAATTAACTTTTCCAGTTGTGTCAATTATTCCATGGGCACTTTGAAAAGCCCAGAGCAGTTTATGTGGGGCTGTCAGATCATCTCCCATCTGGTGAGATCAGGAGCCGCAGGTATAATACTGCGAGTGTTGTGTGACTTTTGTCCCTCTGCTGGGTGACTGGAAGTCTTCTGGTCCCCTGCTTACCACCTTAGCTAAGTAGCTGGTTTAATGGCTCTGCAGCTGAGATCTTCTGATGGAGGCTGCATTACTGGCACATTGCCGAGAGCCTCAAAATGCAAACAAAATAAGTAGTGGCTCAAATACTGACTCCGACTGGCCAGAAAAGCGGTTTCTCACCTACGGAGCAGAGGAGGAGGGCTGGCCAGTCACGCACAGCATTGTCTCTCCTTTGGCTTCTCTTGCAGTGTGTGAAGAAGGCTTCTACCTCCACCAGAAGACCTGTCTCAAGACTTGCCCACCTGGCTTTGCTCCAGCTCTGGCGCCGCCTCCTCTGGAGAACAGCCTCGACCCCCACCTGCTGCAACCCTGGCTCTGCGTGCCCTGCCACCCATCCTGTGCCACGTGCCTCGGCCCCTCAGCCTCCCAATGCTTGTCCTGCCCGGCTCACGCCCACTACAACAGCCAGGAGCACACCTGCTCCCATCAGATGCAGAGTAGCCGGGCCTCCCCTGCTGTGGGGGGAGAGGGCATGGCTCCTGCCAGCCCCCCTTCCAACTTGCCGCTCCTGGTGGCAGGCCTGAGCTGTGCCTTCATCGTCCTGGTGTTCGTCACCATCTTCCTGGTGCTGCAGCTTTGGTCAGGGCCCTGCCGGCGTGGATACAAGGTCTACTCGCTGGAGAGCGGAAACCTCATTGCCTACAAAGGGCTGCCCTCCATTCTGTGGCAGGAGGGGCTGGAGGAGGAGGAGGAGGAGGAGGAGGAGGCGGCTGAGGGCGAGCGGACTGCCTTCATCAGAGACCAAAGACTTTGATGAGCCTGCAGCCCCAGGCGGAGCAGGCCGGGCCCACCCCCGGGGGCTCCTGCTCTCTCCTGGGGCTGAGCCCCGGTGTCTTATGGGCCTCTGCTGCTGCTGCTGCTGCTGCTGCTGCTGGAGTCATTCTCTTCTGGTTTTAATTCACCAAAGTTTTTTTTAAAAAACTAAACCAGTCTGTCCTGTTATAGTGGAAAGAAAGGGGGCCGTGGGGGGCACATCTCCCTAGATGGAGGCTGAGGCAGCAAGAGAAGGGTTTCCAGCTCCCCCCTGACTTGGCCACCAGGCATCACCTCCCCTTCTCTCTTCCCGCATAGCCAGGAGGGCCTGCCTGATCTGCTGCCCCCTCTCTGCCCCTGACCGAGCAGGGCAGTCAGGAATGGGATCCATGAGGACGCCGCCTTGCACAGGGCAGACAGGCTGCCGCCCCCCCCCCCCCCCCTGCGAGCAGGTTCTCTGGACCTTGGAGGGGCAGCCAGCCGGCTGGCTTCCTCACTAGTGCCCCCTGGCGGCTGTTCCCTGGATCTGCTGAGCATTGCTGGAGCTTCCACCTTTCCTACGTGCCTTGTTGCCCCTCCCCCCTTGGATGACAATCTCTGGCTCCGGTCCCGGCCTGGCATCTGCCACTGGCCTCGGGAGCTGCCTGGTGGAGGTTGTTTGGTTGGGGCTGCCCAGGACACTTTTTCTATAACTTTTTTGGTGCACAAATGATTTCTTGTAATTTGAAGAAGGAGCCAATTCCTGGGGCCAGTTTTTTTAATTTAATGGATGTGGATATAACTCTAGAGAGATTAAAGTTTATTAAATGTTGGAACTATGCAAACCTAGTTTCTCTTGCTGTATTCTCTCACCAAAAGCCTGTCAACCCCTAAACCTTAATCAAGAACTATGATACATCCCCTGCTTACTTCAAGCCCAGGAATATTTGATTATCTGAAGCTTCTTCCATCCAGCCACTCTGCTTTTCTCTCTCCTAACAAAATTGAGGAAGGCCCATCAGGCCTCCTGGGGGACAGGCAGACTTTCACCGGGCTTTATTTTGCAGGGTCTTCAAATTCCAAATAAAAGCAGATAAAATTCAAGGGCAGAAGCTATTTGTGGAATGATAATATAAATTTATATTAAGGACATGGATCCAGCTGATTGTTGCAACTTGGAGGTGTCCATTAGGATTGTCTCAACTTAACAAAAACAAACAATAGAACATAATGAGACCAGAGTCCTAGATTTTAAAAGAGCTGATTCAGAACTTGGGAAAGATTCCTTGGATGAAAATCTTAAAGGGAAAACAATTCAAGAAGCTTGGGAAACTCTGAAAATATGATCATAAAAGCCCAATCCAGCATAATACCACTGAAAAAGAAAAACAAGAAATCAAAGAAACCAGCCTGGCTGCACAAAGATCTCTTAACAAATTGAAAGACAAAAAGGACAAGTACAAAAAATGGAAAGGGACACACACAACTAAGGCAGAATATCAGCAGATAGCCAGAATCTGCAAAGACAAAGTCAGGAAAGCAAAGGCTTAGAATGAACAAAGACTTGCAACAAAAGTCAAACATAATAAAAAAAGTTTCTTCCAAGATATAAATAACAAGAATAAAATCAAGGAAACAGTCAGCCCACTAAAGAGAGAAGACAGTAAGGAAGTAACAGGCAGCAAGGAAGTAACAGGCAGCAGAGAGAAAGCAGAGCTGCTTAACTCATTCTTTGCATTGGTCTTCATGCAAAAAGACACTAAAATACAACCTACCAAAAACATAACTAAAATACAGGCTAGAAATAAAAGTTAAAATAAGGAAGAAAATGGTAAGAGAACACCTGTCTGATCTTGAATACAAATCACCAGAACCTGATGGATTACATCCCAGAGTTCTAAAGGAGCTGGCAGATGTCATCTTGGAACCATTGTACCACTGTTGTAATGACGAGGCAGTTGAGTTGTTTGATCATGAACAACTGAATCATGATGATCTTTATTGGAGTCTAGTCTTGCATCTATACACATTTTTAGTTATCCTCCATCACTGGTTAACTTTGGTTACTGCTTAACTTTCGTTACTGTTTAGCACAGTAATCCATACAATTAATTATCTCTAGTTAAAGTCTAACATATGTTTACTCCTCTCTCTAATCCTCCTTTAGATTAGTGACTTTGTTTACCTGAGTTGTATTTGCTTGGAAACATTCTTTATCTGAGGTTTGCCATCCGAGATTGGAACATTCCTGCAATTACAACTCTACATACCACGTCTTTCAAAAATCCAGGAGCACCAGAGAACTACCAGAAGCCTGGAAAAGAGCTGATGTGGTTTCCATCTTCAAAAAAAAAAAGGGGGGGGTGAAAAAAGACCCAGGAACCTACAGACTAATCAGCCTAACATACCTGGGAAGCTAACAAAAAAACTGATCTGCCAACATCTAGAAGCGAGACAGTAATAATTAGAAGTCAGCACTGGTTTGTTAAAAACAGATCATGCCAAACCAATCTTACTTCATTCTTTGGCATAGTGACTAAATTAGTAGACCAGCAAAATACTGTGGACTTAGATTTAGATTTCAGCAAGGCATTCAACAATGTAAACCACAATCTACTTGGTAAGCTAGAAAAAAGTGGGATAGATATTATCACCATCAGATGGATTCATAACTGGCTGACAAACTGTACCTCAAGTAGTCCTTAATGGGGCTACGTCTACATGGAGGGAAGTAAGCAGCGGGGTACCATAAGGTTCATCTTAAGCCCAGGGCTCCTCAATATCTTCATAAACAACTTAGATGAGGGAATAGAAGGGGAACTTATCAAATTTGCAGATGATACTAAGCTGGCAGGATTAGCCAACACCCTAGATCAGGGGTCGCCAGCCTTTTGGACCTCAGGGACCAACAAACTCATCATTTTAAACTCCGCAGACCAGAGAACCTGGGAAAATCCCCAAAAAAGTCTGCAGGAAAATTCCCCACCCCATTTTCCTACCGACCGATCATTCTTTATTTGGGATCACAGGATACTGTCTCCAGCTCCATTCTCAGGGAGAGAGAGAGAGAGACTTTTGGCTTCATGCAAGGAAAGCAGCAGGAGCAGCAGAACTCTTTCTTTCTCTCCCCCAAATTCCACCAGAAATGAGTCTTTGTGAGACTTGTCACACCGGCACAGCCTCTTGGAACAGGATGCCTTGCAGGGTCCCAAAGACTCATTTCTGGCAGAGTTTGGGAGAGAGAAAGAAAGACTTCTGCTGCTTTCCCTGCATGCAGCCAAAAGCAGAAGAAGCAGAAAGAAGCAGCCCTGTGGCCAGGTGAGGTGCGTGGGGCGAGTGGGGCAAGTTCCTTCCCCTCCTCCCTTTCCCCCCTCCCCTCACTACCTCATGTTGTTCGCAATGCAAGTGACACAAGCCTTGTGTTCCCACGGGCCACGTGGGTGGCGCAGCCTTTTGTTTCTGCACAGCCTGTTTCTGCACTGCTTTGGGGGGTGCTTTGGGGGTGACATTTCTCTGTGGACCACCAAAATTTTCTCACAGACCGCCAGTGGTCCCCGGCCCATTGGTTGGCAACCACTGCCCAGCCTAGATGATAGGCTCAAGATCCAGATGGATCTTGACAGACTTGAACACTGGGCCATATTTAACAAAATGAAATTCACTGTAGAGAAAAATAAAGTTACACTTAGGCAAGAAAAACCAAAAGTACACATATAGACTGGGTAAAACCAGGCTTAATAGCAGTAACTGTTAGAGGAATCTTGGAGTCTTAGTGGGCAACCAGCTAAATAGGAGCCAGCAGTGTGCAGCGGCAGCCAAAAAAGGCAATGCAATCCTAAATTGCATTAACAAGTGAGGTACTAATACCACTCTATAAAGGCTTAGTAAGACCACACCTAGAGTACTGCATCCAGTTTTGGTCACCACACTATAAAAAAAGATGTTGAGATTCTACCCTGTTTCTCCAACAATATGGCCTCCCCCAATAGGAAGTCCCAGCATATTTTATAGGCATGAAATGAAATTAAGCCCTTCCCCCCCCAAATTAAGGCCTATATTAAAACATATGAAATGGGGGGGAATGGTGGGGGGGAATGGTGGGGGGGGCTTGTCATTAGGAAGCACTTTTGTTGCACACCCGGTTATGGTGCTGCCTGCGTTGGCCCCGATACGAAGTGCCCCACCAACACCGAGGTCAACATCCAAGCCATCACTGCCTGCCCGCCCAAAGATGCAAGGGGGGGAATTAAGTCACCCCCGAAAAGATGGCCTAGCCATTTTTTCGGGGCTCAAAAAAAAATAAGACCCGGCCTTATTATATGAGAAACACGGTAGAAAGCACAGAGTAGAGAAAGGGGACTGGAGGCTCAAACATACGATGAATTATTGCAGGAACCTGGCATGGCTAGTCCAGTAAAGAGAAGGACCAGGGGAGACAGGATAGCAGTCATCCAATATTGGAGGGGCTGCCACAGAGAGGAGGGGGTCAAGCTATTCTCCAAGGCCCCTGAAGGCCAGGCAAGGAATAATGGGTGGAAATTGAATAAGGAGAGATTCAACCTGGAAATACGGGAGAAATTTTCTGACAAAACAACCAACCCATGGAAAGTTGTGGGAGCTTCATCGCTGGAAGCTTTCAATTAGAGTGCTGCCATCTGTCAGAAATGGTGTAGGCAGGGTCTCCCGTTTGGGGGAGGGGGTTGGACTAGATGACCTACAAGATCCCTTCCAATCTGTTAAAGAGCACTCTGGAAGGAGACCGACTGCAGACCTGAGCATCCGGATCACTTTTTCATCCGTGGGCTCCAGAGAGAGGGCTGCTTGTGGATCCTCGGCTCACCCGCCGAGCCACAACTTCCTTTCTGCACGGTTGGGAAAAGAGGAGAGACCACCTGTTGAATGGCTGGGACTGACTACCTGCCCGAAAACAGATGCTGCCGCCCGCCCTCCCCGCCGCCAATTCTCTGAGACGCAGAGGCCCATCCGGGCAGGGCTCTCCACCACCGGCCTCCCCGCCCTCCGTCCGCTCGTGGGCCAAGCCAGGACCGGGGCTCCTGAGAGGCCTCGAGTCGCCCGCCCGCTCTTTTGCCCTTGGAGCGGGGAAAGGAGAAGCGGCGCAGGAAGAGGCATCGCGCAATACCGAGCGGCTGCCGGGAGGCTTCCTGTTCCTCTTTCGCCCTTCGGACTTGGCGAAGGGCGGCTGGGCGGCTTCGGGGGGTCTCGGAGAGCGACGTGGCCCGAGGAGGGGCGCGGGTCTCCCGGGCGTCAGCCAGGCGGGGCTCCCAGACAGGGGCTCCGCGGTGGGGCGGGGCGGCCGAGCTCGCCCGGCTGCCTCCCGGGCGGCGATGGGCTTCGGGCTGGCGCTCGGCTGCCCCGAGGGCCACAGCGCCCTGCTGCAGCTGCAGGAGTCGGAGGTGCGCCTGCTGGAGGGGCTGCGCAAGTGGATGGGGCAGCGGGCCAAGAGCGACCGAGAGTACGCGGCGCTGCTGCACCAGATGCACAGCCTGGCCGGCAAGCAGGAAGGCGGCCGGCAGCCCCGCCTCGGCGGCCAGATCGGCCAGGTAGGCAGCCCCGGGCGGGATCTCGCCTTGCCTCGGCCGGCGCCTTCCCGATCCGCCGGGTCCGGGCTCGCGCTCACGCTGCCAGAGCAGCCTCGGCGCATCCGAAATGCCCAGGGACGGGCGCGGCTCTCGGGTGAGGACAGACGGGTTACAAAGAGCAGCCGGTGCCTTTGCGCTTCTCCGCTGGGGCCTCCGACGGCCGCCCTTACCTTTGCAGGGCCGTTTCAGAGAGGTCAGGCAACCCTTCTGAAAGAGCAGTGGCTCCTCCGGCGTGGAGTCAGGTCAAAACGCATTGAACAAATTCACAGTTGGACCTGACCAAAGCGCGGAGGAGAGAGAGGCCGCTGGTTTGGGAGGCGGGTCAGTGAAGGGGGGAGTCAGCAGGCCCTCCTTCAGCTGTCTTGCCTTCTGCTTGGTGCAGACTGGTTGCAAAGTGAGGTGCCTTGCTTCAGAAAGATCTTTGCCCAACCAGCCTCCAGACAGCTTCCCCCTCTAAGTCCCTCAGGTGGGAATAGACCATACTTTGCAGGCTTTGGGTCACTTTCTCTGTTGCAGTGCTGGTGGTCCCTGGTGACCCAGACCGAGGCGCTGAGCCAAGCTCTAGAGCGCCACACAGAAGCCCTGCTGGCTGGACCCCTGAACACGCTGGCCCTGCTCATCCAAGACAAGCAGCAGCTGCACCGGTGCTATGGTGAACAGTGGCAACAAATGAACCAGGATTTCATCCGGGTACAGCTGTCTGGCTGAGTCCTCTTGTCACCAACAGGATCCCAGGGAAAGGGCCAGGAAGCGTGGGGGAGGGGGGAATCAACCGGGCTACCAGCCCTTCTGAGCTTCCTTCTTTGCTTTTCCAGACCACCCAACAAGAGCCGGAGCGCCTGAGAGCCCAGTACCGCAGCCACATCCGTGAGTGTGCCCAGGCAAAGCGCAAATACCAGGAGGCCAACAAAGGTGCGTCCTTTGCCAGGGGAAGAATGGGAGCAAAGCCTTTCTCACCTCACATCCTGCTTTCTGTCAACAGCCCACTAGAGGTCTCCAAAGGAGCTATCCAAAGGAGTCCTAGTCTTGACGTCTCTTGGGACAGAGACCATGCCCGATGGTAGTAGCATTTGTCAAGGACCAGGCAGGATGGGGCAACTTCTCTGGTCCTGCTTGAACTCTCCGTGATGCCCCTAGGCATCGTTTTGCAGGGCTTCTCTGGTGTTGCTAGGCAGGCAGAGACTTAGCCTGAGGCCCCTGCTGAGGTTCCACAGGACTCCACCTTCTCTTCATTACTGGAGGTGGAGTGAACTATGTTACCCCCTCAGTGCAGGATGAAGTTACATTTCTACCCCAGCCAGATGGAAGGCTGCGAAATCCTATCCTGATACTCGGAGACCAGGCATAGGCTCAACCGTGGCAAGACCTCATGAGCTCTGATTTCAAGGGCTTTTTGGCTACAGTGATTTAGCATCTTAATTCTCAATGAGGTGGCACTTCTCAGCTCTACCTGATGTGTCATTTGGGTCCCTTCTTTGATTCTCGGCTCCTGCCCATTAAGCAGGTGGCTGAGGAAGCCCTTCCACAGACCATTTTGGAGACCCTTCTCACAAGCACTCTGGCCTAAATCAACTCAGTTTGGATAACTGCAATGGTCCAGAATGTGTGCTCAATAAGTGCCTCCTTTGCCCACCCCTCTGTCCGTGTAACAAAGCTACTCTGCAAGTTGTGCTTATTATTGCTGGGCTTCTGGCTGCTGTCAACCAGCCATCCACCACTTGGTGTACTGGTAGGCACTTGAAAAGTCCTCCCCAGTTTAGGGCCCAACTGCTGCAGGATTGTTTTTGTCCTGATCAGCAAGATCTGGACAAGTTGGTGTATTTCAGTTAAAAGAGTGAAGAGTTATTACCTTGATTTATTGGATGTTGGACACGATTAACATACCACAGTTCTTCAATAATAATTCATAATCAACAAAGACCACATAATAAACATTTTTAAAAAGACACGATCCAAAAGAGCAACATACAAACATAGGTGCAGAGAAAAAAAATGTATCCGGTGAATCATATCTCTTTCAGGTGGCCTAAGAATAAAGTGGGCATTTTGAAAGATGTCCAAGAGGGTGGAGGGGCTGCATGAAGAGAGGCAGCTCTGCCCCTCCAGGCCTCCTCCACTGGGTGATGCAGCCAGGCGCCTCTTGCTGCTGCCAAGCCAACCCACATGGCCCCGATCCTGTTGGCCTCTTGTACATCTGGTTCGTTCAGCAGGCCTGGGAAAGGGGCATGATCTGCTTGCTCCCTGAAGGTGTTGGATTGTTAAGTAGGAGTCCACTATGGCTGCCCTTCCCTGATATACTTTCTGGTTTTTTGATTTGGTACTTTGTTTTTTTTTTAAACTTTAATAAGGCCTCACTATTTAGAGACACAGTCATATTTCTGTGCGATATGCTCACTCTGTCACATCTGATCTGCTCTTTTTCTAAATCTAAGTGGGCTTGAACGAACCTTTCTTTGCAGGTGTGTTGCCATGCTTTTCCAGTTGTTTAGGAAACCTCTTTTGTACCATTTCTAAATCCAGAATTTTCTTTTTGAGATACAACAATCATAACTGTAGTAGTATTAATAGAGTAGCTGTACCATTGATTTGTATAGAGACGTTACATTAAAAATTGAATTTTTCCTCCAGTTGACGGTGCTTTCCATTCTGAATTTGCTCTTTTTATAGTAGCCGCATCTCCATTTTTCACTGAACAGAAAATCCCTAATTGTCACCTGCTCAGTTAGGATTATTTTGTCCCTTTGCTTATGCTGAGTTGTGTTTGTTCTTTAGAGCCCATTTCCTCAGGATTTTTAGCAGGGCTCCGCCATCTGCCAAGGTCCCACTCTTGGTCTTGCTAGTCCAGGGACATTGAAGAATCCTTTTCAGGGGGATGGAGCTGCAAGAGTCGATTCATCTGAGTCAGGGGATGGTCTAATCCTACCTTTCACTTCTGTGGCTCTGTCCTCAGGCAAGGAACGTGAGAAGGCCAAGGACAGGTATGTCCGCAGCCTCTGGAAGGTCTACTCCCTGCACAACCAGTACGTGCTGGCCCTGCGAGCTGCGGAGGTGCAGCACAGCCTCCACTATAAGCAGATCCTGCCCGGCCTTCTCCAGTCCCTGCATGGCCTTTTGCAGGAGATGGCCCAGATCACGTGAGAGCCGCAGCTGGCCCCAGATGGGCTTGGGCTGGAGGTGGGATTCGGGCTGGGTGGCTCAGTTCCCTTCAGGTGAAACAAAACTAGGTTGCAAGGAGAGGAGGGGTAGAGTGGCCGTTGTTGGGGTACAGTTAACAAAGCCCTTTTTTCTTACCTCATGCCTTAATTCCTTTGGCTTAATATTTCATACTTCTTGTCTGCACTCGGCATACAATCCTGCTGACGTCAAAGAGGGATCCGCACGTGCAGGTGTGAATGCTGTTCTTTCTATCCATCCTCCTGCATTTGTTCCAACAGGAAGGCAACCCTGCAAGAATATGCCAGCATCACAAGCCTGGTACAGGAGGAGATGGTGGCTGTGCACCAAGCCATGGTCAGGGCCATCGACCGCATCCAGCCAGCCACCGACTATGAAACGTTCCTCCCCCCTTGCAGGTAGTGTCTGCTGAGGGCTTGTCTCCTGGCTGGCCGGGAGAGGGAGGAGCCAGGGGCTTTTCATGCTCAGGATGGCTGGGGTCTCTCTTTCCAGGTGTGAGCAGCAGGAGGTGCCAGGCATGGTGACCTTTGATAGGAGTTTGCTAGAGGAGGCTGAGATGGAGGTCCTGCAAGAGGGGCAACTCCAGCTGAATGAACTCACCCTGGAAAGCCTGCAGCACACGTGTGTAGGGGGAGGCGGGGCCCTCTGGGTGGGGTGCTGATCCAACCCACCTGCACGGGCACTGCTGAGGCCAGGGACTGTGGATGGGGAAAGAGAGATGGGCCCGTCCTGACTGGCTGCCCTGGAAGCTGAGCCTGGGCTCACAAAGCTCAGCATGGGGCTGCCCTCTCCGCGTGAAACAGGAGACCCCCTTCTCTGCTTTGCAGGTTGACCTCCCTGGAGGAGGAACTGATCAATGCCACAGAGAGCACTGACGCCCATCGCCGGCGTGTCCAGATGCTAGAAGCTGAAATCCAGAATGATGAGATGGCAGGGAGCCCAGGAAAACGGTGAGCCTGTGCCACTGAAGCAGATCTTGCCAAGAGGCCAGAAGAGGAGGCCACTCATTCCAAGGCTCCAAAGCCTTTCCCAACTCTCTCTTTTCTCTGCCTGATGTCCCCAGCATCCCCCACCCCTATGATGTAGGAGGCATGGGGGGGGGAGGGTCGAAGGTGGTCCTTGAAGGCTACTCACTCATTCCCACATTCTTTTCATGCAGCAGCTGATCTAAGAGAAAAGGTCGTCCTTTGCACAGAGAAGCTTTTATTTGTTTTTCTTTGCTTAATTGCTGTCTGCAGGCCCACCCGGAAGAAGTCACATGCTGGATGCAAATACGTTTTGTGCCGGAGGTCCCCTACCTCTTGGAGGGTTGATCTTCTGCCCCAGAGGTGCTCCTTTTCTGTGCTCTGTCCAATGCACCTCTTTCTCTTCTGTAGCATCCTCCTCCTGGGAAGGCAGAAGTCCCTGCATGAAGCTTGCCACCTTTTCCATCTTGCTCTGGGCACTCAAGAGAAACTCAAGGCCCAAAGGGATTTGCTGCAACAGAAGCTGGATGAGCTGGGACCCCTGGACCCTCCACCTGCCCCAGATCTGCAAGGCGACAGGCAGTCACTCTCTTCCGGGGTGGGTGCAAGCAGTGCCCTGCCAAGCCAGAGCAAGGCAAGGCATGCCTGCATGGCCCCAGGCTGCCTGTTGTGCTGATCAGGGAGAAGGGAGGGGAACAAGCAACAGGCTTAGTCCAGCTGCTCCTTTTTCTCTGCCCCACCTCTTGGGTGGGCTGGATTCCAAGCCTTGGGGGGTTGCTCTTGGGGGTAGTCAAGATTGATTCCAAGCCTTGGAGGTGGGGGGAGGGGCTGCTGGGGGTTTGCAGGGGTTCAAGAGAGCCCCTAGCTAATTCCTTGCAGTTCAAAGAACTCCCAAATCCCACTCCTGGCTGGTCCCACCCACCCCTCCCCTCCCGTCCCCGGAGTTCCCCTGCGGCCCGTTTTCATTGGCGGGAAAAGGGGGGGGGGGGGGGGGGGGAGGCTCAGGGAGGGTGAAAAACGGGCCTCCCATAAGCTCGGGAAGGCTGGAAATGGGCCTGTTTCTGACTTCCAAAGAGTCTCCAGAGCCTGTGGAGGCAGTTTTTGCCCTCCCTTTCTGGAGGAAAGCCTCCGGAGCCTAGGGAGGGCAAAAACAGCACACACACACACACACACACACACACACACACACACAGGCTCTGGTGCAGGAGGCCGACTAGGCCACGCCCACCATGGCCATGCCTATCCAGCAACTGGGCAGAGAACCCATTGCTAAAATTTTTGAAGCCCACTCCTGCTTGAAGGGTGGTCTCTGACATAGTGCTGAGCTTGGGCTTTTTGCCCCTCCTGCCCACACCCAACTCACCCTCTGCCCTCCTTTGGCAGGAGCAGGACTCTGAACGAGATTGGGGCCGAACGCCGCCGGCTTTGGAGGCCCTGAAGCATCACATCTCAGGCATTTTTCGTCCACGTATCTCCGTGAGTGGCCATCTTCCCTTGTTGCTGCCTCCCTGCCCAGCTGAATTTCCTGCCCAGGCAAAGCCAAAAAGGCCCCATGTCCCAAACATCTGCCCTTAAAATATGCTAGATGAAGAATGTATAAAACTGGCATTTATTCAGAAACAGCACAATTTTTCTTACCTTTGTTTTGAGATAAAATAATTAAAAACATCTTACGGCCACCACCCCAACATTGCAAGCTTAACATTCTTAAAATAGTGTAATGTGTGAAGGCCAGGGTGCTCAGCAAGCAGAGGCCGGGGGGGGGGGGCGGGGGGAGGAGAAGGGCAAAGCAGGAGCGAGAAGCAGGAGAGTCCTGAGGTGAGAGGAATGGGTCTGTAATGAAAAGAAAAAGAGGATTTCAGTCTGAGCAAAGGCAGAGGAGGGAGAGGCTAGACAAATTCTGAACTTGCTGGCTTTTCATAAGGAACTGAAAGTGGCGTAATTGCAACGTCAGCTGGGCAAAACTGAGAGATCTACAGGCATTTCCTATGATCAGGAAAAAAAAAAGAGGAAACCAGAAGAACTTCAACAGAGGGACAGTAAAGTTGAGCAATCTAAAGCCGAACCAGGCTCAGTTCCCCTCAGAGGAAATGGAGAGCTATAGAAATGGAATAAAAAATAAGGTAAAATGGAAAATGTAGCTGTGGCCTTAGCACCGGCCTTTTCCGCCTCTTCCAGACAGAAGCCTTTTCTGCATATCTCTCTCCCTCTCTCTCTCTCTCTCTCTCACACACACACACACACACACCTGCTGATCAGATAGTGTTCAGTTAATTCTAATTGAAACTGGCAACTCCATTGCTAAGTGAAGTAGTCAGAAAATGAAAAATCACATGGCTGCACTGATTTCTGATGGTAGCTCTGGCAATGGCCACTAAACAAATTGTATCTTAAGCATGCTATTATGTGACTGTGACTTGCAATTTCATGCTGGCTTCCCCATTAACTTTGCTTGTTGAAAGCTGGCTGTGAAGGTTGCAATGGTGATCATGCGACTACCACGGGATGCTACAACCATTATTACTGCATGGTGGTTGCCAAATCCTGATTACACAGCTCCAGGCTCACTGCAATAGCACTGCAGCTTTGATGGTAAGGATTGGTGCTAAGTTTCCTTGCCCAGCATTGCTGTAACTAGGCACTCAATGAGTGATTGCTAAATGAGAACTATCTGTACTGGATGATTGCCCAGCTTGTCCTGTTTCTCTTGCATTTCCTTCTCCTCTCCCAAAGCCAGTTGTGCTCTCCTTTCCCCCTCCTGCCTTCTCCAAGTTCTTCTTGCTTTCTTGCTTACAAGGAAGGGATCTGCCCACCATCTCCTGGTACTGGAAGTGATTCTTCCTATTCAAGGAGACTTGGAGTGAAGAAAGTGCCTTGAACTTCTGTCTCTTC
Source organism: Notechis scutatus (assembly GCF_900518725.1). Next base: position 95,992 of record NW_020716842.1, on the reverse strand, counting down.
CACAGCTGCCACCCTCTCTGCCACAGCTCCCTGAGGTGCAGAAGCCCCTTGGGCAGCAGACCTGGTACCATGGTGCCATTCCCCGCGTGGAGGTGCAGAAGCTTCTGCAGACTAATGGTGACTTCTTGGTGCGTGAGAGCCAAGGCAAGCAAGAGTACGTCCTCTCAGTGCTGTGGGATGGGCAACCACGACACCTCATCCTGCAGGCTGCTGATGTGAGTGCTTGAGGGAACAGCAGGGTAGCAGTGGGAGGCCCAGGCTCAGTACACCTTGTGCAAACAAGTCATCGAGCATGTTCCATTCACCTTGGCTCACTGGGGGCAAGCCTTCTACTCCAGTACTGACTTCTCTGGCCCTTTAACCTAGGGGCCTTGATTGAGCAGAGCAGAGCCCCAAAGAATCCAGAATCTTGTGCATGAGATTGCCAGTGAACACAACAAAGCTGGGTTTCAGTGCTGCCCTTTAACACATCAGAGCACAGATACAGAATTTGGAAGGTGGTGGGTCTGAAGGCTGATGCAAGTGGAGTGAATTGGCAAGGAGTCGATAGCATCTGCCTAGAAGTTCTCTGGGCTGGAGTTCTGGTCAAAGAAATTTGAGCCACTTGCTTGAAGTCTCTGGTGCATTCTAGAAAAAAGCTGTTTGTGCAAAGGACGGCATTCCCTATCGTAAGGACCTGCCTCAGCTATTTTCTTAGGAAAGCATGACTCTTGAAACAAATGGTATTTTAAAAGGAACTTTTATTGAGAGAAGTGATTGAAGGAAGTCAGGTGAAGTCTGAAGATTCCCATGGGAACTGTTTAACTAATTTCCCCTGTTCAGCCCCCACCCAGTGTGCTATATCCACTAGTAGCCAATACAATGCCGTAAAGGTGTTATGAGAACTCCGAGGTGGGATGGGTGCCGCAGCCTTGGAACCAGCTGGGAGGGAATCCATCCTGATGGCCCAGTCCCCCTCCCCAATTCCCATGTGGTGACAGCAAAAGCCAAAGCATTCATTCAACCCCAAGAAGTATTCCCCCTCCCTTTCAGAGTGACAGTGTTCCAGCAGAAACCTGACACCTATTTTCTACATTGTGATTTTCAGCTGGATATGATCTTGGGCCAGCTGTGTACTGTGACCTTGTATACATGTATTGATAAACCCACAAATCTTGGCCCTCTTTGGGAATGAAGTTAGCAGGAGGGAAAATCTTTGTAAGAGTTCTAGTGTGAAATAAAGTTCTGCCGCCAGTTGGCTTGGGAGGATGTGGGTTGATATGAGAATCCTATTTCTTTTAGGAAAATGTAGAAGAGGAAGCAACGGCATAGAAGGGAAGTGACTGTCCCCACAAACTGTAGTCCTCCAGAGTAATGGCAGGATGCTCTTTCCCCCAGAATCTGTACCGCTTGGAGAGTGAAGCTTTCCCTACCATTCCACTGCTGGTTGACCATTTCCTGAAGTCCAGGCAGCCCATCACGAAGAAAAGTGGCATTGTACTGGTCAAGCCCATCCCCAAGGTAGGAGCCCAATGGTGGTGATGTGCTGGAGAGTGCTTTGGGGGAAAATAATGGACTGTTCTTCCAACAGGACAAGTGGGTGCTGGACCATGAAGATATTGTGCTGGGGCAGCGCATTGGGCAGGTGAGTGACGTCTCAGCAGGGCAACCCCTCTGAATTGAGGAAGCACCTGGCTGATCGGTTGTGCCTTCATCCATGCCCAGAACTTTCCTTTTAGAACAATAGCTTATTCACAAACTTCAGTTGCCCCCCCCCCCCGCCACCTTTGAAAAGGAAGTCATCTGCTTTTGGATGTGCTCCTTGTCCAGTCTCTCACCAAAGGGCACAAGGTCAACAGGCCCTGCTCTGGATGCCCCAGGGCTCTGGGTTCACTGCTGCACAAGTTCACTCTACAATTTTGTTGGCCTTTGTGAGTTCCTGGTTCCAAGCCTTTAGGGATGGACCCGACTCTGGAATCACACCCTTTGTTTCTCTGGAAGTCTATTTCTCATTTTACAAAGGAGCTGAAAGACCTTTTTGTGGATTAGAGGAAGGGCTTATTTAGCTGATAGTTCTGCATGGAGGCCAGTTTTAAATAATAATATGATCTGTTCTATTCCAAGGTATTGATTAAAATGTATAGCTGTGTTGGTTTAATGTTGTTTCATTGAATTGATTTCTAATTATTGTTTTATATTCTGCTGCAATCTTGTGTTAGTGGTTGGTGTTTGGTCTTTCTGAAAGGTGAGTTGTGAAGGCACTTAACAATTGTTCTTCAGAAGTTTTAGGAACTTGCTTGTTCTGCCAGAATGCATCAAATTTTGAGCCCACTTTTCTAGCCTTTGGCTACCCCTTGCCATGCCAAAGGAGGGGCTGCTGCTATGTGGCCTTGCCGTTTGTTCCACAGGGCAATTTTGGAGAAGTCTTCAGTGGATTCTTGCGTGGCAGTAACACTCCAGTGGCAGTGAAATCCTGCCGTGAAACGCTTCCAAATGAGCTGAAGGCCCGGTTTCTTCAGGAGGCTGGGTACGTATGGCTCTTTGTTAGCCGAGGCGTTCAAGAACATGTTCAGGATCTCCCTTTCAATAGAAGTTTAGAGGACGCACAGCTCCCTCACTGGCTATCCAGTGGCCAGCTCTTTCCCAGCTTATAGGCAGATTGTGGGGAGTTTCCCAGAGGGAGGCATTCGGAGCTTCCGCTTACTCTGGCAGATCAGCAGAGAGCCTGTGTGTGATTCCCTGGCAATCCCCTACCTTTGCTGTCTCATGGCACATCTGCCTTTGACACTGTGGGCTCCTTTTCTGAGCATTTGAGAGGAGGCAGCAGGCACAGCAGGGGCCCCTGGGTCCAAGGAAGCTGGCTGCGAAGGCTTCAGTATTGTTTTTGCAAGTCTTCCTTAACCAGATATTGAAGACGGTACTCTTGGCAATTAGATACATTTCCTGTATCATCCGGTTTATCTCAATCCTTTTGCTAACCACCAATACACACAAAGGTGCTAGCAATTCTTCTGATGAAGCATGTGCTGATCTTCTGCACTGTGTATTTTGTAACTGCCACCCACTTTCCCATGACTGGAGAAGCCGGTCATGGACTGTCCCCTTCCAGCTCTGTCTTCTCTGACTCCCCCTGCAGGATCCTGAAGCAGTATAGCCACCCCAATATTGTGCAGCTCATTGGTGTCTGTACTCAGAAGCAGCCAATCTACATTGTCATGGAGCTCGTAAAGGGTAAGTCCAGCCTTTTGCTCTACTTGCTTTCTTGGACCCCGTATTCTGCTTTCCACCAACATTTACAGGAAGTAATAAGGGATTGGCTGTTATATTGCCTTTAAGAATGTTCTACCTACTTGATCGTAGCTACTCCATGAATGCCCAGGTGTCCCTCCTCTTTGTTGCTCACCTGAACACCCCTGGACCTCAGGGAGCTCTGCTGATGGAAGGCTGAACTAGTTTTCATGAATGGGGGTGCTCCTTGTGCCAGAGTGGTCCCAGCCTCTGCCTTCTCCCTTCCCAGGGGGCGACTTCTTGACCTTCCTGCGCAATGAGAGGGCTCGGCTCACAGCCAAGGAGCTCCTGAAGATGATGGAGAATGCTGCCGCAGGGATGGAATACCTGGCCAGCAAGCACTGCATCCACCGGTGAGTCTGCTCAGCCCAACCTGCAGCCAATTAGGACGGCCTTGTCATAGGCTTGGCTGAGCTTCCCAGATGCCTCTGCCTGGGGATGTCAGGTGGCCCTTTCCAATCTGTCCCATGACTGAGGCTGCCGATTGCTGTGATCAGAGGGGCAGAGTTACGCTGAGTGAAACTTGATCGAGTGAGTCGCCTTGTACCCTGGTGAAAAAGCCAGGGGCCCCCCTCTTCTGTTTGGAGAGGACAGAGAAATGGCGAGAGGCTGCTGGAAAAGTACCTGACCACAACTGGACTTCACTCTGAGCAACCGCCTGACTGGCGCCTGTGATTCTGCTACTTTCCAGAGATCTGGCAGCACGGAACTGTCTGGTGACGGAAAGTAACACTCTGAAAATCAGCGATTTTGGGATGTCACGGGAACAAGTGGATGGCATTTACTCCTCCACGAGTGGAATGAAACAAATCCCTGTGAAGTGGACAGCTCCAGAGGCACTCAGTTACGGTACATAGTTCCTTGGCTCTGGCCCTGCAAATGTCATAGTCCAGGCCTGCTGCGGAGCCTTGGCTGAGTTGTTTTCAGCTTTTGCCATATGGATGTTGAGCTTCTTGCAACCGCCCTGTCTAATCCCGGACAGAAATCTCTCCTTGAAGATTATGGGCAGCCTCCATGCTTCCAGCTCATGCCTGCTACTCTCCCCCCCACTCCTTAGGTCGGTATTCCTCAGAAAGTGATGTCTGGAGCTTTGGGGTCCTGCTTTGGGAGGCTTTCAGCCTGGGTGCCACACCATATGCCAATATGAGCAACCAGCAGACCCGTGAAGCTGTGGAGAAGGGTGAGTCCTAAAAGGGCTTTACAGGGGAGCAAGAGGCAGAGAGTGGCATAGTCCATGGCTGGGGATCTGAGCAAAAACTCAGCAAAGGGTTGGGAGCTGCTTGGTTGCTGCAGGAGTGGCTCAGATATTGAGACCTGAGCAGGAAGCTGGAGGGTTGGAAGGGAGAGGGGCGATATTATGATCAAGCCATGGAGGTTCAGCAATTAGTTGCCCAGGTGCTCCGTTTTCAGAATCCAATAGATTCTTTGACAATACCTATAGTGGACGAATGGTTGGTGAAGATGGTGGGACTTGCAGAGATGGCCAGGTTGATTGGTTTGAGTAGACAAAAGACAATATCTAAGTTTAATGCTGACTGGAAACCCCTTATGGATTTTTTGCATAAAACAGAAAAAATGAATGTATTGTTTTGATGATTAAATAGGATAGATTACAGCAAGAAGAGAGTCACAATGTAACTTTAGAGAAAGTGGTCAATTTATATTTTGACTTATAACTGTTACAAAGAAGATTGGAAGCCACATCTTTGTCTTTCTTTCTTTTTCTTTCTCTCTTTCTCTCTCTCTTTTTTTAGTTGTTCTTTTTCTTCTTTATATTAACATTAGCTTTTACCTGATTTTAATTTTTTTTTAAAACAAGTTTTATTTTCAAGACAAACAATACATAAATACACATAAACACAAAACATAAAAGCATAAAAAATCTCTTTTCTGAAAGTTGCTTAGTCCCGGGTTAAAACTCTTGGTACAGACACAAGTTCAGTTTCATATTCATTTTACATACCATTTCATATCTTAACATTTTCAATTTTCTATATAACTTCTCCTCTCCTTTAAATTTTCTCAATTTTATTTTATTATTTTTTCCTCCTCTCCATTCACATCCTAATATTTATTATTCTTTGTCTGTTCTATTCCAGCCAATCATTTATTTTTCTTCTTTAAAAAAAAGAAGAAATACTTCTCCTGTACGCTATATGGAGATGATGCCTTTATCTTTTTCCCTTATATTTATAGTACCTAATATAAAATACATAACATACATTGGGATTCTGTCTGGTACATTCTAAAATTATACTATATTATCAAAAATAATACAAATCTATTCATTAATATTGATATTCATTCATATCTTAGACGTTTAACTCATTACTTTTCAATTAAATCACATACTTTTATGAGAGCCCTATTTTCCATAATTATCCCCCCCCCCACATCACATATTATAGCTCAATATTTCATTGAAATGTTCCTCCTTCTTCTACTTCAAATCTCATTTCACAATTTTTTTTGCTAGTATACCATGTTCTAATCATTAATTTTAACAATCATTTATATCTTAAATATTTTATCCATTTCAATTGAATATTATGCCTTTGTGGGAACACTTATGCTTTCCACGATTATTACCCCCTACATCACAATCTTGAATCATATTTCATTACAGTACTCTCTTTTTCTTAACAAAAATTTCACTTATTTATGTTAGATATTTTATCACATTTTAAGCTACATATTATTTCTAATTTTCTATAATTACTTCTAAATACAGATATAAAAATGCAATCTTATGTACCTTTCTAGAATCCCATTAACAATAAGATCTATCCATTATCTCTGAAAAACTTTTGCTTCTTAATATCCTGCTCCCCACCATTAGAGCTTCTCATCCCTTCCTTTCTCCCTTGCTTCTTCTCCTTGTCCTCTTTAACCCCTTGTCTCTCCACCTCCCTTTTATTCTGCTTTCCCCCTTTCTGTTGTTTCTTAACATAATGTCCCTTTTTCACCTTATTCTTCTCTTTTTGGGCTGTTTTTTCAGATCTTAAAGACCTCTTTTCCTTTTTCTCTTGCTTTTTCCCGTCTCCAATCAAAGTCCTTTTTTCATCAAAGATGGCTTCTTCTTCTTTGTCCCCATCATCCTCATTCTGCTTCGCATAAATATAAACCGCCATTTCTAAGTATTGAAAAATAGTGCCAAGTCCATCTTCCCCTCCTTGTTTTTCTCTTTCATATTTTTGATATATAAGTTCCAATCCATCCACAGGTGATGCCATTGTGCAGAGAAAAAGTTTTTCCAACCACTCAGATGATTTAATCAGAAATAATTTCCAAAGGTTCCAAAATCACCAAACAATCCAAACAGACTGTTTCTTTTAAATACCTTCTTCTTCTTCTTCACTTTTTCTTTCTGAGGTTAAAGTAATCACAAATCCTTTTCAAATATATTTTTTGGAAGTTTTTAAACTCTTTGCAATTCTAGGCAATCTTCTCCTTATTTTCAAATTTTGCTCTGATTTTTTTTTTCACTCTCCCTTCCCACTCACAGCCAAAAATATTTTTTTCCCCCCCCCGCTGTCACTTTAGGAAGGAGAGTAGAACAAAGAAAAAAAAAACTTTCCCCTTTAGGGTATTCGCAGCTTGTGGCTCTCACAAGGAACAATATATCCTTAACAGCTTTCAAGGTTCCAAATCATTTTCTCCCGGCTTGTCCCGGTTAAAAGCACCTTTCACTTTCTCCAGCTTTCTCCCTCCTGCACTTGTTTACCCGGCTGCAGCTTTCTTCGTGGCGGCCATTACTGACCGCCGTTCCTCCGCCTCGGGAAAAGGGAGTTTAGCCGGCTGGGGAGGGGGTTTGCGGCACCCCCAACCCCCTTGCCGGATCCCTCCTGTCTTCAGCTGCCTCTACGGGGCAGCTATATCCCCCAGATCCAAATGGATCGGGGAACCTTGGCGGCGAACGCAGCAGGGATTGCGCGGTTGCAAATCCCTGCCGCCGCCGAAGGCTAGCAAACCGGAAGTTCACCTGATTTTAATTTTTAATAAACACACACACACATAGGATTTACACACACATAGACCAAAATACAACAGATTCTGACAAATTGCTGAATCTTCTTCAGGAATTCATTTGATCTGCCTTATATTTTGCTCACTTTGGATTGGAGTATGAAATGGTCTACCCACTTGGTTCCCCTCATAGGCTCTTTTCATATAGTAAAACTGAATGGCAGATGGTGATATCTGAAACAAAAATAATTTCACAATTCATGTTGCAGCAAGGCTCTTTACTGGTAAAAGCTTTCTACTAAATAAGTATAAGAAACTAAATAAGTAGAAAGAAACATCACAACTCCAGACAGGTTTGCTGTTAGTCATTAAGATAGTTTGAAGATAAAATCATTGCTCTTGGCTTTCGTTGTCGGACTTCAACAATTAACATTCATTTGCTGACTTCAGTGGTATGAAAAATAGTTTTATCAGTTCTGGCTGATTTGCCAGCCAAGGTCATTTCTAGATGAACAGGCTGGATTATTGCAAGGCAACTGCCATGTGCCATGTCCTTAAAGATGACTTTAAAAATGGTTAGTGCAGAGATCAGCCATAATCAGGTTTCTGATATAATAATTTAACTGCCATAATCAGGTTTCTGATTGGCTGGTTGGTCTGTCCTATTTGATTGGTTGGTTGGTTGATTGATTTTAATTCTCAGGAAGATATTAAGTGAGTTGGGAAAAGGAGTTTGTTCTGTTTCTTGTTAGATGTCCCTTCTATAACCTGGTTGCCTCTTTTGCCAGGTACTCGTCTGAGTGCTCCAGACCAGTGTCCCGAAGACGTATACCAGCTCATGTTAAAGTGCTGGGAATACAAACCACAGAAACGACCCAGCTTCAGTACCATACTCCAAGACTTGGTTGTGATTCAGAAGAAGCAACGCTGAGAACCTTGACCTCAGGATGTTTGCATGGACACTTCTCAAATCCTGTGCTGACATCCCAGACTATTCCACTCTTGGCATATTTTTCTAGTCACACAAACCATCTCCAATCAGGTCACCTGCCAAGCATTCAGCAATGGTGGCCAGAAGAGCCCTAAAGCTTTGGTCTTTGAAGTTATTTGTATTTTATATAAAGTTGATAATAATAATTATAAAGTTTGGATTAGATCCTCAAAAATGCATGCTTAATTAAAAGAAAGTCCCAATCTTCACCTCAAATAAAATAGATAAGATACAAAGCTACAGAAGAAGGAATTTAAGGAGTAAAAGGCCCTGTACTGTATAAACACTTCACTGTGTTGGGGTGAGGTAGGTTTAAATGTTTCAATTGAAATTTAACAGTGAAGCTTCATAATGGTTACAGAAGCCTTATACCGGAAACAAAGCAAAATATACTTCATCCAAAACATGCCACAATATACACCATCTACAACCTGGATATAGCACCAGATCCACATGACCACACCACAACCAAGGGTTTAAAGGAGGCCAGGCCCAATGAAACACATCAACTGGTTCCTAGGAAAGCAGGACAGCTTGTCTTTATAGCTCCAAGCCAAAGCCTTTCAAAGAATCACGAATCTGCATCAACGACGACCTTTCCATAAATTGCCATGGCCAGTTGACAACAGGCCACCCCAGAGTGATCCAGGCACAGGGATCAAATCCTGCAGGAGAACCAGATGCTGATCCTGCCCTCCCTTCTTCGAAGGCCCTGGGGATGTATATCGGCTGCTTCTCCATCGTGACTCATTCATGCCTTCCTCTTTTTGTCTCCCTCATCTTTGAGGCTATTTAATGTGCCAGATTCAGCGGGAAGATCCGGGTGGCAAAGGCTTCGGTCATTATTAAGACAATTTTACAACAACAGTTTCAACAACTCATCCAGGCCGCCCCCTCCCCCCGGCCGGCGCTTTGGGCTAAACGGAGAGCCGGGCCCCCACAGCTTCCCTTAAGAGCTCGCAGAGCCGCTCGAGGGCCTGAAGGGGTTCCGGGAGAGCCTCAACCGCGGCTGCTGGGCCTCCCTTTCCCCCGGACCCTCGCGTAGCCCTTGCGGGACCCCAACCGCAGGGCCCACCGGCGGCAACGCAGCGGTCCCGGACGCTAAGCCGGGGAGCCTGCCCGCGGGGAACCCGGCGGGCCTTTGGGGAACGACTCGGCGCCCCGCCTGCCTTCCAGCCCTTCCGAGGCGCGGGATCCACCTCCCGGGGCCCGGGCCCAGCTCGGGGGCGAGGCCCGCGGCGCGGGATGGGACCGGCGGGCCGCCCGCTCCGGCCGGGCCGGCAGGGGCCGCTGTGACCGCGTCGGCGGAGGCGCGGCTCCCGAGGCGGCGCGGGCAGGAGCGGCGGCGGCGGCGGCGGGAGCGGGCGGGCCGCGGAGGAGCTGGGTCGGGGCGGCGAGGCCCCGCGGCGCGGCGGCCGATGAAGCTGAAGAAGCAGGTGACGGTGTGCGGAGCGGCCGTCTTCTGCGTGGCCGTCTTCTCGCTCTACCTGATGCTGGACCACGTGCAGCGCGACCCCGCCCGGCCCCTCCCCGGGGGGCACCTGCCGCGGGTGAGTCCGGGCGGGGGGGGGCGCGGGCGGGGGCGCGGGCGGGTCTCCCCCAGGCTGACCTGGCGCCCCCCCGCAGAGCCAGATCTCGGCGCTGCAGAGCCGCATCGAGCAGCTGGAGCAGCTCCTGGAGGAGAACCACGAGATCATCGGGCGCATCAAGGACTCGGTGCTGGAGCTGACGGTCGGGCACGAGGGGCGGAGCGCGCCGCTGCCCCTCCGGCTGCCTAACGGCTCCTGGGCTCTGCCCGCCGACGGCCGGCCTGCCTTCTTCTCCGTGGCGCCCGGGGACTGCCGGCTCGGCCCGCGCGCCGCCCGCCCGGAGCCCGACCTGCAGGTGAGCGGCGGGTGAGAGGAGAGAGCGGGGGAGGGGAGGGGGGGCGCCCGGTGCACCTGCCGTCTCCAACCTCCGCCCGCAGATGCTGGCGGTGTCGGCGCTGTTGCCCTACGACAACCAGGACGGCGGGGCGTGGAAGCAGGGCTTCGAGATCACCTACGAGCCCCACGAGTGGGATGCGCAGCCGCTGCAGGTCTTCGTGGTGCCCCACTCCCACAACGACCCAGGTGAGCCGGCGGGGCAGAAGGGTCTTCCCTGTGGGTAGGACTCAGGGGCTGTTTGGCCGGGGCCTGTGGCGGAAAGGGGGCGCTTGTGGAGCCCTTGGGCGCCACAAGTCCCCCTCTGGTCCTGGAGAGGAAGGATGCAGAATGGGATGCAACCCACTCAAATGTCTGACTGCTCAGATGCATACCTTCCGTTGACCCTTTGTGATTTAACCCCATTTCAGTTCTTCCCTTCCAGAGTAAGCAGTTAAAGAGGCAGAAAAGAATTAAATAGGAAACCAAAGATTAAATGCATGATTAGAAAAGCATATGTACCTGGGAAAGGCAATCTAATAGAGCAGGAAATGTCCCTGGAAGTACTGTACCCCCATCGCATAGCAATCCAAATAGAGCTGGAAAGGACCTTTGAGGTCTTCTAGTCCAACCCCCTGCTCAAGCAGGAGACCCTCTAACATTTCAGACAAGTGGCTGTCCAGTCTCTTAAAAACCTCCAGTGATGAAGCACCCACAACTTCTGACCACAAGCAGTTCCACTGGTTAATTGTTCTCACTGTTAGGAAATTTCTCCCCAATTCCAAGTTTATTAGTTTCCATCTGTTGTTTCTTGTCCTGCCTTCTGGTGCTTTGAAAATTAAGTTTGACCCCTTCCTTTTTGTGGCAATCTCTCAAATACTGGAATACTGCTATCATGTCCCCCCTATTCCTTCTTTTCTCTAAACTGGCCAAACCAAAATCCTGCAACCGGATTTTTTGTCTTCAGGCCTTAATTGTCTTAGTTGCTCTTCTTTGCACTTGTTCCAAAGTCTCAACATCTTTTTTTGTAATGTGATCAAAACTGGATGCAGTATTCCAGGTGTGGCCTTATTAAGGCTTTATAAAGTGGTTCTAATACTTGATTTTGATTCTATGCCTCTGTACTTATACAATCAAGGATTATATTAGCTTTTTTTTGCTGCTGTCGAATACTGCTGGCTCATATTTAAGTGATCATCCATTAGGATTCCCAGATCTCTTTCATAGTTACTGTGTTTGTGCCAGGTTTCACCTACTTGTACCATTGGTTTTTCCTGCCTAGGTGTAAAACCTTGCTTTTCTCCACATTACATTTCATGTTGTTGGATGGGGCCCATTGTTCAAGTCTGTCAAGGTCTTTTTGGATCCTGAGCTTGTCTTCTGGGGTGTTGGCTATTCCTGCCATCTTAGTGTCATCTGCAAATTTGATGATTTCCCCTTCTATTCTCTCATGAATCACTTTCAATAGAATAATGTAGCTGAAGGCTGAACTGTGGAATCCTTGGTGTTCTCTGAGCTGGGTGGTTTTCTTGCAGAATGTCAGGCTTTTAGGAAATCTCTAGGGTTTTCAGACTTGGTTTGGTCTAGGATGGTCACGGTTTCACAGTTGAAACTATGGCTACTTCTGTCCATGTGTTGTGAAATTAAATATTTTTTATCATTTCTTCTGACTTAGTTGTGTTCATGGATGCGTTCTGGCAGTTCTTTGCCTGTTTGGCCTTCATATTGGCTGTTGCAGTCTTTATTTCCACTGTATGTTTTTACTTCTGGGGCTGCTGGGTTGTTGTTGTTTTTGTGATAACTTAGGATATTTTAGAGAGCTTTAGTTAGTTTGTGTGCTATGATGATACTATGTGGTTGCAGTAGTCTATTGGTAGTTTCTGAGATGTTTTTGATTGTATGGCACTATTATACTTTTTACAGCTTGTGCGTGTTATGTTATATTGGCTTGAGTGGTCAGGAACTTTTTGATGAAGTTTTGTGGATATCCATTTTATTGCGAGATGTATATTTTAACATGGTAAACCACCCAAGGTCACCTCACGGTGAGATGGGCAGTAAACAAATGTAAAAATAATAATAATAGATGATCAGTTTCCTTTTACTGCCAGTCAGGATTGCTGCAGTGGTTGTGTTTGTCTCTAAATAAAGTTCTTACAAAGCTTCTCTTATGAGCAGTTGGTAGGGGAGCACTTGATTGGGGTAGGTGACTTTTTGGTATACTTGTGTTTCTAATTTGCCTTCACAGTCTCTGCTGATAAGGACAACCAGGAAGGGTAGTGAGTTGTTTTCTTCTTCCTTTGTGAGTTAGATTCCTTTGAAGAGGTTGGTGGTGGTTTTGTGGGTGTTCTCTAAGTGGTCCTTTTTTATTATGGTAAAGGTGTACTGTACATACCCGATCCATATTTTGGGTTGAATTTGTGAAAGTGCTATTGATTCCAGATATAACTTCTGCTATAAGTCCTGAAAGTGATGATTTGTTGATAATTTTGTCCTTCAAATTGAAAGTATGTGGTTAAGCAGAGGTTGATGAGATGAAATGTTGTCCTGGATTCTTTACTTAATTCTGGCTCTGTGGATGTGAAAAGGTCTGTGACATCAAATGAGACCCTCATTTCATCCTCATCTATTGTTGTGTCTTTGATTCTTTGAAGGCCTGTCGTGGGGAGTTGATGGAGTATTTGCTTCCCCCTGTGAGGTGCTGAGGCTTTTTGGTTAATAATTTTGAGGTGGGGGCAATGATACAATTGGAAGGAGAGGTTTGTCAGGCTTGTCTATTTTTTCTTCCCTTGGGAATTTTATTCCTTTGAAGATATTGTTGATAATTTTGTGGGTCTTTATTTTATTCGTTTATTTAAAATATAGTTGCTCATTTTCTAACAAACTGAGTGTTACTCAATCAAGTTTCCTCTGGTTGTTCCTTTTTTATGTTGTCTATGCGTGGGAGTGCTGTGGTTTCTAGAGGCAGCATTACAGTCTCTGCTATGAGTCCTGGAGTGGTTGCCCTATCAGGTTATTCCTCTGGTTTGTTGCTAGGTCTTTCCATCAAAGTGAAAGTAGGTACAGCTAGTCCTCATTTTATAACCATTTGTATAGTGACCATTTCAACTTACAGTGGCACTGAAAAAAGTGACATGACCATTTTCCACATGATCATTTTAGCATCCCCATAGTCACATAATCTGAATTAGGAAACTTGACAACTGACTCATATTTATGACGGTTGCACTGTCCCAGGGTCCTGTGATCATTTACCCTATTTTCCAGTGTATAAGACACACTCCTCCCCCCAAAAAAGTGGGTGGAAATGTCTGTGCGTCTTATACAGCGAATGATGCCGAAGCCCCACCCACTCACTGGTCCCCACCCTTCGGCCTCTGCCTCCCAACCATTTGCCTCCTTGCAGCAAACAGCCTGGTCAGCTTCAGCACAGCCTGATTTAGCAGGAGCAGCTGATTGGCGGTTGGATCAGCCTCCCAACGATCAGCTGTTTCAGGCTGCAGGGTGAGCGGAAGTGGCAATAGGCGATGGTGATCCCTGCAGCCTGAAACAGCTGATTGTTGGGAGGCTGATCCAACCGCCAATCAGCTGCTTGTGCTAATCAGGCTGCGCTGAAGCTGATCAGGCTGTTTGCTGTTTGCTGCAAGGAGGCAAATGGCTGGGAGGCAGAGGCAGATTTTTTTTTCTTGTCTTCCTCCCTAAAATCTAGCTGCGTCTTATACTTCGGAGTGTCTTATAGTCCGAAAAATATGGTAATAACTGCATAACTAACTTAATTACAGGGATTCACTTAAGAGGTGGGCAAGAAAGATCATAAAATGGGACTTTCTTGCTTAGCAGTAGAAATTTTGGGTTCAGTTGTGATCATAAGTTGAGAACTCCCTCTCGTGAGGGAAAGGTTGATCAGGTTCACGATTCTGAGTATTTCAATCTTAATATATCCAGTTAGGTCAGGTGTGTTCTGTGGTACTGCTACCATGCATTCTTTCACAGGATCTATGATATAAATAGTGCTGTGATATTAAATGAAAGTTTAATCTCATCTTCTATAATTAGGTCTTTGATATTGTGGAAACATCTACAAGCAAACAACTAAGCTCCAGAGCACAAAGGAATTTATATCACAGATGTGCACCACTTCCTATATTGCCTTTTATTCTTCTAATGTCTATGAATATTTCAGCACCAGTTTCCCACACTCTTCTTCTCCTTTCCCTGAAGACATTCAATTTTCTTTCGTATATTTGTAGTCCTTTATTCTCTTTCTTGGACCAAACCATAACAACATTTTCTGTGTTGGTCAATCACATTTGAGTTCAGTCAATGTTCATTATGCACTGATTCATTCTTGACTCTCTCTCTCTCCCTCTCTTCTTATTTTACTGTACAGATTGTTAAGTCGCCCATTCCAAAGACACCACGTTTTTATGTTTCACCTCTTACCCCCAACAGACTGGGCAGTTGCATGCTTCAATTTCACTTATTTTGACAAACATTCTTTAAATCATCAGTCCATACACCCAGGGTCTTCAAACTTGGCAAGTTTAAGACTTCTGGACTTCAACTCCCAGAATTGCTGAGCTAACATGACTGGAGGAGGAATTCTGGGAGTTGAGGTCCACAAGTCTTCAAACTGTCAAGTTTGAAGACCCCTGCAGTATACACTAATACTTTCTATTGTAAGCTGAATATTTTAAAATGCCAAAATATTAAGGAAATGTTCTATTTGCTGTAGTTTTTCAGTTTTTATGATAATATGCAGCTGTTGGGAATGAACTTATCAGACGCACCTAATTTGGTCTTTGGCATTCATTTTCAAGTCCTTACTCTTCGTTGTGTCATACAAGCTATTTAATATACAAGCTATTGGTATTTGGCCAATAATGTGACTTCATCTGCTAAGATGAACGTGTCGCATTCCCCAACTAACACACCTGTGATGTCCCTGCAAGGATTCCAAAAATATCTCACCTATCCAAGAGGAGATTGTAGCATTCTCACCTTGCACTGGCTAAGTATTCTCTTTATTCTCCCTTATATTTATTTCCCTGTTGCAGGTAATCCTCAATTTATGATCACAATTGGGACTGGAACTTCTTCTGCTAAGCAATGTGGGTGTTGACTTATACCCAGTTTTATGATCTTTTTGCAGCTGTCATTAAGCAAATCACTAAGATCAGTTAAGTGATCATTAAGCAAATGCAGCTTCCTCCCTTGAGTTAGCTGATTGGAAGATCTCTGGGAAGGTGGTGATCAGAAGACCCCAGGATGCTGCAGCTGACGTGAACACGTGCTGGTTACCAAGTGCCCTAGTTCTGCTCATGTAACTGTGGGGATGTGCAGTGGTTGTGAGGGCCAGTCATAAGTCACATTTTTCAGTGCTAAATTTGCATGGTTCTTAAATGAAGGGTCATAAGTTGAGGACTACTTTTATACTATTCTCACCATATTCAGAAGGCAAGCCACAAATGTATTTGTACAGAATGAAATTCAAGCTTATTCACTGTATCATACACTTCCTCTAAAATAGCTGACATGCTGTTGAGATTCTTTCTCGCTTCTGCCAAGAAAAAACATTGAAAGAGCAGAAATTTGATTGGCACACCTCCTCCCCATCCGGCATTAAAGTGCATTGGAAATCCCGAATGTTTAAAGTGCATTGGAAATCCCGAATGTTGCTTCTTGTCCCTCCCCTTTTTGTATATATTTTTAAAGTTTACAAATACAAGGATAAAAAATTAAACTAAGAAGTCTATAGAAAGTAAAAAAAGTGCAGTAAAAAAATATTTAAAAGAATTCCCTTCTCCCAGACAATTTCAGTTCCTTATCACCTTCTCTGATGTTGCACTAAAAATACTTGTTCCCAGATCTCATCTCCTGTCAAGAGAGAAATATCTCTCATCGTAACATCTCATTAGTCTTTTTCAGTCTAAATGTTTCAGTGTTTGCTTCCTTTCTGTTCACATACAGGAACTATCAACACATTCTTCCAGTTGACAGGCACAATCTCAGCCTTCACACACATTAAGCAAATCACTCCATGAGCAAATTCAAATAACTTTATTGCAGTTGTTAATCACCAGAATGAAGGAGAAAATAATTTTCAAAGATCCAGAACATCCAAAAATAAATGAGTGATACATAGAAAAATTTGCTAAAAAGCTTTATTCTTATTATTTTACTAACCTAAAATTAAGAAATACTGTATAGAGCCCCTGACAAATCTAAGGAAGGTACAGAACAGTAGCTGACTTTAAAAAAATGACCGGTAGGTAATGCTGAGGCAAAGCCATTTACTTACCCAAAAAGTTCAGTTGCTCTTATTTATTCTTTGTTTAATTTTGTGTGCCACCACACAGAACCTGGCAATCTTATAAGTTATTTCAGGATTAATATCAGAAAGTAAGAATTGTTTGTACTGCTGATCATTATATCCTGTTTTACAAGCCAGGAGTGGGGCAGTGAGAGCATTTTGGGAATCTGTGTAAAACTGGCAGTACAAAATAATCTGGTTGTTTCTACGTGTCCTGACTGCCAGGGGCATCTTCCTAAAGGGCATGGCATCTTTTGTACCTAGGACATCCGAAGGTGGCACATTACATCAGGCTAAGTTAAAGGCCCTTCTCTGGTGGGGAATGTTAAGATGTGTGAGATACACGTCATGCACCAGGAGGTGTCTCTGACTGTCCATCATGGGAAGCCAAATAGCATTTCCCACTTGCATATCTTGGATACAGGCCTTATTTGAGGGTGGGTTCTAGCCTGCTCATAGCACAGAGATACTAATAAGTGGGGGAGACTCCTAGGAGGGGGACCTTGTTATAAACTGCTTTTTTCCCGCCCCCTTTGAAACTTCTAATACCAACATGATAGGCCTGTAGGGAAAAATATTAACCTCACTTTGTAGAATTGCCAAATTCTGGTCTCCCATCTCACCATTCCAGCCTCCATGCATACCGAATTAAAGATGCAGCGTGGAACTTGAAAAATTGCTCTTAAGAATTTAGACTGGACAAGTTAGAAGACAGTACAGTTATATAATTGGGCTAGAGAGTTAGTCTCTAAAAGCTTGTGGATTAATGCATACCTGCAGTCATCAAGCTTTTAAGAGGCTAACCTACAGTGGTATAGTAAAATATAATAAAATCTTAGAATAACTGCTGCACTTTGATGTTCCTTTTTTGAAACATAGTTAACATGAGCCCTTTTATATTCAGTAGCCTGAAAGATTGCCCCTAGATATCGAAAGCATTCCACCTGTTTGATGGAACAGTTGTTAATAATCCAGGTAAGCTTTTTAGGATGATTTGCAAATGCCATTAATTTAGTTTTAACTAGTTGATTTCCAGCTGCTTCTCTTTACAACAATGTACAAAGGTGCCCATAGCTCTCCTGAGTCCAGTAGGCATCCTTGAGAGAATTACTGCATCATCTGCACACAGTAGTATAATTTAATGTCTCTCTGCTAGTTGGGTGGATGAAACTTCACTCTCTCCAGCTGTTTTATCCACATCATTCACATAAAAATTAAATAAAAGAAGTGCCAGT
The DNA here is from genome assembly GCF_900518725.1 of Notechis scutatus. Next base: position 78,319 of record NW_020716842.1, on the reverse strand, counting down.
ATGCAGCCTCATCTTACACCTTTGGTAGTTGGAATTCATACTGTCAGGTATCCTTCAGACTACATCTTACTCTTACCTTCATTCGTTCATGTAATGTGCAAATAAGAAAGTATTGTCCATGGTGGTATTACACAGCTTGTCCCATAGCTTGATTTGAGATACAGATGCTGTCTTAAGATCAGAAAAGTCTGTGTAGAATGAAATAGTAGCCTGAGAGATGTATTTCTCAATAGCAATAACACCTAGACTTATATACCGCTTCATAGTGCTTTACAGCACTCTGGGTGGTTTACAATGTAAACATATTGCCCCCAACAATCTGGGCCCCCATTTTACTAACCTTAGAAGGATGGAAGGCTGAGCCAACCTGGAGCTGGTCAGAATCGAACTCCTGGCAGTTGGTAGAGCTTGTCTGAAACACTGCATTCTAACCACTGCACCATCGCAGCTCAATAAGATGTTGATATATAAGACATTGGTCATTTATTGAGCGGCCTTCCTTGAACCTGGCTTGTTTCTCTGCCAATAATCCTTTCTCTTCCATCCAGTCTCCACTTAAGCTTCCACTGGAGATGTCCCCATGAAGTTTGCTTATAATATTATGGAGACTTATAGTTCGATAGTTGGCAGGACTGGTCTCATTCCCTTTCTTATAGACAGGTATAATGATCGCGAGGCCCCAGTCCTTAAATATCTAGCCAGATTTATAGATGCTGTAAAAGGTGATGCCACCATAATGGATTATTTTTAATTAGCTCAGGTATAAATAATATTTGCACCTGATTTGAGGTGAAAAATTCAGTCCATAAATTCCTTGGGTTTTACTGCTTGCCAAATAGGCAGTTTTTCCATGTCAGTACAGAAAGATCTATTTGCCACTGAGCTATCTTTGTAAAGTTCCCTACAGTGATTTCCCCGTATTTCTGGCAATATAACACTATTCAGCTGACATGAGCCAGCCCCAAGAGGTCCTACAGTGGTGTGCCAAAAGAGGGAACAGTTGGTCAGCTATTGAATTATCTAGTGGTCCATTTTACTCTATAGTTGGATAACCATTGTACCCATGCATTGATTTGGTGAAGATCTGTCCAACTAAGGGTAATGAGCATAGAATAAGTGGCAAATTATTGCTATCAACTAGGGGGAAAACTTTAAAGAGAGTCAAGAAACTAAAAACTTTCCAGATACAATTACATTGTCTGTGTATTTCTGTGGGTTTCTTGGGCCCATTCCAAAACATAAACTGATTTAAGGGACGCATTCAAGATATAAAGATTTAGCCTATTAGTTGTTTGGGCTAGGTACAAACAAGGTTCCTTGTACAAGGAAATCAAAGTTTGCTTTGATTTCCTTGTACAAGGAAGAAAGTCAGATTCTAAAATAGATTGATTATATTGTATATATAGAGTTTCATTGTCGCAGCCAACCCTAGAATTTAAATCTCCCCCATCAATATATATGTTGATCGGCATTGTTAAGTAAGTTATTTGAGAAACGTTCCAATTTGTTCCATTAGCTCCTGATCTCGTGTTTTCTTCTCAAAGGTGGAATATAATTAATATACTTAATATACTTTGACTATTATTAGAGTACAGGGTCCTGATTGAATCTTTACTGACAGGGCATAATATTCAAATGGCAGAAGTTCTTGGGTTGTTATATTCAGGCTGGTGGTTAATATATTGAAGCTCCCTTTAAGTCTGCCTCTACCTTCCCCTGCTATGGCATTTAAAGAGTAAATTGTATAGCTATTTATTTATTTATTTAATTTATATTGCCGCCTATTCACCCATGGCGACTCGAGGTGGCTTACAGAATGTAAAACCATATTTTAAAAAACAAAACAATAAAAAACTAACAAAAAGAATCAAATAAATTAATAAAGTACAATATAACAAAATCTGAAAATAATAATAGTAGTAGTAGTAGTAATAGTAATGACCCCACAACTCCCACCCCCGCCCTGACGACAGCAGATCACACAAGCCATTTGATGGGCTCCATCCTGCTCTGGAAGAACCAGGTCTTCAGTGCCTTCCGGAAGAGTATTAGACAGGGAGGCATTCTAATCTCTGGAGGGATGATGTTCCAGAGAGAGGGAGCCACCATGGAGAAGGCCCTTCTTCTGGGTCCCACCAGGTGTATCTCCCTCAGGGATGGACCTGCAGCATTCCCTGTCTCCCCGCTCTAATGGGTTGGGTAGATGTGACCAGCAAGAGATGTTCCCTCAGATAACCTGGTCCCAGGTATTTCTGGAAGGCCCATTTTTCGTCCTCCCAAAGCTGCAGAGGTTTCCCTCCAGCCTCTGGGAGAGTGAAAAGGCCTCCCCCAGGCTCCAGAGGCCCTCCGGAGACTAAAAATGGGCACTTCCAGTATTTCCAGAAGGCCTATTTTTTGGCCTCCCCAGGCTGCGGAGGCTTCCCTCCAGCCTTCGGGAGGGCGAAAACGGCCCCAAATGGGCCGAAAATCAGCTGGGAGGCATGCGCATGCGCAGTGCAGGTAAGTTTGGTTGGGGCTTGCGTGCCCGTACAAATGGCTCTGCGTGCCACCTGTGGCACACGTGCCCTTGGTTCACCATCATGGGACTAGGGCATGAGTGACTGTGAGTAGGGACCGTTTGGTCCAGGAAAGGGTGTAACTGGTGCACAACCTGCAGTTGCACAAAGGCTCTCCTGGCCACGACTGCCACCTGCTCTTCAAGAAGGAGTGATGAGTCCAGGAAAGCCCCTAGATTACGCATAGGGTCTGTTTGGAGTAGTGCCACCCCATCCAAGACCAAAGGTGGCAGTTCTCCCTGAGCCAACGAACCCCAAACCCATGAGGGCTATTATTAAGCCAGGTTTCTTGCAGCGAGAGGACAGCAAATGTATTAACGAAGCTTATGAAGGTCATAGCTCTGCATTTGGACAACCAGCCATCCACATTCCAACTAATTACTTTGTTTTGTGGACCTTCCCTTGTGTTAGTTCTCTAGATGGCTCTGAAAGGGAGCCAAGGAGAGGGGAGATTCTGGCTCTGTTAGCAACCTTTCTGATGTGATATATTCTATGTGGGGTACAGTGATTCCCAGCACTCTTTGTAGTGCATCCCTTGAGGTGCAAGGCTCCTCTTCTGAATCATCTATAACCAGCTTTTGAATGTTAACAGAATAACAGGATAACGGAATTGGAAAGGACCTTGGAGGTCTTCTAGTCCAACCCCCTGCTCAACAGGAGACCCTATACTGTCCTGAACAAGTGGCTGTCCAGGCTCTCCTTAAAAGCCTCCAGTGATGGGGCACCCACAACTTCTGGAGGGAAGCCATTCCACAGGTCAATTGTTTTCACTGTTAGGAAATTTCTCCTTAGTTCTAGGTTGCTTCTCTCCTTAGTTAGTTTCCATCCAGGGATGGGATTCAGCCGGTTCAGACCAGTTCCAGTGAACCGGATGCTAATTTTACATCTGGTTCGCTCAACTGGTAGTTGCAAGGACTGGCTGGCCCCGCCCACCCCTCCCCTCCCCTCCCCGGAGTTTTGGATGCCAGTTAAGTGCAGGGCTCGTGTGGAGCTCTGGAAGGGCGAAAAACGGGCCTCTTGGAAGTCTGGAAATGGGCCCGTTTCCGGCCTCCGGAGCCTGGAGGAGGCCATTTTCATCCTCCCAGAGGCTTGAGGAAAGCCTCTGGAGCCTCCCAGGGGAGGTGAAAAACGGGACTCCCGGAAGTTCAGAAACGGGCCCGTTTCTGGCCTCTGGAGGGCCTCCGGAGCCCAGGGGAAGCTGTTTTCACCCTCCTGGGGGCTCAATGAAAGCCTCCAGAGCCTGGGGAGGGTGAAAACACCCCCCCTGCCATGGTGCAGGAGGCCGAGGAGGCCACACCCACCATGGCCATGCCCACCCAACAACCGCACAGAGAACCAGTTGTTAAAATTCTTGAATCCCACCCCTGTTTCCATCCATTGTTTCTTGTCCTGCCTTTTGTGCTTTGGAAAATAAGTTGATCCTCTTCATCTTTGTGGCAGCTCCTTAAATATTGGAACACTACTATCATGTCGCCCCTTCTTTTCTCTAGCCTAGACATACCCAATTCCATCAACCATTCTTCATACGTTTTAGCCTCCAGGCTAAATCTTCTTCTCTGCACTCTTTCCAGAATATCTACATTTTTTTATAATATGGTGACCAAAACTTGATGCAGTATTCTAAGTGTGGTCTTACTAAGGCTTTATAAAGTGGTACTAATACTTCAATTGCTCTTGATACTATCCCTCTGTTAATGCAATCTTCCCCACAACAACAACCCTGTGAGGTTGGCTGGACTGAGAAAGGGCCTTACCCAAAGTCACCAGCATTTCCTACCTTTTATCTAATTTCCCTTTAACCCTTTCAGCATCTGGTCTTCTTGAAGTGGAATTTCCCCCCATTCAGGCCCAATTTTTTCCCATCCAGGGCACCTGTTTTCCCTTACTGCAGCTATTTGTTCTTCCTTTCACTTTTTTCTTTTTATTCAAGGATGTACTACACTACATATCCCTCCATCCATCCATCCATTCTTTATGTATCTGCATATCCTTCATGGAGGTGATGCACTCTAGTTGGTGGGATGCAGACAACCATCTGTTGACTTGTAAGCAGGGGTGTGATTCAACTGGTGTAACTTGATGATTTAAGTTGGTAATCTGGTTGGATTTCCTGTCTAGTTTACCTAGGAATGCCGATAGCTCTCCAAGGCTCAGGTGGCAGAGCAGACTTCTCTTAGGTGTGGGAGATAAACAGAGACTCCATGACACTACAAACATCTAGGGTCCCCAAAGGGCCAAGGGAAGCTTCCCCTGAGGCCTACTCCCCCACTCTATCACTGTTGAAGGATTATTTTGAATAACATTCTTTAAAAAGCAGGCATAGTACAAAGCAAACTACTGGAATCAACTTCATTGCCAAGAATGCCTCTAGATTTTCCCAGAGTTTCCTTAAAAATAAAAAGCATGGTTAGCTAAACTCAGGGCTTTGTTCACAACCTAAAAAATGACCCCCTTTCACTTCATAGTTGGTAGAGAGTGAGTATCCTGGGGAGAGTGGTGGGAGAGACATCTTTCAGCAAAATTGATGCTGCTTCCCTGGCTGCTTTGATTAGGGCAGCCATTTTGTGAATCATCCAAGCCGTGTCCCCCTGCTGGGCATGGGAAGGGATGCATAAAATCACTTCATTTTGGTTTTCCCTGGGATGTCCAGTACAGGAGGGTTGCTAAGAGTTTTCTAGAGGTCCCCGGGCTTCCTGGACCCCGGGCGCTTGTCCTCCTTTGGAAGGCTAGCTGCTCCTGAGGCCATCGCAGCTGTCAATATGAGCTTTCAGGTGGTTCCCTTCTGAAGGTGCCTCGACTTCTCTCCCATGGGGTACAGCTCAGGTGGGGAGCCTGGAAAGCTGGTCCAGTGAGAAGCGATGGGATCCCTTTTGAAGAGGGAAGCGATGGGTTTGCTTGCTCCAAGGACGGCCTGCAATTCATTGTTCAAAACTACAGGGAAGCCAATTCTGGCTGAAGAGCAAGAGAAGCAAAGAGCTTTTTGACAAAAGGCTGGATCAGCTGAATAAATGGCAGCAGTTCCTTTCCAAGCAGCATTTAAGCAGTTTAACATTTTTGCTGAGGAAAATGTAATTTTCAGAAAAGAGTCTAATGTGTTTTATAAAGTCTTGTCAATATCCAATGAAATAATTATGGAAGTTCCACTTTAGCATTATTTAAAGCTAGACCATTTACTAATTTCATATAATCAACTCCTCATCTAAAACAAAAAATGCTTGATCAGCAGAGTTTGCAGGGGGGAAACGGGTATTGATTCCTAGATATATGAAATACTTGGCTTTCGTTTATTTATTTATTAAATTTATAAGACACCCATTTCACTGCCCAAAGTGACTCTGAGCAGCTTACAATATAATAAAAAGAGATATAAAAACAACCATAAAATAAAACTATATTAAAATTGCAAAATATTAAATACAGACCAAACAACCAATGGCTCAGAGTGAAGCAGAGGTGGTGCCCTCTCTGTCACTGTACCAACTCCAGCCTGCAACTTCTCCATTGAGATCCTTTTCACTGATACAGTTGAAATGCCAGTTATCTCTCGCGATGAGACTAAATATATTTCTTTTGGAATAAAGGCTGATTGATCAGGGTATATAATTTTTCCTATAATTAGTTTAAGATGATTGGCTAGTAGTTTAGTATATAATTTATGATCAATTAATAAATGTATGTAAGAAACATACCATAGTAGTAACTGGAGACTTTAACTAACCTGATATCAACTGGGAGACAAACTGCAGCAAATAGGAGATCGAACAGATTCCTAACCAACTTAGCTGACAACTTTGTCACCCAAAAGGTAGAGGAGGGAACTAGAAGTAAAGCTATACTGGACCTAATTCTTACTAATAGAGAAGAAATGTTAGAGGGAATGGAAGTTGCTGTAACCTCAGGTGAAAGTGGCCACGTCATACTGGAATTCAATATAATGCAAACACAAGCAATAGAATATAATCCAACCAGTATGTTAAAAGAGCTGATTTTAACAAACTCAGAGACCCTAAGAAAAATTCCATGGATAAAAATCCTGAAGGGAAAAACAACTCAAGAAGTGTGGGAAACACTGAAAAATATAATCATAAAAGCCCAGTCTAACACAATATGATTGAAAAAGTAAAACAAGAAATCCAAGAAGAAACCAGCATGGTTCCACAAAGATCTCCTGATAAACTGAAAAACAAAAAGCAAGGCATTCAACAAAGTAGACCACAACCTACTACCTCTTGGTGAACTAGAGAAAATGTGAGATAGACAGCATCACCACCAGATGGATTTGTAACCGGCTGACAAACTATGTCAACTCCCAACATGGTGAGCGTCCGACGGGCCATCTCGGGGTTGCCACCATACTAATCAAGTAGTCCTTAATGGTACAGGTAGTTTTCGTGTTACAAATGTAATGGAGCCTGCCAATTTTATTTGTAATCTGAAGATTCGTAGGAGTGAATCGCGTAAATTGACCACAATCACTCATTTGCCAATCGAATACATGGGTTGTTAAGTGCACATGAGGTATCTCAAGGTGGAGAAGGTCCTGGGAACAGGCCACCTGCTTCAGACTACCCAGGGGCCTCCCCAGACCCACTGAGATACCTCATACTCCCTTCCCTGGGGTCCCCACAATTGTTCTCCCTCATCCTGCCGGGCGTGAAAAATGGGGCAGTGAAATCATGTTGCTTCAAGTCTCCCATCGGCTTGCAAATGCTTTTTGTGCCATTCCAGTCTTGGGATGAAGAGCGCTTGTCAGCCGATGGGAGGCTTGAAGCTACATGATTTTGCTGCCCCAAAGTCTCATTGGCTTGCAAATGCTTTTTATGCCATTCCAGTCTTGGCCTGAAGAGGGCTTGCAAGCAAAAAGACTTTGGGGCAGCGAAATTGCATTGCTTCAAGCCTCCCATCACTAACTCCCATGTTAGTGATCTTGCAAGTTCTCTTCACGCCGAGACTGGAATAATGCGAAAAGCATTTGCAAGCTGATGAGAGGCTGCAAGCAACGCAATTTGGCTGCCCCAAAGTCTCATTAGCACTCTTCTGCGGGATCTGGTACAGGCTTCAGTTCACACAGAACAAAGGTCTAAATTATTGTAGGGTGAGATCTTGCAAGATCACTAACATGGCATCTTGTGCTACTGATCTCACATGATCTCGCACTACATATTTAGGCCTCTGTTCTCTACGAACCAAGGCCTGCACGAGATCTGGGGCAAGAGGCTTTTTGCAAATCCCTCTGTTTGCAAAGCCTTTTTCAGTGGATCTTGTGCAGGCCTCGGTGCGCTGAGAGCAGAGGCCTAAAGTACTGTAGTGCGAGATCACATGAGATCAGTAGGGTGAGATTGTGCACTACTGCTCTCATGTGATCTCTCATTACTTTAAGCTTCTGTTTTCTGCAAATGCAGTGAAGCAGGCAAAGGAACCGATGGTTGTTGCAAGGTAAGAGCATCTGCACAGGCCCAATGGGAGACCTCCAGCGGGGGCTGGGGGAATAGGCAGGACGAATGTTGCACTGCTTTTGCTGTCGACTGTAAGTGAACAATGGCTGTGATGGTGCAACATTTATAACTTTGGGACTGGGTTGTAAGTACTTGGGGGCTATGTCATAACTTCAAATGGTCGCTAAGTGAACTGTTGTAACTCAGGGATTACGTGTACTACATCTACATGGAAGGATACAGCAGTGGGGTACCGCAAGGTTCCATCTTGGGCCCAGTACTCTCCAGTATCTTCATAAATGACTTAGATGAGGGGATAGAAGAGGAAATCAACAAATTTGCAGATGACACTGAAATAAATGGCAGGAATAACCAACACCCCAGAAGACAAGGTCAGGATCCAGAGAGACCTTGACAGACTTGAACAATGGGCCCCATCCAACAATATGAAATTTAATGTATAGAAAAACAAGGTTTTACACCTGGGCAGGAAAAAACAAAGGTACAAGTACAGATTAGATAAAGCCTGGCTCAAAAACAGTAACTGTGAGAGAGACACTTTGGAGTCCTAGTGGATGGTCACTTAAACAATGGATGGAAACTAATCAAGGAGAGAAGCAATTTGGAACTAAGGAGAAACTTGCTAACAGTGAGGACAATTAACCAATTGAATAGCTTGCCTTCAGAAATTGTAGGTGTTTCATCACTGGAGGTTTTTAAGAAAAGACTGGACAGTCACTTATCTGAAATGGTATAGGGCAGGGCTGTCAAACTTGCGGCCCATGGGCCAGATGTGTCACGCGCTAGCCACGCCCGGTTTAGCAAAGGGGAAAAAGTTGTGATACGTCATGTGACGATGCTGTGACGACGCAAATTTGACACCCTTGGTCTAGGTTCTCCTGCTTGAGCAGGGGGCTGGACTAGAAGACTTCCAAGACCCAACTCTATTCTGATTGATGGATTAAGGAGAGAGACACGTCTGTAAGAAGCTTCTATCAGATCTTTACCTAGTTTAGGAATTAAGCTTTTTTCGGGTTATGCTGCGATTTTGCTTAATGAGAAAAATTCTGGTGGAGCAATCAATACCTTTAAATGTCTTTTAGAATCTGTTAACTGGTTAGGACCTGGAGACTTTCCATTTTTAATATTTTCAAAAATATAATCAACTTCTTAATATGCAAATGAGTCTAAGAATTGAGTACTTTTTACTAATATTAATATTTGTGACAGTGGGTTTTTAATATCTTTCATTGGCTTCATACACACTTTTTCATTTTTAAAACACTTGCCAATAATCTTGAAGTTTTATTGTCAAATTTATAGTATTTTTGTATTAAAATTTGGATTGATATTTTGTCAATGTCTAAAACTTTGATATTTTTTCTTTTCATTTCCAGTTACAAGCATGTGTTAACAGAAAATTTTATATTATATCCAGAAATCCTTAGTTTCTGAAGATATGTTCATAATCTATGCAGATTTCTTTCCTATCCTGCATTTTATTTATACATTTGTCTCTTATTGCCTTCATGGTATACCATGTTGTTTTATTTATTTATTTTGATTTTTCAATCGCTTACAAGATAATAGGTATAAGTATATACATAGTTATGAATACATGAAATGGGTACATATAAGAAAAATAAAAGAAACAATAGGACAGGGACGGTAGGCACGTTGGTGCGCTTATGCACGCCCCCTACAGACCTCTTAGGAAAGGGGTGAGCTCAATAGTACAAAGTCTAAGGTTAAAGTTTTTGGAGTTTCGGGAAGAAACCACAGAGTCAGGTAGAGTATTCCAGAAATTGACCACTCTGTTGCTGAAGTCGTATTTCCTGCAATCAATTTTCGTGCGGTTAACCTTGAGTTTGTATCTATTGTTTGCTCTTGTGTTGTTATGGTTGAAGCTGAAGTATTCATTGACAGGTAAGTCATTGCAATGTATGATTTTATATACCATACTTAGATCAGACCGAAGATGGCATAATTCAAGGTTTTCTAGGTCTAGAATTTCAAGTCTGGTGGCATAAGGTATTCTACAACGAGTAGAGGAGTGGAGAACTCTTCTTGTGAAATATTTCTGGACTTTCTCAACTGTGCTAATATCAGATACGTAATGTGGGTTCCAGAATGATGAGCTGTATTCGAGTATTGGTCTAGCAAATGTTTTGTATGCTCTAGTTAGTAGTGTGATATTACCAGAGAAAAAGCTACGTAGGATTAGGTTAACAACTTTTAATGCCTTTTTGGCTATGTAGTTACAGTGGGCTCTAGCACTTAGATCATTAGAGATGAGTATTCCAAGGTTCTTGACAGAGTATTCCAAGGTTCTTGACAGAGTTTGGATCATCAACAAGATCTTGACTATTCAGCTTGTATTTTATTTTCTGATTTTTTTTGCCAATATGTAAGACAGAGCATTTATTTGTTGAGATTTGAAGTTGCCATTTGTTTGACCATTCTTATACAGTCGAGGTCTTTTTGAAGGGTAGCAGTATTGTCTGTGGTATTGAACAGCTTTACATCATCAGCAAAGAGAACGCAGTTGCTCTTAATGTGATCACAGAGGTCATTTATGTAGAGTATGAAGAGAGTTGGTCCTAGAACACTGCCTTGGGGGACACCACTATTGGCAGGTACAGAATTTGATAGGACACTCCCAATTTTGACCATTTGTTGTCTGTTTGACAGGAATGCTTCTATCCAGTTATGCAGTTGTCCAGAGATACCATAAGATTTTAGTTTTAGGAGTAATTTGTCATGTACCACTGAATCAAAGGCTTTACAGAAATCTATGTAGATTGTGTCTATTGTTTTGCCCTGATCGAGTTGTGTAGTCCATATGTTTTTGCAGTGTAAGAGTTGCAGATTACAGGATAGTTTTTTTCTGAAATCAAATTGTTTATTAGAGAGTAGGTTGTTTGTCTCTAAGTGGAGGATAATGGATTGGTTAACAATTAGTTTCATGACTTTACAGGTGACACAGCATAAAGAGATTGGTCTGTAATTTTCAACTAGGCTGGGTGATGTGAACAATGTTTGTTCTCTATCTTTTTCTTGGCTCTTTTGTTCAAATTTTGAGCTAAAATCATTACAATTCCTTGAAATGATATAATGAGAGATGTGTAGCAAATTAAGACCACAATAGCATATTTTTGTTCAATTTATCTTCCTGACATCTCCTTCTTGTTGTCAAGAGCTAGTGTTTTGACATATTTGTGATGGGTGTGTTTTTATGCTTCCTTGTCTCTTACCCAAAGGCTGGATCAAGACGTTTGACAAATACTATGTTGACCAGACTCAGCACATTCTGAACAACATGGTGCTGAAGCTGCAGGAAGACCCACGGCGGCGCTTCATCTGGTCCGAAATCTCCTTCTTCTCCAAATGGTGGGACAACATCAGCAGCCAAAAACAGGCTGCAGTCCGCAGGTAACTGCGATTGATGTGTGTCTGTGATTTATTTTCTGATTTTAGAATTTGGGAAGCATAATTTTAGAAGGATCATATCATGGGTTGAGTGTAAGGTAGCTTAGCTGGCCTCATCCATGCCATGAAAGAGCTTGGTGCAGAAATGTAAGTATTTCAGCCACAGAGGTGGGTAATCCTGTGTGCAGAAGTACCAGAGGAACTAGACTGCAGCAAAAGATGCACAGTTTGTTTTGAGCAATAGAGTCCATGAGCAAGAATATTACCCTAAGTAACTTGGACATCATATATTGTTTTGTGTTTTCTCTGTCACCCTCAAAAACTGGAAAAACTGCTCCCAGATTTCATTTGAGGAATTTGGGAATTGGTTTTCCACCCACCTTTATACCAGACTTATAAAAAAATCAGTAGGATGTTAAGTGTTAAAAGTGTAAACCTGGTGGAATGGAGAGTGTTACAGGAAACAAATATTTCAAAGATAGAGGAGAAATATAAGAGAATGATATAAAAGATTGCATAGGAATAATAAGCCAGAAAATGCAAAGAAAGACAGAGTCCTTCAATATATACAGGCAAAGAAATACTGGTAATATTACATAGGTGACACAGGGGTATTCTTAAGAGATAGCAAGGCATCCATGAGATAATATAGAATAACAGCTACATAACATAAAAGCAGCATCACTTATTCACACATGAGATCTGGGTTCCACACAAAGGTGGCATTCAGCAGGTTCTGACCAGTTCTGGAGAACTGGTAGCGGAAATTTTGAGTAGTTCAGAGAACCAGCAAATACCACCTCTGACTGTAGATTTTACAGTAAATGTCAGCTGGTGGTCCATTCAAAATCCAAGGAAGAAATACTTAGACTCCATTAATCAAAGAAAAGATATCTTTTACTGGAAATCAAGTGGTAGCAACAAAAGAATTCTGAATCTGAGAAAATGGGCACGTAAATCAGTATCCTTCCCCTGCCACGCCCACCAAACCACGCCCACAGAACTGGTAGTAAAAAAATTAGAATCCCACCACTGGTTCCACAGTACATTAAACTTATCAACAAATTAACTCATTTTTCTGGATTTGCATATATCCTTGCCCTTTGCGCATCTTGGTAACATAGGTCAGGCCTGTCCTTCTGTCCACAATGAGTTTGTGGGTGCAGAGAACTTTATTACAGAGAAAATTGAATTTGGCAATAAGAAGCAGATTAAGGGTTTCTGAGGACTTGGTAATCTAGCTTGAGGGTAGAAGACAGGAGAGTCCATGTGGGACTTGGTCTTAAACAATCCATGCCACTTCCCCAAGAACAGCCTTCCCCTTGCCTCCTGTCATCACTTCCTCTGATCTGATCTTCATCTCTTTCTCAATACTCTACCTCCTTTTATGATCCCTAACAAGCCCAGTTCTCCAGTAAACCTGCCTGAAGAGGCCATTTTTAGGCCTCTCTTTTTCTCTTCATAATCAGAATCTCTCAAGTGTACCTGACAGTTGCTTGTCAGTCATCTCAAGCCTCACGTACCCATCTTTCAGCTGCTGCATCATGATTCTCCCTGCTCTCCTTAAAGCAGCTGCAGACCCTCCTGTCAGAGTGACTGGCCACTGTAGGCCCACTGCGCAGCCCCCTCCTTCCAGGGGCCCCCAAGCACCTCCAGCCCTGCCATGTCCAGGCAGCCTTGCTTTTCTTTCATTTTCCTACACAGCAAAGAGCTTCAGCTCCCCCAGTTAAGTTTACTGTTGGAATCGCCATTCACTTCCATTTCCCTCCATTAGCATTCACAAACTATTTTCATTTATTCCAAATCTTTCACTTTCATCCCCCTGCAATACTATTCCATGCTGTTATACAGTATATTTGTGCATGAACCAGGCCATCGTGTTAAGCTGAAAGGGAGTTTGTGTGGCTTGGGTGTTATGTGAAAACTGCCATTGCGATGTGCTAAGTGTACTTTGTACTTAACCATATGGTGCAATCTCTGAAATTCTGTTCCTGGATGTTGTTTTATTTGTGGGATATTTTGACCAATTTTTAAAAGTTTGAATCAATCTTGAAGGATATCTAGACCATTGCTTGAGTGGGCAGGAAGGTGAAAATATTTTACATCTGAGCATCTTTAGTTCAAAATGTTATATTACAGGTTCCAAGCAAATTATTCAAATCATTCCAGAAATTAGAAGTCTTGAATTTGAATCAGCTCATAATGAATAAAATGCTTCAGAAATGGTTGGCCCAGTCTATTTTGAATATTCAGACATTTTGAATATTCAGACAGTTTTGCACTTGCCTCCTTTGGAGAGTTTTTGACATAGATTTCTTGTTTGCAGGCTCATAGGGAATGGGCAACTTGAGATGGCCACGGGAGGCTGGGTGATGCCAGATGAAGCTAATTCCCACTATTTTGCCATGATTGACCAGCTCATTGAAGGGCACCAGTGGCTGGAGAAGAACATTGGTGAGTGCCACAGTTGAAGCCAGCGGTGTGGTGTGTGAGGGCCAGGCAGAAGCACTGGTGATGGCATCGCCTGGAAGGGGTTTGGGGCCACTTGGGAGGAATTCCATCTTTGTAGCTGGGCACTCCAGTAGCTCCAGGCAGTGTTGTTGTAATCTGGATTTGGGGGACAATAACATCAGCCTCTTGCTATGACGTACCACTTTCTTTTGGCCTTAGAGTTCTCCACAGCTGCCCCGCACTGTAGAGAGGTGGGGCCCATTTGATCAGCTTGCCCCCGGCCCCTGATGGACCTAGTGTGGTTTCAGAGAATGCTTGGGGAAACTCTGTTACACAGTTCAGTAAAGGCTATTTGGTATTCTGCCTTCTATAGACTCATGTGAAATTAAATTCCTAGATCAATTTTTGTTAGTTATTTATTTAAATCAAATTATGATTACTGTGTGCCAAACTCTATATTTCCATTTTTAAAAAAATATATAAACAACATTTATCCTTTATGTGGCTTTGCTTTTCATAAAGAATTAGTCAAGTCTGTCCTGACATAACTGAAGTATTGGTCAAACCAATGTTTTTGGAATTTGAGCTGGTTTACACAAATAGGGCTTTAAGTTGTTGATCATCCAAACACAATATATCCAAACATCCAAAGGCATCAAGATATGCCAAGGAGGGAACTTTCCAAGGTATTGTCCTTGTACCATGTAAGGCATTTTGCACTGTATCTACAACCACCTCTGACCATTTCACTCTTTTTTAACTGATGTCTGTTTTTACATTATTACTTATTAGACTTAGACCCTGCCCTTTGTGCCGGAGCATAGGTGGTGCTCCTGGTCTTCCATGAGCTGTGTGATTGAGGGAAAATCCATTCAAACTGAAACTTCATCAGACACCAGTCTCAGAAGAAAAATTGGAGCCAAGAGATAACCTGGAAACAGAAACATTGGTTTCTGTTTAGCTTGGGTTCTTCCATGGCTGATCTTATTAGAGGGGGTTCATTATGCCCCCTCTTTCTTTTTCCTCCATTAAAGTCACACAGTTCTCAAAAGCATTTTAATAACCTTGGGTAGCTTGAAACAGAGAAGAGGAGGAGGCAGTTCATATGGAGGTTAGACTAATAAATGAGAATTTAAAAAAGGCACTATCATCAACAGAATTTAGAATCCCAACACATGTGTCTTAAAATAAGGAAAAGCAAATGCGATTAAACAAAGAATGCACTGGTGAGGTCAAAGATCCTCTACCTGCTGCTGACATGGTGATGGGGCTAGATGGCACCCCAGAAGGAAAGAAGGCAGGGCCACCCAGGCCACCCCAGCAGAAACTTCCATTTTGGATCTTTCCTCCATATTCCATCAAAGAACAGAAACTACCAATCAACCAGCCAAGCTCGATAATTGACTAGACCTAACTATGATGGAAGAAGCCAGGAGGGGCCCCTCAGGGTCATGTCAAGCTCTGTAGCTTCAGCTACTCTCCAGTGACCTGGTGGCAGATCCAAGTGAGCGAGGGGTAAGGGTTTCCCTTGGAGCCTCTCCAGCAGTTGCTGCTTCTGGCTTGACTTGGACAGGGGAACAAGAGGCTTCTCTTGCCACAGGTCTCTGAACTTGACACGCTGAAACATCCTTCAGTTTGCCCAAATGCCCCAATCAAATGCACCAGAGCTGGAATTGAATTATGAAGGTCAGAAATAAAAAACAAAATCCTATCAGCATATAATGCCGATTGACAGATAGTCCTTGCTTACCAATTGTAATTGAGGTCAGCCACTCTTTTGCTAAGCAACATGGTTGTAGAATGAGATGTCACGTGACCACATTGACCTACAATAGCACTTGTGGCCATTCCAGTTGCCAGCATTAGGCAAATCTTGCACACTTGAAGTGTCCCACACTCATGTGATTGCTATTTGTGAACCTGGCACTGAAAGTCAGAACTGGCAATCATATGATGGCAGAGCCCTGTTACCCTTGTAGCTGCCAGCCAGTTGCCAAGTGCCT
Organism: Notechis scutatus; assembly: GCF_900518725.1. The sequence continues at coordinate 62,446 of NW_020716842.1, read as the reverse complement.
AAATTGTGATCACATGACACATGGGGAGTCTGTGAAGACTGCAATACAAGGCCCCATCTTAGGGCTCCCTTTTTAACTTCAAATGGTCACTGAAAAAGGGGTTGTTAACTAAGAATTATCTATATATTTTAAGAAGTTATGCAAGCTATTATAAATATGACTGACTTGCCTAATACCGTGTTTCCCTGAAAATGCGACCTACCCCCAAAATAAGCCCTAGCCTGATTATTTTGGGATGAGCCTAATATGCGCCCTACCCTAAAAATAAGCCCTAGTGAAGGGGATGGGCGTGGCCAGCACAGGAGGCAGCTATTCCCTTCTCTGGTCACCTCATGGCTGCTGGGCCCCTTCATCGCGGCCCGTGGATCAGCTGACCCAGCGAGGGCCAGGAATTTTGTCTCTCCAGGTGCCTGGAGATATTTCCAGCGCACTCTTGCTAGCCCCAGCCCTACCCACGGCACCAGGCAACCTTGCAGTGAAGGGCCTCTCTGTTCCGCAGCTCACCTTGTGGCTATGGAGCAGGCGGCGAGCACGATTTATGCTCTGCCAGGCCTGGAGCTCTGGTGTTGCTTAGGCTGCTGCTACTATGAGGCAGAAAGCCATGCGGTCCATCAGAATTGGCTCCCCTCCCCTGTGTCTACCCTGCTGCTGCTTGAGAAAAGGATAGGCAATTACAGAACATTGTGGGAAGTGCATGCTTATGATAGAAGCAAAGCCCAGCCTTTCCCTTTTAAGCGATCAAATGTCTGTGTGTGAGAGAGAGAATGAGAAAGAAAGAGAGAGAAATGACAGAGGGGAGTAACAAGAATTGTAGGCAATGCTGTTTGAAAGGGTTTCCTCTCCACCGTTTCTCTTCTCCACTCCACCCACTGCCCGCTCACCACACCTGGGCCTGCTGGGCACTGTCCGCCCCAAACCAAGCGGTGGGGAGGCTTTGGCACAGCACCCTTCTAGTGCCTGCCGCCCTGGCAAAGGCAAAGCTGAAGCAGGCAGGGGCAGTGCAGGGCTCCTCTGATGGCCTCCTCACCTCTGCTCTGCTCGGGGGCGGCCCATACACGAGGTGTGAGTATGTGTTGAGTTTGGTATTTCATCTTCCCACCTTTTGCGAACTTTTGGCTGCGTGCAATGAAAGCAGCAGAAGTCTTTCTTTCTTTCCCCCAAATTTTGCTAGAAATGAGTCTTTGTGACACTCGTGCCGGCACTGCAGCCTCTTGGAGCAGGATGTTGCAAGGCTTGTTGTGCCATTGTGTGTGTGAATGGCAGCACCCAAACGCAGCCACAAGCTTCATCATACCGGCACAGCTGACGTCCTGCTGCTCATGGCTGCACCAGTATGTCAAACCTCGCAGTGGTGCCACTGCTCGTGCACGCAACAACACAACAAACCTTGCAGAGTCCTGCTCCAAGAGGCTGCGGCAGTGGTGCGACGAGTCTCACAAAGACTAATTTTTGACAGAGTTTGGGGGAGAGAAAGAAACCAATGACCCTGGTCTTTCTTTCTCTCCCACAAATTCTGCCAGAAATGAGTCTTTGTGAGACTCGTTACGCCGCTGCCGCAGCCCCTGCAAAGCTGTGCAAGGTTGTGCCATTGCGCGCATGAACAGCAGCACAGCCGCAGTTAAGGGGCCCAGCAGCCATGAGGTGACTGTGCTCGCTGCCTCCTGCATTTCAAAAAAATAAAAATAAAACTTCCCCGAAAATAAACCGAAATGCTTATTTTCAAGCCTAATAATACCATTACTAATTGAACAATACTGTGACAATACATATACATTTATACATCCTATCCAATCTTTCAATACACACTACTTCCGTACCCTCATAACTATATATATACATTATTTACATTTTCTATTCTTATATCTATTGTCAATCCAGATATACCATGTTTCCCATATTGCATTGTATTATGTGTCAGCTTTCTCTTTTAGTTCCACAGTTAACTTATCCATTCCCACACACTCAAAGATTTCTTTAAATTATTAACCTTTGGGAGGTATTGCATTTTTCTTCCAGTACTGTGCGTAGGAAATTCTGGCTGCTGTTATTATGTGTAATATAAGATATTTTATCTTTCTATTATAGTTTCTTTTAATTATTCCTAAAAGGAATAGTTCTGGGACGAAATCAATTTTATTTTCAATTAATTCCTCTAACCACATATGAATCACTTTGCAATATTTTTTTCACTTCGGGGCATGACCACCAAGAGTGAAAGAAGGTACCTTGTTGATGTCCACACTTCCAGCAATTTGGTTTTAGATTTGGGTAGATCTTAGCTAATCGTGAAGGCGCCATGTACCAACGATAGAACATTTTGTGTTGGTTTTCCTTGTAAGCCGCCAATTTTGTTATTTTATAATTGGTATTCCAATTCTTTCCCCACTATTCTAATTCAACAGTATGTCCAAAATTTCTACCCTATGAAATCATTGATCCTTTTACAATCTCCTCTGCTCTATCCCATTCTAATAAGTGTTTATATATTTTAGATAATAATTTTTCATCTGGGTCAATCAAAATTTCATCTAATTTTTGTAATTCATTGTCTAGTCCAAATTCCTGTCTTTTTTATATCTTATTTGTATTTGTATATAAGTCCACCAATCTAATTTTATTCCCTGTCCTTCCAATTCCTGCCTACTCTTTAGATTCCCTTGTGTGTCCAAAATTTCCCTGTACCTGGCTGTTTTCTTGATCTCTGTTATAGTAGGGTGGACTACTGCTTCCAAGGGGATATCCAGTTTGGAATTTTCAGATAATATTTATTTTTTATTTGTCTCCATGATTGTATCAGTACGTCTCTTATTCTATGTCTATAGATACAGTTTATTTTCTTTATCCCACAGGAATGCATGCCACCCTCTTTGTAAGTCATACCTCTCTATGGTTAATATTCTTTTATTTCTTAGATTGATCCAATCTCGTATCCATGCAAGCATTGCCGCCTTATGGTATAATTCCCAATCCAGGAGCCCAAGGCCACCTCTACTCTTGCTATCCTGTAAATCCTTTAACTTTATTTGCGGTTTTTTACCTGTCCAAACAAATTTAGTAATTGTTCTGTTTAATTCTCTAAAAAAATTCTTATCTAATTTTATTGGGGTTGTTTCAAATAAGTATAAAAGCTTTGGCAAAACGTTCATTTTAACAGTTGCTATTCAGCCTAATAACGATAATTGTAAAGTCCCCCATTTTTCCAAATCCTTTTTAATTTGATTAAGTAATTTCATATAATTGTCTTCTTTTATTGAGGAGCATTTTGTTGTTAACCATATTCCTAGGTATTTAATTTTTTTTGTAATTTGTAGTCCCATTACAATTTCTAACTCCTTCTTGTTTTTAGGTATTATATTTTTAACCAACATTTAAGTTTTGTTCCTATTAATTTTGAGTCCTGAGACTTCTCCATATTTCTCTAATTCCTTTATCAGAACTGGACTGATTCTAATGGCTCCTCAATAAAAAAAAACAACCCAAATCATCCGCGAATGCTTGTAATTTATATTCCTCTTTTTTAATTTTTGTTCCTTGTAATCCTGAGTTTTTCCTAATTTTTATTAATAATGTCTCTAATGTCAAAATAAAGAGCAGATGGGACAATGGGCATCCCTGTCGAACTCCTTTTGTTATTCTAAATGCTTTTGTTATATCTTCATTTATTATTATGATAGCCTTTTGGGAAGAATAAACTGTTTCTACTAATTTTTCAAATCTATCCCCAAATTTCATTTCCCTTATCTGACGTATCATGAATTCCCAATTTAAATTATCGAATGCTTTTTGTGCATCCAGAAAAACAAGGGCCACTTGTTTTCCTGGGTGCATTTCGTAATATTCTAATATGTTCATTATTATTCTGATATTATCTCTTATTTGCCTATATGGCAAAAATCCATTTTGGTCGTTATGTATAATTTCATTTAAAATCTTCTTCGGGTCGGTCTTATTTTCGGTAGCACAAGTTAAGGGTTTGAAACAAGAAAGTGGACCACTCTATCTAGTACTTTATAATGCAGAGTGAAAAAGCAGATGGGAAAAAAAAGCTATTGATTTTCACTTTCAATTTGAGGATTGCACATAGAATCTTTTTGTGTGTGTGTATGTCTTTGAGTCACACTTCTGATTTATTTATATTTATTTATTTATTTTATATTATTTGTCAATCGCTTACAAGATAATAGGTATAAGGATAAACATAGTTATGAATACAAGAAATGAGTACATATAAGAAAAATAAAAGAAACAATAGGACAGGGACAGTAGGCACTTTGGTGCGCTTATGCATGCCCCCTACAGACCTCTTAGGAAAGGGGTGAGCTCAATAGTACAAAGTCTAAGGTTAAAGTTTTTGGGGTTTGGGGAAGAAACCACAGAGTCAGGTAGAGTATTTCAGACATTGACAACTCTGTTGCTGAAGTCGTATTTCCTGCAATCAAGTTTGGTGCGGTTAACCTTGAGTTTGTATCTATTGTTTGCTCTTGTATTGTTATGGTTGAAGCTGAAGTATTTGTTGACTGGTGGGACATTGCAATGTATGATTTTATATACCATACTTAGATCAGACCGAAGACGGCGTAGTTCTAGGTTTTCTAGGTCTAGAATTTCGAGTCTGGTGGCATAAGGTATTCTGCAACAAGTAGAGAGTGTAGAACTCTTCTTGTGAAATATTTCTGGACTTTCTCAACTGTGTTAATATCAGGTACGTAATATGGGTTCCAGACTGATGAGCTGTATTTGAGTATTGGTCTGGCAAATGTTTTGTATGCCCTAGTTAGTAGTGTGATACTACCAGAGAAAAAGCTACGTAGGATTAGGTTAACAACTCTTAATGCCTTTTTGGCTATGTAGTTACAGTGGGCTCTAGCACTTAGATCATTAGAAATGAGTATTCCAAGGTTCTTGACAGAGTTTGGATCATCAACAAGATCTTGACTATTCAGCTTGTATTTTATTTTCTGATTTTTTTTGTCAATATGTAAGACAGAGCATTTATTTGTTGAGATTTGAAGTTGCAATTTGTTTGACCATTCTGATACATAGTCGAGGTCTTTTTGAAGGGTAGCAGTATTGTCTGTGGTATTGAACAGCTTTACATCATCAGCAAAGAGAACGCAGTTTCTCTTAATGTGATCACAGAGGTCATTTATGTAGAGTATGAAGAGAGTTGGTCCTAGAACACTTCCTTGGGGGGCTCCACTGTTGACAGGTACAGAATTTGATAAGACGCTTCCAATTTTGACCATTTGTTGTCTCTTTGGCAGGAATGCTTCTATCCAGTTATGCAGTTGTCCAGAGATACCATAAGATCTGTACTGCTTTCCCTTATTGACCCTGTACAGGTCACAGCAGTAACTCTCTTTATCATCCAACTGTTAAACAGAACTCGGCACCACATTGTCATAACAAGAACCGGGTGACATGAGTCACAGAGAAAAAACAACACCTGACAATACAGCCCATCCTATTACATACAATTATATATTGCACAACTAACCAACAAATCTTAACTTCTCCAACATCATGGTGCTGATGACGTTACTTAAGTCTCTCTGCAGATGTAGAACTAAACTCAGAAACCCCCTTCAGACCAACATTCCACCCTTGGACTACCTGTACAATCGTCCATCACAATTTTAAAAGTCCTTGGGGACATTCAAATTCAGCTACGGGAATCTATATACACTCTCTATACATTTTATCCAACTTTTTTTCTCCTTTGAGCAATAGAATTGCAGCTTTCTTTATGTAAATCAATCAAATCCACTAATAGCCAAACATTACCATTCTCACTTACTGATGAAATCACTCGGTAAACAGTAAACATAATGTCTGCTTTAATCAATGAAATATGACAATACTTTGCATATAATGTATAATCTTTACTGGGTCTTGGTATAACTCTGACATACGCTTCATTTTTAAAAAGTACATAGAATGCCAGTTTCAAAATCTCATTGTACAGTTGATGAAGATTAACAGCAAGCATAAAATACAGTAAATGTTTATGCCACCCCATAGAAAATCCATCTAGACCTATTGTTCATATCCATCTTTACATTCTCCTCTATTACTCAGAGGAGTGCCTAATAACATAACTTGAGGATTAGAGCTATAGAAGTTCTATTTTAGCTTAAAAGCCTTGATTTCATCAGATAGATTCTTTGTTCACTAAATAAGTCTGAGTAAAATATAAAAGCTTGAAAAGCCCTTTTGCAAAGCAATGTCTCTTATTCCCTTCCTGGTGGCTATAACCACAAAAGAGGTAGGCATTGAGCCAAATCACTCAAACAGTTTGCAAAAGGCTGCTTTGGACTATATTCAACTGGCCATTACCTCTTTGAAGGGCCTGATGCAAAGGTAGAGGCCAGGCCTGATGCAGAGCCAGAGTTCTTTCCTTGATTTGATGGAGGAGGAGGTAAAATGTCTTGAAGACCAGGAAGTGTCTTGTTCCTGCCCCTACTAACAAAGAATAGAGGAAACAGTGAAGGTAGTCTTCCTCTAACTGACGGCACAAATCTTAGGCCGAGTCTGCACAGACCTGCCACTGAAGACAGGCCAGGTGATCCTGACTGCCTGTCTTTATCTGCTTCTCTTTGCATTTGAAGGGGAAGAGCCCCCCGACTGTCTGCAAGACACACTATTGGGAAAAAGTGTGGGAACTGCAGGAATCCCCCCCCCCCCCCCCCCCCCCCCAACAAGCCTTTCTCTCCTCCTGCCAGCAAGGATGTTGCCTTGGCGGGGCAGGAGGGCTGCAGCTGGCCTTGGTAGTGTCTCCTCTCTCTTTGGCAGGGGTGACGCCACGCTCCGGCTGGGCAGTGGATCCCTTTGGTCACAGTGCCACGATGCCTTATCTCCTGCGCCGGGCTAACCTGACAAGCATGCTCATCCAGCGGGTCCACTATGCCATCAAGAAGCACTTTGCAGCTACCCAGAACCTGGAGTTCATCTGGAGGCAGAGCTGGGGTGAGGCCCTTGGGACCCTGCTTTGCACTCACTCTTCTTCGCTGAGGACCGGGGCAGCCCCCTTGGAATTATTTCTTTGTTAATTAAACCTTTATTAATTTTAGAAATAGCTCAAGGCAGGAAACGTATCCAACATACCTCTTCCTATTGCCTCCCCCCAAAAAAAAACAACCACACAGAGCCTGCCTCTCTCCCCAATGGCCAGGATATGCTCCCCTCCCCCATGTCACTTGGCTAGACTGCTTTGGTCCATGTGGGATCTGCGGGGCTGTTTGGGCACACGGGAGCGTGAATCTGCTCTGATTTTCCCCCCTCCCCCAGATCCAGACTCTAGCACAGACCTCCTCTGCCACATGATGCCTTTCTACAGTTACGATGTGCCCCACACTTGTGGGCCTGACCCAAAAATCTGCTGCCAATTTGACTTCAAGAGGCTGCCAGGCGGGCGCATCAACTGTCCCTGGAAAGTCCCTCCCAAGGCCATCACCAGTACCAATGTGGCCGAGCGGTGAGTGACCGAAAGTGGGTCTGGACCAGCCCTGCCTCTCCAACGCACTTGCAGCCCTTCCTGCTTTCTTCCTCGCAGCCCATTTGCTCTTGCCCTACTTTCCAAGCAGGCTCAGGGGCCTTGTCAGCCAGCCTGGCTTCCTCCCTTCCCAGGGCACAGCTTCTGCTTGACCAGTATCGGAAGAAGTCCAAGCTGTTCCGAAGCAGCGTCTTGCTGGTGCCCCTGGGAGATGACTTCCGCTATGACAAGCCCCAGGAATGGGATGCCCAGTTCCTCAATTACCAGCGTCTCTTTGACTTCCTGAATGCTCGCCCAGAGCTGCATGTTCAGGTGCTGCCCAATCTTGGGAAAGGAGCATAAAGTCAGGGTGGGATGGTGTCTTGCTGAGGTCCTGGCCTCTGACATGATGTTCACTCTCTCCCGCAGGCCCAGTTTGGGACACTCTCAGACTATTTTGATGCCCTCTACAAGCAGATGGGTATTGTCCCAGGCATGCGCCCACCTGGCTTCCCGGTGCTCAGTGGGGACTTTTTTTCCTATGCAGACCGGGAAGACCACTACTGGACAGGCTACTACACTTCCCGGCCTTTCTATAAGAGCATGGGACGAGTGCTCGAGGCCCATCTCCGGTGAGTGGCCTGCTGAGGAGGTGGTGCTCTGCTGGGGAATCATATCCCAGCACTGTGAACCTAATGGGCTCTTTGCCCTGTTGCCACAGGGCTGCCGAAACCTTATACAGCTTGGCTCTGAGTCACGCCCGCCACGCTGGCATAGAGAGTAGGTACCCACTGTCCGATTATGCCATGCTCACAGATGCCCGGCGCAATCTGGGACTCTTCCAGCATCACGATGCCATTACTGGCACTGCCAAGGAAGCAGTAGTAGTGGACTATGGTGTCAGGTAGGAGTAAACCTGGGCTGCTGGACAGGGGCAACAGAACTCAGCTTCATGCCTGGCTGACCTTCTTGTTCCGCAACAGACTGCTTCACTCGCTGATGAATGCCAAGAGGGTCATCATCAATGCTGCCCATTACTTGGTCCTGGCAGACAAGGAAGCCTACCACTACGACATGGCAATGCCCTTCCTTGGCACAGTGAGCTCTCATCTCCCTCTGCCTTTATGCCTGGAGGAATGTTAGCAAAGGGGTAGGGGCCCATTTGGGACACGCTCAGTCTCCTTCTTCCTTCCAGGATGAGACCCGTCTCAATCAGGACTCCTTGCCAGAGAAAATGGTGATCAAATTGGATGCCACACCCAGGTGGGAGAAGTGGGGTGGGAGTGCTGCCAGCCAGGGAAAGTGGGGTCCAGCAACAGTCCAGACTGAGTTCTGCTGCTGGTGGAGCCAGGGACAGAGCTTGCTAACCTCTCTGCCATCCTGCAGGTTTGTGGTGGTATTCAACCCCCTGGAGCAAGAGCGCCTGACTGTGGTGTCCCTGCTGGTGAACACCCCTCAGATCTGTGTCCTGAATGAGGAAGGACAGCCCCTTGCGGTGCAGCTCAGTGCCCAGTGGCAGTCTGCCACAGACATGGTGCCTGATGTCTTCCAGGTAGTTTAGGAGAATTGGCAGGGAAGACGGGAATCACAAAGGCAAATCTTGCAGTCTACAGAGAGCTTTTTAAATACATGCAGGTCTAGAGGGTCCATAGATTGTGTGGACCCGAATTTCATCTTCCAGTTTATGTCCCAATTAATCCAGAAAGTTCCTGAGGGAGGGAGCATGGAGGTGTGTGGATGCTTGGCTCCTTCATTGCATGGATGGATGGGCCTGTAAGGACCAAGGCTTATTCCTCCACCAGGCTTATTTTATTCTTCATTGACAGGTGTCTGTCATGATACGCCTGCCAGCACTGGGCCTCACCATCCTGCAACTGATCAAATCTTTTGATAGCCACAACATGCTGAAATCTTCAGTGCGCCTCTTCCTGCATGGTCATGACTTTGCTGGACATAAGCATGAAGCCGTCCCTGTACAGGTTCTGTCCACCGCCACAGATGATTTCTGCTTGGAGAACCAGCACATGAGAGCTTGTTTCTCAGGGCCAAGTGGCTCGCTCAAGGTGACCCGCAGAGGGGACAAGGCTGGAGGGAAAAGGGGAGGGCAGGGGGAGGAAATGCACTAACTGGTGTCCGGCTTGTGGACTGCAGAGTGTGCATCATGTTGGTGACAAACAAGAGCAGCAGCTGAGCAGCCAGTTCCTCATCTACGGGACCCGGACGACCAAGGACAAGAGCGGTGCCTATCTTTTCCTGCCCGATGGTGAAGCCAAGGTCTGAGTGGACTGCCTGGGCTGGGGTTGCTCACCTTTACCTGGTCCTCACTTGGACAGCCTGCTGAGCCTGCATCTTGTCTGTCTATCTGCCATGAAATGTGATGTTTGGCTGGCTTCCAAAAGGGTGGGATCAAGTCATGGAGGTCCCAGTCATCTCCTGGGAGACTTGTGGGCTTCCTTGGGTACCTGGTTGGCCGCTGGGAGAGCAGATCACGGGATGAGACGGGCTGGGGGGGACCTGATGCAGCTGGGGTTGCTTAGGATGGATGCTGCCTCGTGGTTTTCCAAATGGGCATGAAACACTGCCTTTCTTATCCCCAGGGATGGGAGGGCAGCTTTTGTGGGAGGTGGGAGACCCTTTTCTGCCCGTTTCCAGCATGAGAAAAGCAACTGTATTGCCAACCCATCAGGCCAAACCAACTTCAACCTGCAAAGAGCCTCTGTGCCTCCCAGTCTAATGATGGGGAGGCAGGTGAGGGGCATCCTAGCCATGGCTGCATTGACAGAGTGGCTGCCTGCTGAGTTCTGCCACGGATGTCTTTGGGCTCCTACTTCCACATCAGCAGTGCTTGCTTGGCTTTGATGGATGACTTACTCATCTCTTCTCTGGAGTAAATGCTCCACCTAATACTTGATAAGTGCCACAAAGAAGGTTTAATGGTTCATGGCTTTCAGAACAGCTGCTGTTGCTGCTCCTTCTGCTGATTTTTTGAGTCTGGGATTTCTCCAAAAAAGCTTGTTAATTGTTAACATTTTCAAACATGCACCTTTGTGTAATTGTTTTTAAATTGCATTATGTAGTACCATTAAAAACTAGCCAAAGGCAGGCTAGAAATAGATGAAGCTGGATCAGAGACACTTCCGCGCTTGCATTGGCTCCCCATTTCCTTCTTTGCAGCCCTACACCCCCAAGGACCCTCCAGTGGTGCGAGTGACTGAGGGCCCCTTTTTTTCAGAAGCAGCCATTTACTACCAGCACATCCAGGAAGTGGTCCGACTCTACAATGTGCCAGGTGAGAACTTTGGCCATGCTGCAGGAGGGGGTGTGGCTGTGCAGAATGGTGCAGTCACCTCACGTTGCGTCTCTGGCCACAGGGGTTGATGGCCTCTCTCTGGAGATCTCCTGCCTGGTTGACATTCGCGACCACGTCAACAGGGAGCTGGCCCTGCGCTTCAGCAGCAGCATTGAGAGTAAGGGCAGGTTCTTCACTGACCTGAATGGCTTTCAGGTAAAGGACTGGCAGAAGCTTGAACCACCCTTTACCCTCTCCCTGGTGCAGCTGGAGAAGCCACCTGCATGTTTGCCAACTGTGCCCACCCTGCAGATCCAGCCCCGGCAGTATCTGAAAAAACTGCCACTCCAGGCCAACTTCTATCCCATGCCAGTCATGGCCTACATCCAGGATAGCCAGCAGCGCTTGACTCTGCACACAGCCCAGGCCTTGGGAGTGTCCAGCCTTAGCAGTGGTGAGTGTGAGGGAGTGGATACAGAAGCACCCAGCAGCCAGTCTGGAGAAAAAGCCAGGAGGATGAGGGTTGTGCCTGAGGCCTGGGAGAAGAGGGAGAACTCTGCATTTGCTCAGAGGGACCCTGGTTGTGGGATGAGGCACCTCCTAACTGGGGTTTTCCTTTCTCTCCAACAATTGGCAGGCCAGCTGGAGGTGATTTTGGACCGGCGTCTCATGCAGGATGATAACCGTGGACTCGGACAAGGTCTGAAGGACAACAAACGCACCTGCAACCGCTTCCGCCTCCTGCTGGAGCGATTCAGCTCGGCAAACAAGGTAGGACGCCCTGGAGCTCTGCGGCTGCATCGGGCCGCCTCCTCGCCTGGGATTTCTTGGGGAAACCTTTTCAGTGCCTGCAGATAGGTTTCATTGAGCTGGATATTCAGAAGGGCTTGGGGAAATGATCTTAAATCCACCTGTGAGCAAAACTTGTTTCTTGCCATCAAGCAGCCAGCTGATTTTCTCCTTTGACTTTGGAAGGCAGAACAGTCATGGCCATGATCCTTGCGTGGAAGGTCTTCCGCCAAAGAAGCAGCCCTGTGGCCTTTCCTCTTGCCCCCATCCCTTCTGCGTTGCTGCCCTCTTGTCTCCTTTTCTGCCAGGAGAAACACAAACCATTTCCCTTCTGTTTCAGAAGAGAAAGTGGAAGGCATTTTTTCTCTCCTAGTCAATGGTCAGCATTTCATAGTGGGTGTGACTTATACACATGGCCTCCAGTTCAGAACAGGAGTGACAGAGAAAAGTAGATCCATCAGTAACAATGAGGTTAAAAAGAGAGAGAGAACTTTCTATTGGGAATAAATATAAATAGAGATCTGTTTAAGAGATATTAGATCTAACAGAGGGGCTAACAGCAAGGGAAATAAAGGAAGCCCAAGAGAGATGATCCAAACAGAAGGCAGGAAGGCCGCAGGAAGCAGATGGAACCGGCTCCTCTTCAGCCCTGCTGAGGGAATGTCTGAGGCAGTGACATTCACTCTGGTAACTCACCTATTCTCATCGCCCCACCTCCACCCCCCAGAGCTCCAGCTTCTTTTCCAAACTGGCCTCCATGCTGAGAGACCTGGTCTTCCCCAGCAGCAAGGCTGGAAGCCCAGAGGTAAAATCTGGTCTTGTGGTGTAGTCTGGCCTTTCCCTGCCCTGTTGGTGTGTGTGTGTGTGTGTGTGTGTGTGTGTGTGTGTGTGTGTGTAAGCCCAGCCTAATGCTTAGTAGCCAATAGTAGAACAACTGTAGAGTCTCCTGTGGGGCTCATCTGAGGCTGAGGCTCCACGGCCTGTATGGCTGTCCATCTTCTCTCATTCTCACTGCAGGCCCAGGAGAACCAGCCCACCAGCTTCCCATCTCTACTCAGTCACATCACCTCCATGCACCTGAATGCGGAGGTTCTGACCATGCCGCTTGTCCAGGAAAAACTGCCCCCTCCAGCACTGAGGTCTTTTGAGCCATTTTCGATCACAGTGCCCTGCGACTTCCACCTTCTCAACCTTCGAACATTGCAAGGAGAGGTGAGCCCTGGCCTGGCAGAGCTGAGGAAAGAAGCCAAGCCCTTGGCCTAGACAACCCTTGCCTGCTTCCCCAGACTTCTCTGCCTGCTGAGCAGAAGCCCTTGAGCTTCCAGGTGGTACACAGGCTTTCTTCTTCCCAGGATGAGGCTTTGCCATCTGCTGAGACAGCTCTGATACTGCACCGGAAGGGCTTCGACTGTGGCCTGGAGGCCAGGAATCTGGGCTTCAATTGTACTACCACCCAGGGTGTGGTATGTCTAGAGTTCTTGGTTGCCCTGGAAGGAGAGGCACCAGGAATGGATGTTTGCTGGTGGGGGGAGTTTGTGTGAAGTTGCTTTAGGAAATTAAGGGGAGCTTGGGTTGCTGGGCGTTTTCACCCTCAGCTTTTGCCTCTTGCTCTCCAGCTGTCCCTAGGCAGCCTATTCCAGAGCCTGAACCTGATCTCCCTGCAGCCCTCTTCTTTGACACTGATGTATCCACTGACCATGGCCTCCCCCAACAGCACCACCATCCATCTTGACCCCATGGAGATTGCCACCTTCCGTCTTCGCCTCGCATAGCCTTCATTGGGAATTTCTGCGAATGGACCTTCATCCTCTTCTGGCACAGCTGTCCCAAAGGGTGCTGCTCCATGCCAGGCAGAGACAAAGACAAGACCCTTGGTCAGATGTCTCTTTTGATGCTGCAGAAATTGCTCTGGGTGTTGCCTGTGCCTGGAGGACTTGTGGTGCTGCTTCCAGAATTTGATTCTAGCTTGGCATGGAAGGCAGCGGACTATGTGACAAGGAGAGATGGCGGACGTTGTTTGAGCAGCAGTGAAGACCCCACTTCTGCTCTTCCCTGGCTCCGGAAACCATCTCTGCATTTGATTTGACTGATCCCAAACATGCAGAACAGCAAACACTTTAGAACAGAGGATGGGCCAAGTGAAGCTCCTGCAGCTTGAAGCAAAGCCCTCATCTCTGGGTGCTCACTTCCTCCAGAAAGAAGGGGGCGGGGGGGGGCAGACTTGCAATCAGAGGTTGGGAAACATCTCCCCATATTTTTTTCTTAGAGGATGGAGTGTTTCCCCACAGTGTGAATTCTCAAGAGAAATGCTGACTACATTCATACTCTGAGCTAGAGGGAAGGAAAAAGCATTGATATGCTGCAAGGCTTTCCCCCCAAATCTCTGCTGCAGCTTGGTCCAAGACAACTTTTAGCTAGCACAAGGCTGAGTCTGCTGAAGGCCTGCCTTTTCATTATGGATGAAGACAGAAAACTCCCTGGACATTTCTGCTGCCTTTCCTGCCTTGAATCCAAGAGGAAAGCCTGCTGCTGTGTTGTGGTTAGTAAGAGCCAGCTGGCTCAGTCTCTTCCTTTCTGAAGGGTGAAGCCAGCAGTGCCAGCCCAGCTACAGAAGTGCAGAACATGCAGCTGAGGAGCAGCTCCTGCCCCAAGTGCCCTTTCTCCCTGGCCAACAGGCTCCTAGGCTAACTTTTGGGATGTGCCACCTGGACCCTTGGGGCACACCAGTGCATTTTGCATGGCACTTGTGTGCACAGCCCACATGCTTCTTATGGCTCAGTGTGTCATACAAACCCAGAAAACGCATTGGAATAAACCATGATGCAGCTAGCTCTCGGCTAGCATACTTTGTAAAGAAAGCCCCGTGACTCTAGCAAATCTGGTGGGATTGAGCCCTGCAGGATTGGTCATACTGCCCAGTTTTGATCTTAGGAAGGTGCTCCTCCCTGTCAGGCACTTGCCTCAAGGTTTCCAACTGCCATGAGGGCAACCTAGAAGTGGGCAAAGGCAGTAGAGTTTTTCTGCTCTTTGCTTCATTTCTGCAGGCTTCTTTCTCAGTGACAGGCTCTTCTTTGGATGTAGTATGTTTACAAACAGATTGATGGGTGGGCTGTCACTCCTAGTCTTATACCACAGGACCTTAAGAGATCTACCTACCCATAAGACTTGTACATAATGCATATGGCAAATGCTCTGAAACCTAAATTAGACCTTGGAATCTCTTAGTTTTCAGGGATGTTGATTACGTTAGGAGGAAGAGAACGCAAGCTACTGTTTTCTGTGTTGCTCAATTTGTGCTGCATTAACTCAGTGAACAGGATGTGAAAGTGCATCTTTGTGTCTTGTCTTTACCATAATTGTTGTGGGCGGTGGGGAGGGACCAGGAATCCATCAAGCAGAAGTGGACTCAGGTTGGCCTGCTCTGGCTGTCCCTCAACCAACAGAGCCAGTGAATGGGTTAGAATCAGGAAAATCGGTGTCTGGGATAAGAAACAGGGTCTCTGCAGCTTCTGTTCCCAAGATTAGTAAAACATGCAGTGGATGCATATAGTCCAGTCTCACCTTCCATATGAGGATAAAAAACAAACAACACAAACCACAGCTGAAGATCCACCTCAGGAAAAAAAAGATTCAGATGTTTGTGAAGTTCCAAGTGGATAAGTCTCAACTTATTGTTAAAACAGGCACCCTGAATGAATTTTGGGGCACAGTCAGCTTTAAGAAAAGCCAAATAGGCTTCTGGCGTTTACTACAGCTGTGCAGTAATCCAGATCCCAAGTGTTAATTCCTAGTGCAGAGAGATCCATTGGCAGCTGCATAAAGTTACAGCAAAAAGTCCAACCCGCGTAGACAACACATGGTCCAAAATTCCTTGAAAACTTTAGTCACTGCATAGACCTAGTGTTCTTTATTTCTTCATCTTAGGAATTGTATAGCTCTGGTATGTAGGAAAAATATAAGTAATGCTAGTAAAAGGTTGAAGTATGGCACTCAGGCAGTCAAGCTGGTACATGGCAACACTTGGGACAAAACTACAGCTCTGTTGTCTGTGAAAGGCCAGCACAAAATAAGGGAAGTACACTACAAGCCACCACAGAGCAGGGCTGACTTCTTGGGTTCCTTACTTACTGAAATTTCAAAAATTATTTTGGCAGTAATTGCCAGTCTTAACTCATATGGGCCTTACCTTTCTTGATCCTTGCAGATTTGGGCTGTTTGCTTGTGGTTTTAGTTATGTGCCCCCCTTTTTGTATTTTTTATATTTGATCTTTTTGTCCCTTAATTTTTCAGAGCTCTTTATGCAACTATGCTGGTCTCATGAGGTGTCTTATTTTCTTTCTTTGTGGTGTATTGTTTTTGCTTGTGTCTTCATTATTACATTTTCAGGGTATTCCAAACATCTGGAACTATTTTTCCTTTTAGGATTTCCACCCATGGAATTTTTTTGTACTTTTTCTCTTAGCCTGTTGAATTCAGCTCTCTTAAACTCTACAATAGTCTGACTTGGTTCAGTTACCTGTGGTTGTATTATAGTTGCGCTATGGTGAATTCAAGTATGAGATGGTTACTCTCCCCCTACTTCCTCAACCATTCCATCCCTATTAGTAAGGATTAAGTCCCTCTAGTTCCCTCTTCTACCTTTTGTATGACAAAGTTGTGAGCGAGGCACATCAGGAACCCGTTTGATGTCCCACTACCTGCAGTTCCCCCCACCCCCCAATGTTATCAGGGTAGTTAAAAGTCTCCCATTAGTACTGTGTCGTATTTTCTGCACACCTTAGCAAAGGGTTCATCTACTTCCTCTGCTTGGTTCTGTGGTCTGTACACACCTATGGATAAGTCATTTATTTTTCCTCTAATTAGCCAAATACTTCCAAGGCGGCTTTCATTTCTAGTGTTGAATATTGGGTAATATTTCCTAACATACAATGCAACCCCCCGCCCTTAGGTCTGTTTCTTTTCAACAATGTATATCCTTCCAGATGTGTGTTCCAATCATATGTTTTGTCCTACCAAGTTTCAGTAGGTGCTACAATATGGTATTTGCCAGTAGTGGGATTAAAATATTGTTGCTACCAGTTCGGTGGGTGCGCTTTGCATGCATGCACACACTTTGCTTGCATGTGCATGCCAAGCACACATTGTGCACAGGCACAGAGACATTTGCGCAGGCGCAGAGGCATTCTGCCTTGCTTCCTGCAAGCCTGCCCAATCTCCCAGTCGCGCCAGCAGCTGCCGCACGACTCTATTCTGTGCTGTGCAAAGCAGCTGCGCTTCAAATTCAGCAGATAAAGGTATGGGATCCTGGGCGGGCAGGTGGGCTCCACAGCAGAGCCATTAGAGCAGCGGAGAGAACCGGTTCAGTCTCTGCTGCTCATCACTCCTACCGGCTCTCCAGAACCGGACAGAACCGGTCAAATACCACCACTGGTATTTGCCCTCATACATTAGGATTTCAAGTTCTCTGTTCCTCATATGGGAAGCATTTATATGCAGACATTTGAGACCTTTATGGTTGACTCTGGGCTTGTTTCCTGTATCTTCCAAACTAATTGTATGCTGTTTCACTACTCATTTTCTTCTTATGTGGCTATGTAGGGTTTAGTCCTACAATTTGGTCTCCTTCCCCCTGTAATTTTACTTCAAAGCCCTTCGGACATGTTTCCCAAATACATTGATAGTCCCGGGTGCAGTTTTTCTCTTGCTAGAAGTCCTTCCTGTAGGCTCCAGTGTCGCCCTTCCTACACCCCAATCCATAATGTAGAAAGCCAACCTTCTCACAATATCACCATCATTTGAGCCAGTGGTTTACTTCTCAAATCCTCCATTCACTCATTAGTTTTTGCCCTTTTGTCAGTATAGATAAGAAAACAATTTGGGCAGCCAGATCCTTTGCTTTTCAGCCTAGTTGTTCATAGCCCTTAGAAATTGATTTCAGGCTCTGTTATATCATTCGTCCACACATGAAAGAGGAGAAAGGGCTAATAATAGGTGGGCTTAAGTGTAATATCCAGCCTGTCACATCTTTAGTCTTTGCACTTGTAAGCCAATTCACTTCCCTTAAGAAATTGGACTACAAATGGATGACTATTCCTCTTGAGTGGTGAGTCACCAAATGCATGCCTCCCCCCTCTGGGGATGTCTGAGCTACTTCATTTCTTTTCACTGGAACACTTGACAGACTCTTCAACTGTCCACATGTTTCCTTCCCTGTGAAGGATACAAAAGTGGCTCCTTCCAGCTTTGATTCCTGCAAGTAATAATTCCTGCTAATCTGAAATCTCCCCTCCCCTCACAGGTATTAAACAGATGCTGAGGCAAGTAGGAGACTGGCTTTGCAAAAGGCTTGGTACTTCATCAAAAGGCATCATGCTCGTTTTTCCTTCTCCAAGCCTTTGGTGTAGCAGGCCAGTTCAGGATCCCCATTAGCAGACGCCTTTACCTAATGGATCCTCCCCGCCGCCAGGCTGGCAGCGTCCCCACGGCTAAAAGCAGCAGGGCTTAATGGCACGGGGAGGGGAGTGGCCACTAATGGATGTGGGGAGCAGGACGGCAAGCGCCGTTTCCCTGCCTTCCCTCCCAGTCCGGGCTGCCTCCGCCTGGGCGCCGCGGGGAACATGCTGCTTTGGCTCCTGCTGCTGCCGGCCTTCCTCCGGCCAAGTGCCGGCAACTTCCAGCCACGACCCGCCGCTTCTCGCCGGGGCTCGTCCGAACCGGCCGCCGCCGCCGCGCGGACTCTCCCGCTCACGGCAGCCAACGCGCATCTCTGCGAGGGTTACTCGGGCACGGACGGCCGCCTCCACGCCGCCTTCTTTTGCCCGCGCCTTTCCGACGCGCCAGGCGACACCTACTGCTGCCAGCCCGGCGGGAGCGGCGCCCTCAAGTCCTGCTGCCCGCGACCCGACGCCGACCGTCCCCGGAGCGCCAACGCCTCCGCCGCGCTCCCGGGCGGGCTCCGGTGAGGTTGGGAAGGCGGGCCGGGGAGGGGGCCAAGGCAGGGTCCTGCCACCGGGCTGACACCGCTCCGTCCCGCCGCAGGGGTCCGCTGCTGCCGCTGCTGGCCGTGGGGCTCTACGGCGGGCTTGTCCTGGCGCTGGCCGCGTCCGACCTCCTGCACTTCCGTCGCCGCCGTGACGCCAGAAGGAGTGCCGTCACATGCCCCGCGCAGGGCCCGCCCCCGGAAGTGTTGGCAGTCGCGTCCGCATGACGCCTACTCGACGCGCCATGGCTGCCTCGGCGATGGCGGAGCTTCGCCAGGAGGGGAACGAGTATTTCCAGGCCGGCCGCTACGCGGAGGCGCTGGTCGCTTACGCGCGCGCGCTGGACCTGCCCGAAGCCGGGCCCGAGGCATCCCAGCGCGCCCTGCTATACCGCAACCGCGCTGCCTGCCACCTGAAGCTGGTGAGCCGGGCCGCCGTGGGGCGCGGTGGGGTGGGGCGGAACGGAGCGGGGGGAGCATCTGTTTCGGTTTGCCGACTGTCGTCTTCCCTTCGCAGGAGGACTACGCGCAAGCCGAAGTGGACGCCTCCCGGGGTGAGCGGGCCGCCTCCCCCCCCCCCCCCTCGCTTCCCCGGCTGCCTCGGCCTCGCCCCCGAAACGCCTCCCTTTTGCTCTCGCGCAGCTCTGGAGCTGGACGGCCACGACGTGAAAAGCCTGTTCCGCCGTAGCCAAGCCCTCCGGGGCCAGGGCCGCCTCGACCGGGCCGCCTCGGACCTGCAGCGGTGCGTGCGCTTGGAGCCCAAGAACAAGGCCTTCCAGGAGGCACTGCGCGACCTTGGCAGCAGCGCCCAGGAGAAGGTAGGCCCCGGGGCCCCTCTGCTCCCGCTGTACCGAGGCTTCAGGGATGGGCCGGTGCGCTCTTGGCTTCCCTAAAGTAAGGCTGTGAATTGGCTGGTAGCATCTCTCTCTCTCTCTCTTCCTCTTGGTCTCAGATGAAAGCCATGACCTGCACTGACTCCAAAGTAGAAAACATGTTTAAGCTGCTGCTGAGCAACGAGGAGAAGGATCAAGACAAGAAACAAAAGGTACTGGTCGAGAAACAGGGAGTTAGGATGCCCCTCGGTGATGAGCTGGGCAAAATGTGCTGCATCTCATGAAGCCTGATGAACTTGTTATTCTGAAAGCAGAAGTTTGCAAGTAACAGGTGGGCTGGAAAAAGCGTAGAAGCAGTGCAGAATTTTAGATGTAGCGTGTTCTTGCTTGCAGGTAAGCAGATATCCCAAACCCTCTATTTGGTATTTCACTTGTATATTGTGTCAGAAATGAAAATAATGTTAAATATAGGGGGTAGGGGCGGTCAATGGGGCATAAGCTTTGAGGCTTGACCCCAACCCCATCTTCCTTCACTCTCTCCCCCAAAGGACCTATAGCAGCATTTTCTGGTTTGAAGTAGCAGATTTTAAATCTTGTTAGTGGCTTCTCTAGGTTGGATTTATGGGTGTGTGTGAAGTCCAGTATAGGCAGAGGGCTTTAGGCTAGAAGGTCTGCTCCTGCCAGTGTGTAGCAAGAGGTGGGCGTATGATGGTTCAAGATTTCCCAATGCAATATAAATCAGTATGAACAGGGAAAGCTCTCTCATGTAGCTAAACTGTTGTTTTCTTTCTGACCAGGCAGCTCAGAACTTGATAGTTCTGGCTCGAGAGGAGCCTGGTGCTGAGAAAATTTTCCAAAATGATGGAGTGCGCTTACTGCTGCAGCTGTTGGATACAGGCCATTTGGATATGATGATAGCAGGCTTGCGGACCTTCACTGGCCTCTGCCATGGCCACTCTTCTCGAGTAAGGGCTGCTGCAAGATGATGGTTTTTCAGAGCTGGGGGCTTTGGTGCTAACAGCACTTCACTTTCTCTTGGAGTATCTAACCAAATAGTTAGCAGACTGGGTGGATGGGAGTGTCCTTCCTGAACCTACTGAAACACCTACTGCACACAGCCAGGAACTACTGAAAGCATCTCTGCTAACCAGACTCTTTTTTTGCCTCTGGTTTTGTGACCCAGCAAAGGGGCTTGGGAGAGAGCAAGACAATCACATTGTTCTGTAGCTCAGTTCTGGAAATAGTTTTGAATTTGTGTTGCTCACAGAAGCTTGGTGATTCCTTGCCATATTGGAATGGACACCAGTGTGGTTGAACTCTGATCTTTTTGTATGATGCAGTGGGGACTAGATCTCACTGTGTTATTGAGAAATCAACCCTACCTCCTTAGCCTTACTGGCTTGGATCCCAAAACTTTCTGCTTCTCTAGGACTTTGAGAAACTGTGCTACCTCCTCAAGAGCAATTCTAGTTAGACTTGAATTTCAGAGTAGCTGGTTCTAGAGAAGATGATAGGTAAAATGAGTCTAAATCCTTCCCTTGTTTCAGAGCTGGTACTTTTCTTACAGACGGTGGTGATTCTGAGTGACCTGGGGCCTCAACGCCTGTTTGCTGTGCTAGAGAGGGAGGATGAGCAGCTTTCATTGGCTGCCTATAACTTGTTGCAGGTCATGTTTGAGACCCTCAGGCAAGGGCTGCATAAAGAAGTGCTGCACAAAGACAATGTTTTAGCATCAGGTGAGTCTCCAGCTGCCTTTCTGAAGTTGTGGGGATGGCATCACTGTCTTTACTGCTTAGTAGAAGGGTGGCCAGAGACACATTTTCATGATGCTGTCTTAAGTCTGGACGGATTACAGCGTGCTCTAGATGATGGCTCTTATACCAGGAAGGGCCAGAAATGTAAGTTGCATATTTCCTAGTTTTGCAAGAAAAATACAGTCTGTCCTGCCTTGTTTCAAATTGTGTTCCATGTTGCTTTTTTTTTTTTTTTTTGGGGGGGGGGGGGTGTCCTAATCATTACTGTGCTTTTATTCATGTTTCTCGTATTCATGTTTTCATGCATTCATCTTGGATAAAGCATCTTAAGACATTTGCAGGAGAACAGTTATGCTAAGTCAATTTATGCCTTTGCCTAAGTGTTGTAAGTGATGGTAGCTTACAAGTATCAGTGGAGATGATGTTTACCCCTCTATCTGATACTCCTGCTGTAGACTCATCCAGAGAGCTGCGTTTGCTCCTTAGATGGCTGTTAGAGGCTCTCACTCGAGCAGGCATCTCTTCTTATGGTCGCGACAGTATCCTCAATCTGCTGATCAACGTAATAGCCCCAAAGTCATTGCAAGCCTCCAACAACTCTTTGACTCTTTGGGTCATTGATCATGGTGAGCATGACTCTGTGCAGTAACTTTTCTATTCTTGGCCCCTTCCCTGCTTTAGTAAAAAAAAAGGTTCCTTGCAGGTCTCAAAGAGATCCTGGAAGTTGGGGGCACAGTACCCTACAATCCTGGAGGTCTGCGTGTGACAGAGAACACCCCCATGACTGTGGCTGTGCTGCTCAGTAAGCTTTATGAGGACTTGAAGTGTGACAGCGAGAGAGAGAATTTCCATCGACTCTGTGAGGATTATGTCCGGTAGGTCTGTGAGTGTTTAAATGTGGCCCTTTGGAAAGAACTGCTCTTTGACAGAGGGAGCTGTCGCTTCTTCGCAATGAATGCTGGGCTGGTTGTCAGTCTTTTGGCTTTGCTGGCTTCTGTTGGTGAATGTTTAATGTCAGACGCCTCACAAATGACAGAGGAATGAGTTACCAAGTTCCCTCTAAAATAAGACCCAGTCTTATATCTTTTTGGGCTCCAAAATATGCATTAGGGCTTATTTTTGGAAAAACACAATATCAGGGTGATTTGCCGGGCTGGGTGTCCCACCTCCCCGGCATGCACAGAAGAGGTGGCAAGCGCGCAGGGCCAGCAGTGTCCGGCAGCAGGTGCAGCCCACCAGCCCCTTGGCTGACGCACTCTGGGACTGTGCAGCTTGTACAGTGCAGGTGAGTTGATTATCTGTCTAAGCAGCAGCCATTGGGGGTGGAGGGGGAAGGCAGGTGATCCGGATGCACCACATGGGCCGCGGGAAAGGCAAGAGTTGGGCTAGAGTGGGCAGGCAGTCACAGGAGGCTCATCTTCGCATGGCAGCACTGGCTGCAGATGGAGGTAGAGGCATGGGTGTGGGGGAGGAAGGCAGATGATGCCAACGCGCCGCATGGGCTGCAGGCAAGCCGAGAGACACAAAGGCGAGCCTCCCGTGGCTGCCTGGCTGGACACTCCATCCCACCAATTCTATGCTCCCCCGTGGCTCGCGCAGCATGTCCAGATCACCTGTCTCCATGCCCCCCCCCCCCCCCGGCACCTTGCACCTCTCCCAGGTGATGATGACCTTAACCGGGGCTTATTTTGGGGGGTAGGTCTTATTTTGGGGGGAATGTGGCACTTCAGTTGTTGATTTCTTCCTATAATATATATCCTGTATTTACTTAGTAGTTCCATATTTAGTCTATAGTGGTTGCTTGCTCTTCCTTTCCAGGGACTGTTTCCAGGACCATGGCATGGCTGGGAAACTCAGGGCCATCCAGACAGTGAGCTGTCTCCTGCAAGGCCCTTCAGAGGCCGGGAACCGAGTGCTGGAACTGAATGGCATCATGGAGAACATTCTGGCGTTGTGTGCCTCATCCCAGGTGGCTCACCAGCTTGTGGCTGTCGAGGCCCTGATCCACGCAGCTGATAAGGCCAAACGTGCCTCCTTCATCACCGCGAATGGTGTGACGCTGCTCAAGGAGATTTACAAGCATAGTGAGCGTGACAGCATTCGCATCCGGGCCCTGGTGGTGCGTAGAAGGAGCTTGTTTTGGATCAGGTTGGGTGACGGAGTGAGAGGGAGGGAGTTTGTTCAGATGCGCTCCTTTCTCTCTCTCGCTTGTTTGGAACAAGGTCTTTGGTAAGTGACGCCTGCCTGGTGCAGGTTGTGTGATGGATTGTTGTCTGTGTTTTCAGGGCCTTTGTAAATTGGGCTCGGCAGGGGGCACGGACTTCAGCATGAAACAGTTTGCCGAAGGCTCCACCATGAAACTGGCCAAGCAGTGCTGCAAGTGAGTGTGGGCTTTCCTTGGCTGCAAGAGGTGCTCTGCTCTAAAGACCCCAGCCCCTTCAGTTCCACCGAAGGATTTGTAAACGTGGTGGATGTCCAGGGGCGAGTGTGATCTGGTTGCAGGTGGACATGTTTTATGCTTAATGGAAGCTAATGGAAGCTAACAGCCTGAGCAGATCTGATGTACAGTAGTTGCAATATGGACTGGATCTGCTATTCTGTGATTGCTATCAACCTTGCATGTTTGAGCTCTTTGTCCTAATGGTTAAGAGTGAAATTCTAATGTTTCCTGCTGAATGGCCAGGATCTTAATGGATCTAATGGCACCTTGTCCCACATCTAGATGGTTGTGCAATGAGGTCCTTGATGCTGGCACCCGCCACTGGGCAGCAGAAGGTTTGGCATTCCTTACCTTGGATGCAGATGTCAAGGAAGAACTTCTGGAGGACAAGGCAGCTCTGCAGGCTCTCTTCCAGCTGGCACAGGTAGAGCTTCTTTGGGAGTTGAACATGATAGAGAGGAAACTGTCTCATCAGCCATATTCTAACATGGGTGATCCTTCCTAAACAACTACTCATTCAGCAACCGGTCAAGTTTGTGTTGGGATTGAATGAATGCTACTTATGGCTGGTCCTTGAAGTTGAGACATCGTAGCATCCTGTGGTCACATGGTTGCTATTTGTAACCTTGGCTATCTTTTGACAAGCAAAGTCAGTGGGGTTCCCATCTCTTGGGGTGGAGAGTCGTGGTAGTCTCTGGTGGGAAGTGCATTTTTTCTGATTAAAAACTTTTAGGAAGACAAATGTAGAGTTAAATTGGGGTGAAGTGGGAAGAAATGGCAGAGGAAGATGGTTGGTCTGATGGATGGAAGTGACATGTGAGACAGAGTAGCTAATCAATTGTTTAAAACCCATTGTATTGGTTGTAACCTTCAGAGATTGTCTGAAGCCTTTTGATGTCTGCGGGTGTAGCTCTTCCTCACTGGTTGATCCTGTGAAAGTCCTGCTTTTCTAAAAGAGTCCCTTGGAAATCTGCTATGGAGGCTTCTGGGAAGTTTTCTGATATTATTTAGACCTTGCTTGAGTTCCAATGTCAAACATGTCTCTTAATTCTTTTGTGCAAAGTTGTCCTCTTGGTTGTATGAAGAATCCAGAGAGCATTGCTAGCAAATGATCCTGTGTGTTCTTGTTGAGCCTGTGATGAGGCTCTCGGTGTAGACGGAGGGGTCTGGGTTTGTTGCAATGTCTACTTCTCATGTTGGCCTCTTTGTCCTGTTGGTTCTTGCTTCTTGTGAGAATGTGCTTCAGGTTGGGGGGAGTCTGTGCTGAAGTCTGGATCTGCCCCTGTGCTTGAAAAGTGCCATGTCACTATCAGTACAGTATGGCTGTATTGCATGTTTGTCTGCGATAAAAGCAGTAACGTTTTGGAAAAAAAGATTGTTATACAGCCCACTGACTGGTGGCTCAGGGGAAGGTAGATTCTGCTGGAATGATGGAAGATATGTCCTAATGACACGTCGCCCCAAGGGGAATGGGCTGGCTGTGTCCAGTGGAAGAAAAAAGCTGTCTCGGGGGGTGCTCAGTTTTGATTCTTGGAATACTCTGACTTAAGTGGCTTGTTTATCCAACTCCAGAATTCCAGATTAAGTTACAGATGCTGATTGGTGAATTCAAAACAGCTGCCAAATAAAGCTCCCTTCTCCTTCCTTTCATCCTAGTCGGAGAATCGGAGCTGCTTATTTGCAGTGGCCTCTATACTGGTCAATTGTACCAGCAGCTATGACTTTGAGGAACCTGACCCACAGATGGTGGAGCTTGCTAAATATGCCAAGCAGCACATCCCTGAGAAGCACCCCAAGGTGAGACAGACAATGGACAGTGGATGAAGAGTGGGGGCAAAATCCCTGTGGGAGATAAAGGGATGCACATCTTAGGGGGGTGGGCAAAGATGCAATGGAGGTGCCTGTAAAAAGCTGTCCCTGCTGGTGCCTTCACTCATCTCGTCTTCTAGGATAAGCCAGAGTTTGTCCACAGGCGTGTGCAGAAGCTCTTGGCCGCTGGTGTGGTTTCGGCTCTTGTTTGCATGACCAAGAATGAGAGTCCTTCTTTAAGCCCTGCCTGCCGGGAGCTGATTTCCAGGTGAGGCTCTGCGACTTGACCTGGAGTCCAGAGGCAACTAAACTCGGAAGCCAGATGGGCTAGCAACCGGGAGAGGTTTCTCAGTGTATGGCATGAGTTTCTAGGGGACAGCTGGCTGCTCATCTTTCCTGCCATACATCAAGGGTGACTTGCAGCTCGAGACCTTCAGATATTGGTTAATGCTCCATTGATTGAACATACCTGTGAGGTACAGCATGTCATTTTACTGCTGACCTTGCTAGGCAGTGGTTCCTCTAAGACAGGGGTGTCAAACTCAAGGCTTAGGAGCCGGAGCTGGCCCAAAGTGGGCCGCCCTGGAAACAAAAAGGACTGGCCTGCGGTGCCTCTGCCAGCAAAAATGGAGCCCAGGAGGGCCACTTGGGAGCCCACTTTTGCTGGCAGAGCACTTGGGCCACCGCAGGTGCCCCCGACCCGAGTGACGAGCTGGCCATGTGCCCCCCCCCCCCCCCCCCCAGGCCAAACACAACCCCGATGTGGCCCACAATGAAATCAAGTTTGACACCCTTGCTCTAAGACCTACACTTGGACAAGGGAAAAGAAAGTGCTGCAGAAGACTCTTTGAGAACCAGCAGTCCATGGGCTCCATGCATCTCCAGCAAAAGGTTACGAAGCATGTTTTTCTCCCTGGGGCTTATTGGAGCAAACTAGCATGATTCCTGAGACAGGAAAACATTAGTTGAATGGTCTTGTTTGGTGTGTATGTGCGCGCGCGTGTGTGTGTGTGTGCACGCGCGCACGTTCGCCCTGCTTTCTGCAGCTGTTGTTTTTCGGCTCCTCCAAGCTCCTTACTTAAAACTAGAGTCCCAAAAGTTGGAAAATGCCATTTAGGCCTGCAATCCCCTGCTTGGTGCAGGAATCTAGCTGAAAGAGGAGGCCATGTCACCTCCACCTGAAATTGCTCTCCGATGTGGCAGGGCTTCTGGATCCAGCATGTCTTAGCCAGTGATTTGGACTGTGACTTAACAGGGCAGGGTGGAGAGAAGGACTCCTATTTGCTTGTCCTCTCTGTACGCCCACATGGCTGTTGGGAGGGCATGTGCTTGAACCTGGCTCTGACACCCCCCCGCCCCTGTCCTGCTATGCTACAGGGTTTTCCTGGCTGTAGTGGAGAACCCGGAGAACCGTGGGGCTGTGGTAGCTGCTGGAGGAGGGAAGGTCAGTATCGCCCCTTCCTCCTCTTGCTCTTCCCAGCAGGGCTCTTGGGGCTGACCAGTCTCTTTCCCCCTCTCCTGTCACCCAACAGGCGCTCATCCCTCTGGCTCTGGAGGGGACTGAAGTGGGGCAGAGCAAGGCCGCCCAGGCTCTGGCCAAGATCTCCATCACTACGGCTCCGGAGATTGCCTTTCCTGGAGAACGGGTCTGTGCGGGGGGAGCGCTGGTGGGAATGGGAGGCCACTCTCCCTGGGTCCTCCTCTCCCGTGAGGAGGGCAGGGCTACTCATAGCTGAGCTGGGTGCTTTTCTTCCACAGGTCTATGAGGTGGTCAGACCCCTGGTGAGTCTCCTGCATTTGACTCGTTCCGGCCTGCAGAATTTTGAGGGGCTGATGGCACTCACCAACCTGGCTGGGACCAGTGAGAGGCTCAGGTGAGACCTGTTTCGGCTTTGGGAACACAGAGTCCTTTGGGACCTCGGCATGGCTTCTGTGGCTACTTCTCCCCATGTCTCCTGCAGGCAGAAGATTGTGAAGGAAAAGGCCGTGCCCATAATCGAAGGCTACATGTTTGAGGAGCACGAGATGATTCGTCTGGCAGCCACGGAGTGCATGTGCAACCTGGCCTTGAGCCCCCAGGTGAGCAACTGAGAGCAGGCTGGGGAGGGGTGGCCACTACCCCTCCAGGCCTGACACTGCTCATCTTTCATACAGGTGGCAGAGCTGTTTCTGGCCGAAGGTAGTGATCGGCTCAAACTGCTGGTTTTATACAGTGGGGAGGAAGATGAGAGGCTTCGTCGGGCAGCTTCTGGCACGCTGGCAGTCTTGACCTCACTGCTGCCACAGATTTGTATCCAAATTTCCCAAGTGGTAAGTTTATGTGAGCCATCTTTCTTCCCCCCTGCCTGCGTGCACACACAACCAATTCCTGAGGGGTGCACCTTGCTCTGAGCCTGGGAAGGCAAGACGCAAGATCCTTCTGCCACAGGCCTGTTTTCCAGGGGCACTGCCAGCTCTGGAACCAGGGCTGTTGCCTGCTGAAGCATCCAGTGGGTCGCAAGGGTAGGGTTGGGCATGCCTGCCACCTGCCTCTTGTTGCTTCTCTTCCAAGACAACAGACTGGCTGGAAATCCTGCAGTCTCTGCTGTTCAGCCCCTGCACAGAGCTTCAGCACCGCGGTGTGGTAGTGGTGAGAAACATGATGGCAGCCGACCGGGAGGTGGCCACGAAGCTGATGGAGAGCGAGATGCTGGAGATCTTGTCCATGGCAACCAGGGCAGAGGACAAGCCCCAGGTGGCTCAGTTGGCCCAGGAGTGCCTGGCTCACGCTGTCTCCTATGGCTTGATTAAGGCCAATGCTGCTGCCGGGGAGTGAGGGCCCCCATCCCATTCTCTCCTCCTCCCCCCCCCCCCGAGCCCCCCCTGCTGCACCTGGCCACATGCACCAGCTAGGCCTGGTGGAGCGCTACTGGCTGCTGGGACCTGGCAAAGAGGGAGTTCTTGGGGGTCCTGGGGCAAACACAACACAAACTGCCCTAGGGCAGACATACATACACATGCTGCTACACAATGGTTCTTCTCTTGCACTTTTCGCATTTTGTACACTCTGGCAGACAACTCTGTAAGATTTGGGGAATAACGGGACACGCTGCATAAATAAAAACAGAAGACACTTCCTGCATCTGGTATAGTCAATGTTTGAAATTGTAGCATTTGCAACAGTGAAAGAAGCTCTATATGGCCATGGGAGAGGCAGCAGGAAAACATCAGAAATTGCCTCTAAGGGCGAATCACGTTTCCTTTTCAGGTGCCGTCCATGTCTACACCTAGGGCTGGGGTAGGTAGAGGGCGGGGGGGGGGGTTGGCCAGAGGTTTTGTGGGGCCAACGGTTGCTTTTGTTCCCAGGGAAATATGGCCAGTTGGGGCACCAGGATGTGGCCACATCTGACCGGCCAAGGAGAGTTTCCTACTTTGTGGAGAGGAATCTCAGGGTGCAGGACGTGGTCTGTGGGCCGTGGACCACGTTTGTCCAAGCTGCGGCTGCCGAGAGTGGGCCGTGAAGAAGCCACGTCTGCCAGGCATTTCTCTGGAGGCCGAGCAGCTTCCCGGAGCTCCATCTCGATTCAACCGTCCCAGGACGTCCCATGAAGGAGAATTTGGGAGGGGGGGGGCAATGACACCTCGGGTTTCCTCATGAGCCTCACAGGTGTTTCTTCAAGCAGTCCAGCCATGTTTCCATATCAGAAGCACAACATTAAATGCAGAATAAAAATATCTTTTATGTAGAGCAAAGTCAGACATTTTTAAAAAGCCCTTTCAAAACAGTACAACTGATTTTTTGCTGCTCACCTACATCTTTGAACAAGCGAACAGCCACACAAATAAATAAGAGGCTGCTGTAGTGAAGAAGGTGCAAATCTAGCCATGATCGTTAAAAGTATAGTCAGTGCCAGGGATGCCAGCCTCTCAGCCCAGCCAGCAGACGGGCCAGGAGGTGAAGAGGGAGGGGGTGCATCCTTGTAGAGGACTCCCTGTAGTGTCTCCCCTTCCTGGGCCCGAGGTGAGCCGGAGACCATCTGCTGGGCCTGGGTGGACAAGGTTGCCCAAGGAAAGGAGGCAAACCTCTCCCTGCCCCCCCTCCCCTGTGGACAAGGCAGCAGGCCTGAGCCCACAACAGCTGCTGCATCTAGACCTTTATTCCCTGCAACAAAAAACTTGGAAATCAATTCATTACAAAATGTTAAAAGTGGCCGCGTAAACCAGGCCCCAAAAGGTCCAGTTCATGCCGGCCGGACCCTGGATGGTGAGAGGATCCAGGGCTGGTAATGGCCCCCCTTCAGCCGTCGGGATTGGACATCGTGGAGTTGAGGACGTGGGATGGGTGCTCAGATTTGGAAGCCTCTGAAAGTGCGCGCTGGGGAGGGAAAACGATTGGCATGAAGGATGCAGTCGGTCAGAGGGAGCTGTGGGGGGTAGCTATTCGGACAACATGCAAAGGACTGTGTTCAGAGGGGCTTTGGGCAGGAGTGGAAGCAGCGGCAGGGAAGAGAGGGCAGAGTGAAGCAGAACTGGGCTCTCCTGCCCAAGCTTGCTTCCAGCCATGGAGCCCTCTCTTTCTGCATGCAGCGGCCCCTCCTTCGACACTGTCATTTACAGGCAGGGGAAGCAGCGGCAAGTGGGGCCCACCCAGCCCCTTAGCCTCCCCCTGGGAACGGCTGACTGCCCAGCAGCCCTGATGGGAAGCACAGCCATCTGGTGACTCTCGCAGGCTGCTTCTGGCTCCAGAGCCAGTGGGACAGAAGGGGCAGAGGGGAAGAAGAGGGAGAAGGGAATTACCGCAAATGCCGAATAGGTGCTGGCAACAGAGTAAATGCTGCCATTGCGCTGGGCAAGGGCTGTCGGGGTACACCCACCGCTCAGAGCTGTTCCGTTGAGCTGAGACACGTTCTCCTTGTTGCGCTCCGTCTGGCCTTTGGAAGGGGTCTTGGCAACCACACGGAGGGGGGTCCGGACAGGCTGCAGGCAGAGAAGGCAGCAAGGACAGCCAGAAGATTAAAGGAAGGGCCATGTTTGACAAAGGCATTAAGCCATGGTGGAACTCTTCTGGGGATTTATGACTTCCATTCTCCATCCTCCTCAAACTATTGCTCTGAAGGCATTTCCAGTCTTCTCTAGCAAGCAATCTCTGCGTTCTCTCATTTCTAAGCAGTTCTTTACAGTTCCCTTATTTTGTAATTTTTCCACTCCTGGGTTACATTCTGGTACTTTTGCACTTGACCAGTTCCCGCTTCTGAGCTTCCTCTAGTTCAGGGGTGGGCAAACTTTTTGGTTCGGGGGCCTCATTGACTTTTAAAATTTGACAGACGGGCCGCCACCTGGTGTCGAAATGCCTGTCATTACAAGTCAAAATCAAATGAATGCAGTCATTCAATCATTCACATCAAACCGTAATTCTGTACCAATCTTCGGCGGGCCGGATTAAAAAGACCAACGGGCCAGATGTGGCCCGCGGGCCGTAGTTTGCCCACCCCTGCTCTAGTTTCTCTGTCCTCTTGGCCTTCTGACAGAGCTGGGAATGGGATGGGAGGCTGCCTCCCTCTGGACCAAAGGGGTCAGCTCTTTACCTTGCCTCCAGATGGGGGTGGGTGGCATCCGGGGGAGTTTAACATTGAACCTCTCAGGGCTGAGCGGATGGTGCTGTTGGGAGTTGTGGCGGTAATGTTGAGCTGCAAGAAAAGTTCAGGTGTTAGGAAAGAACGGGGTCCCTGATTTGATTTCACTCTCAAATATCTATCCAGGGGGAAAAAAATTCTGGCTATCCAGAAAGCCACAATACAATAGTGCGAAGCCAGATGTAATCAATCCACTGGCTACTTAAAGTAATCACCAGATCCCAGGCAAAACAGGAAACGTTGATGGACAATGACACCACTCAAACTTTTAAACAAGCATTGGCCACCGATGAATAGTTTTTGAGCCACAAATCCAGCTGTTTGATGAAAGATGACTTAGCTTGGGTGGGAGGGAAGTTGTATGTTCCAGATAGCCAAAGACTGCACCTAATGGCAAGGTGCCATAACTCCAAATTAGCTGGACACTGGATTTATGAAAACTTTACACCTAATTAAAAGATAATTTTGGTGGCCATCACCTAAAAAGGACATAGAGAGCTTTGTAACTAGCTTCCCCATTTCTGCAGCAGCAAAAAGATGTCAGGGCAAAACCTCAGGACTCTTACAGAAGGTAGCCAAAACTTCAGTACCTTTGAGAAAGATTTCTATGGCCTTTATTGTAAAACTGCCAGAAAGTGCAGGGACTACTGTTATTTGGGTCGTGACAGACCTGTTTCCAAAACAGGAACATTTTATACCTTGCCAAAAGATCCCAACTACCAAAAGTCTATAAAAATTATTCCTAATTTATCATCTTCATGGAGTTCAGCAAAGGATCATCTCCGATAGAGGGGTCCACTTCACCTCCAAATTTTGGAAGGTATTTTTAAGCTTACTTGGCACTGCCCAGGGTGCACTAATGGTCAAACTGAGAGAACTAACTCGGTGCTAGAACAATATCTAAGATGTTTTGTTAATTATCAACAGGATAACTGGACTGAATTTCTTCCTTTTGCTGAAGTTTACTCCTAGTAAACATACCCACTTCCTGCAAACATTCTTAATATGTTTTTAGCCTCCAGCCCCCTAATCATCTGTGTTGCTCTTCTCAATTCTACTTCAAAATGTCCCTGTAAAGGATGGATTGTATGCTTCTGGTGGAACCTGGTGCTGAGTTGCAGGATGTGGGGGCCTTTCCCAAGGAACTCGAGGCAGATCCGCCTTTGGTCATTGGTGTGCAGAAAGAGGCCCAGCAGGGATCCTCCCTGAATCTTTCCAAGATTTAGCAGTTATGCAGGGTGTGCTTTAGTCTGGCAAGAGTTTCTCTATGGGGAATGGCAGTAAAGAAACTACCCTATTGTCTCCTTCTTGGTGCCTTGCGCCTGATAATGCTGTGGGTGGCGTTTGTATCTTGGAGAAGCCCTCTAACCTCCCCGTTTTTTTAAAACTACCATTTGTTTAGAAAGAAAGCTTCTAACTGCGATATACAGCAAGTAACAAAGCCACCTCCCCCTTTCTGGGTTAGTCCTGGACCCGAGGTGTCTTCAGGCACTCAAAAGACCAGGAGTCTCCAGGGCTCCAGAGGAAAATGTCCACAAACACTAAAGAGGAAAAGCTGTCCTGCATTTATATACGTGAGGTAAAAAGGCAAACCTTGACTTCTGGGTGACCCCACTTACCTTTCGTGCTTTGCCAGGTGTGGTGATGCCCAAAGCCCGTCTCTTGGTGGGGGTGCTGCCATAGAGCATCTCCTCCTCCGTCTGTCGGGACTTTTTGAGTTGCTGAAAGACAGAAGGGAATGGAGTAGGCTAAACAGGAGCTGGCGGCCACCTCAGAAACGGTATCCGAGATTGACTGATCTCAAGCGAACTTTTTTTAAAAATGGATTCCATTCATCCGAGATGGACCAACTTCTTGGCTGTCACACTTGGAATCAGAGGGCAAGTCTGAAGTAAGGGGAGTGGCTGCGAGGCCTCCCAATTCTCAGCAGCCCAGCTGGAACCGGCTCTGCTTCAGCCTGGGGAAGGGAGCCTTCTGGCATCCGGTGGGGGAGCCCTGCTCTGCATGTCCCAAAGCCCAGAAAAGACGGGATCGCTGTGAGGGGACTCCAAGGTCTCTGATGGGTTTAGAGCTCTGTGAGGCAAGGGAATAGCCATCTTAGAGAATCATAGAATCATAGGGCTGGAACGGACCTCGGTGGTCTTCTAGTCCAAATCCTGTGCAAGCAGGGACCCAAGACCACCCCAGACAATGCTGAGTCGCAACACCTTTTTTATATTGTGGCGACCAAAACTGGATGCAACATTCCAAGTGTAGCCTTACTAGTGCAGTATAAAGCAGTTCTCGCAATCTTGATTCTATTCCACTGCTGATGCAGCCTGGGATTGCATTGGCTTTTTGGGCAGTTGTCACACATGGCTAGCTCATACTTGGTCCACTAGGACACCTGGCTCTCACATTCACTAGGTGCCACCCATTCTGTACCTGGGCATTTGGTTTTCCCTGAACTGCTTTTTGTCCCAGGTGCAGCTGACTCCTTTGACAAGTCATTCGGTTGGCCTACTTCCTTTTCTAATTGTTTTCCAAAATTACTTGTTAGCTGCTGTTCAGCTACCAGGAGCCTTTGGATTGAAAGTCTGCAGCACCAGGGAAGTCTCTTTCAGCCTTAGCGAGGAAGTTTAAGAACTTAACTTTTTTTTAAATAAACAGTAAAAAGGTGATAAAACATTGATTTTGAAAGTCACAAATGGACAACAGGACAAGAAAAATTTGAAATAAAATTGGCTCGTGCTTAATAATTCAAAGGGGTGACAAACCGAGATGTCTGGTTGACGTTGCGAGATGGGACCAGAAGCAGAGAACAGAGTCCTCCGTTCCTGCGTTGGCTTCTCCCTGTTTGTGGGCTCTGGAGGAAGCTGAAAACCACCCTGGAAGGGTGGTGAAGCCAAGGAGGGGTGCTCCATGAGATCCAGGGGGAGAACACAACTCTCCTGTGGAAATTCGGAGCTTTTTCCATCTACGTCATGACAGAGAGAAGTGGCTGGTCAAAATGGCCACCACAAAGTTGGGACAACCATCTAAGCACTGTGCAGGAACGGAGAAAGCAAACAATGTTTGGAGCAGGATGAGAAGAATTTTTTCTAATTAAATTTAGCCCCAAAAGACTATTTAAAAAGAGAACTCACTGGTATTATTTGGAGTGACAGTACAAGCATTGGGAGAAAACGAAAAACAAAACCAAAAAGAAAAAAACCCGGAAAAGACAAATATTTGGAAAATATAAACTCTAAAATGGACAGGCATCGTATTGAAAAGGTATTTTAGATGCTGGAACCATATATTTTTAAAAAACAAATATTATTCTATCATTTTGGATTGCTATTTTTAAAACTGGAGAAAATTGGTTAAAAACAGAACGAGGTGCCACCAGCTGACAGAAGAAAGGCAAAAACTACTCTCAAAGTTGGAAATGCAATGAAGTGATTTTGAAGACTTTAATATAAGACTAGAAGTAAATTTGGTTCGGATTCCAGGAAATTATACTATAAAACTGAACTAGTGGAGAAATCTATGAACAATATCACCCCTGGATTATTTAGAAGAAATAAATCGATTAACTTTGGGATTTAAAGACTTTTGAACATTGGATTTAGAGCTTGAAAGATAACTGGAATATGCAGAGAAATTGTATTGGAACTACAAGACATAAAAGATATTAATAAAGGGTTAGCAGACATTTTGAATAAATTACTGGGCGCAGTAGAGAAGCTGGAAATGGAGATGCAGACGGTAGAGAAGCAACCAACGGAAAGACAACAAGAAACTCTGGAAGAGGAAGAGCTAGTTGAAAACATAATGAAAGAACCAGAATGGATGATACAACAACTAAAAATAAAAAGCAACAAGGATATAGAGTTTAATATGATAATGGCTGAGGTAATAAAACAAAGGGGAAATGCTTTAAGAGGAAAATATGCCGAGGATAGGGGTAGAATTAGATAATTCGGAAAAGAAAAAATGGAATCTAATAGAGAAGAGGGAAATGAGTAAGAGGAAAGCCGGGTGAAAAAAGGAAAAAAAGAAAGAAAATGGGACACAAGCTAGAAAGTGACAAATTAATTCTTTAACGGAAACAAGAGATGATAGCTGAAAATGAAAAGACAAGGATTCCACATGAATGTATTAACATTCAATATATATAATGGATAGTGGTAATAAACATGAAATCAATATATTAGAGGATTAGCATTAAAGATATATAATTGAACTGTAATAAATAAGAAAAACGATATTGTGAAGTAGGAAAAGAAATAACGTGGAATCTGTTAGATCTGAAAGGTAGTAAAATATATTAATAGATAAAGGGGAGTGTAATATTAGAATGGTACAATATGTTAAATGCTTATAGAATGTATATTGTCTGTTTTATTAGAATTGGGAGTAGGGAGAAACTTTAATGTGTACTGGTGGCATAGCTAAAAATTAAAAAGGGGACAAATAAATAGAAAATATAAGTTAACATGAATTTATGAATGGATATTTGAAATACATAATTAAGTAAATGTTACAAATATGACTATTAACACAGAATTTATAACATAAGCAGGGTTGTTAAGAATGTAGAGATTGATACAAAATTATATATGAAAATATTGAATAATTATGATTGATAATATGTATTAATATTAAACTGAAAGAAAGCTAATAATATCAATGTGAAATTATTGTCATGTTTGTTTTAAAATTTAAAGTAATTTGGAACTATATTGTTTTGGTATATACAATTTGTTGAATACTGTAAATATGACTGTTAATATAGAAGTTATGATAAAATAAATGTTAAGAATATAGAGATTGATATAAAATAGTGTATGAGAATATTGAATAATTAAGATCGATAATATGTATTAATATCAAATGATGTAAGAAAGTTAATAATAGCAAGGTAGAATTATGTTTTGTTTTAAAATGTAAAACACCTTGGAACCACACTGTTCACACAATGATGTGTTTATAGAAATAAAAAATAAATAATTTTGTAAAAAAAAGGGGGGGATGACAAACCAAGACTGGGTAATTTTCCTATATTGGATTTAGAGAGCAGGATTGTTAATGTTTTGAAGAATTTTGCGAGAAGGGACAAAGAAAAACGAAATGTTGTAGGTATAGGCCGGTAGTGGGCCACAGGTTGAGGACCCTTGTTCTAGGATATTATTTGAAGGGACTAAAGACCATGATTGTTAAAAATAAAGATTGAACTAGACATGTTCTTCTCCCTTCAATGGATCTTTGCTGGCATCAGGACTGAAGCGACAAGGCCTGATGGCTTTGTTTATGGGTAACCAGTGGGATGAGGGGAGGAGATTATTTGCGAAAGTTACTAAAGGAGAAAGTCATTTCTTTACATATTTCCTTTATTCTTATTTTTGTTTTGTGTTTTTTTTACTCTTTTCCTTTTTTAAACTTTTTTGTGTTTTTAACTTTTTATGTTTTAGCTTACATTTAACTGTAAACCACCCAGAGTTGCCCTATGGTAAGATAGGCAGCAATAAAATTTATAGATATAATAAAATAATTAATTTTATTGGTGTAATCTTTAATAAAATTACTATTAAAAACAAGCAAACCAACAAAAAAGCCAGCATTGACTGCCTCCTTGGGAGGAGGGGAAAGCAATTGCTGGGTGGGCTTGCAGGCAAAATCGCTCTTCCTGGCTGCCCTCTGGCTAGAGGGGCTAAGTACACCAGTCAGCAGGCTTGCTACCCTTGCTGGACAGGGTAAACTAACAGCTACGGGTGGAAGGCTGAGGCTGCCAACTCACCCGTTCCTGCCTTTCCTTCTCCTTCTCCAGATGATGGAGGCGCCACTGCTCAGCCACGTGCTCCATGAAGCGCTGCCCGCTCACTAGAAAGACCTGAGCATGCTCTTGCTCCCACAGCTCAACACGGACTCTCAGCTCCTCCTCCAACTGCATCAGAACAAGGCAGGTTAAGGTGGGGCTATCAAGAGGTCCATGGGATGGGGAGAGTGGCTGGGCCCACTTGCCTTGGGAAGGGTCTTCTGCAGCTTGGCACGCAGCTTCTCTTCTTTCAGGAGGTTGCCTCCTCGGTTGGTGAAGCGGCTTGGATCGGTGGCCTTTTTCTACAGGGAGGAAAAGGTGAGAGTCTCCTGCTGCCTGGAGAGGCAGCTGAGCCCAGCCCAGCCCAGCCCACAACTACCTCGAGCTCCTGAAAGAGACACCAGCTCCTCTTCCACTTGTGGATTGCTTCAAAGAGCTCTTGATGTGTTTCATAATAATGCTTCAGTCGCACAAGCTCAGTGTCATGTTGCTGCAACAACTCTTCGGTGAAGATGTCTATGAAGGAGGAAAGCATGAGGGATGGCAGGAAGGGCCACTGAAGATGGCCTCATTCACCTTCAACACTGGCTACCAACCCACCTTCATAGTAGGGGCCAAAGGAGCATCTCTGCTCTTCCCCAAAAAAGCACTTGTCCCAGTAAGTGGCCAGCTCAGCCCGAATGGCCTCCACCACCTTCTGCAGGTTCTGGCACTTCAGTTCCTCCAAGCGGTCGACTTCCAGGTGCAGCTAGAAGAGGCAGTGGGGAGGGAAGTCAAGGCAATGAAACACAAGGAAGGGCTCATTGGAGGCACCCCACTCTTCCATGGAAAGGTGGCAACTTTTCAATAGGAACTTAGGCGAGAGTGCTGCTCCTGGACCTTCAGGAGTCGACAGGGCCCTCGTACCCAGGAAGGGAGCCCAGCCTCTTACAGCGTCCAGAATGCTGGCTCTGGAACCCTCCATGTACGGAGCAAAGCTGTTTCTCTCTTCGGGAGGCACTTGCAGCCAGTCCCAGAGCATCCGGATGCGGCAGCGCAGTTCTTCACATACGGCCTCTTTCTGAGCTCTCCTGTCCTCCAGCTGGGAGACAGCAAAGGAACAGCCTTAGATCTAAAGAGAACTCAAGGCAGGCAGATGGGTGCCCCCCGCAGCCCATTCCCCCAACCTGCTGCAGCAGATCCTTCAGGGCAGCCAAGTTGTTCAGGGAGAGGCAGAAGGCGCCTGTGTCCTGGCACATGGCCTCTCGCTCAAAGGCAGTGCTGGGCTCCTGCTCCAGCTCCCCCATGCAGAGGACGACCTGCTGCTTCAGGCGGACAAACTCTGCCTGCCGATATTCCTAAGGGGAAAGGAAAGAGTCAGCACCAAGCTACCCCTGCCGCCGCCCCCCCCCTCTCTTGGAGATGGCCAGACCTTCTCAGCTGCCAAGGCTGCCAGGTGGCGCCGGAAGTGGTCCAGGTCCGCCAGGCTGGGCACGTCCTCACTGTTGCCAATGCTGTAGGGCGGCTGGCCGAGCAGATCCGCCAGCTCCTGGTCGCGCTCCTGCAGGGTGCACAGCTCCTGCCGCCTCTCATACTTCTGCTTAAGCATCACTTGCACACGGGTGCGCAGGTCTTTCTCCAGCTGCAGGATCGTGGCCTCCTCCTCCTCCTGCAAGACAGGAAGGTGACAGGCGGGCTGGGGGGGGGGGGCGCGGGGGGGGGGGCGGGCACCGCCACCCGGACTCACCTGGAAGGGCGCCACGTGCAGCTCCTGGCACAGCGCGGCCTGCTCCCTCCGGCACAGCGCGATGCTCTTCAGCAGCCGCTCCCGGAGGCTCTCCTCTTCCGCCACCATCCGCTCAAGCAGGTCCTGCGCGGCGCCGGGGAGAAGAGCGCGCTTCAGACACCGCCCGCCGCCCCGCCGCCCCGCCGCCGCCCCGCCGCCCCGCTCACCTTGACGTGCCTGTTGACCACCTCGGTGCGCTGCAGCCGCTGCTCCTCCGGGATGCCGATCTCCTCCCAGATGCTGCGCAGGTGGCTCAGCGCCTGGGTCAGGCAGGCCACCGACTCGTCGGCCAAGACCTCGCTGTGCAGGGAGGGAAGCAAGGCGGGGGGCGTCAGCTCGGACGCCCCCGGCCCGGTCCTCGCCCCCCCCCCCCCCCCCCCCCCCGCGGCCCGCCTCCCACCTGCGTCTCATCTTGGCCGGCCAGGCGGCTCCTCGCCCGCTGCCTCTCAGTCCCGACCGTTTCTGCTTCGCGATTCAAACCCCCGCCGCGCCGCGATTGGCTCCGTCCGAGGACCCGCCCACGAGAGCTCTTCCGCGGCCAATCCGGGGGCGGCGGCCGCTGGGGGCGGGGCCATTAAGGCCAGCTTTACCAGAAGGGCGCTCACAGGCCCCTCTCGGTCCCCAAAGGCCGAGGACGCGTCTCTGCAGGGAGGGGCGTTGCTGGCCTGGAACGGGAGCGGCACGGAGCTGCCCCGCCCCACGGAAACCCCGGGCCCCCGCCCTGCTGTAGCTCTTCAGGGCCGGCCAGGCTTCGCCGGGTTGGGGCAACGTCGCCCCGTAGACCGTTGTTGGCGCTAAGGCTAGAAACCCGCCGTGGCCGCCTTCTAGTGCAGCCTTGGGCGACCTGAAAGCCCTTGCAAGAAAGCTGCAGGTTCGGTCCCGAACCAGACCCACGACTGAAGAGGGGAAACGGTAGTGAAAGGGGTCAGTGACCTTCCTTTGCTCCACCACGCCTCCTGGAGGCTACGGTAAAGGGGGGGCGGGAGCGCTTTTTGTTTAAATATTTTTTAATGTTTTTGGCATTTACAATAATTCCATCTTTCGTTCATACATTGTGTTGACTGGGTGGGTACATATATTTAGTACTAACAATTGTAGTTAATACTTTTCTTACCGATATAGCCATAATCACATTTTCTTTATAAGTCATTATTTCTTAAATCTATTATCTTGTTCGTCTATATATTCATCTACTCAGCTTTTACTTGTTTTATTTTCTAACCATTGATAAAGTAAATCCCATACCAAGTAATATTCAGTTTCTTCTTTTAGTTTAATTGCCAGTGTTAATCTATCTCTGCACATTCAAGTATTTTCTCTATCACTTTTGCCTCTGCCGGTATTTTATCGCTTTTCCAATTCTGAGCAAATACAGTCCTAGCTGCTGTTAACACATGAATAGTCAAGTATACTTTTTCTTTGCTGTAACCTTCCTAATAAAAATATTTAAGGTTTAAAATCTATGTGTTGCTTTATCATTTTTTCCAACCATGTGTGGATTTTTGTCCAATATCTTTTTGCTTCGGTACATGTCCACCACATATGGTAATACAACCCAGGTGTCTGGTGACACTTCCAGCATTTGGCTGATTTATCTTTAAATATCTTTGCCAATTTTGCTGGTGCAAAATGCCATCTGTAAAACATCTCATACAAATTTTCTTTATATGCTGTCGATGTTGTTAACTTATAATTTCTTTCCCATAGTTTCTGCCATCTATCTAATTCTATCTATACTCAATTTTTTTTGCCCATGCTATCATCATTTCCTTTACTTGTTCTAGTTTTACACCTAGTAAATAACTACTTTTTTTTAATCAGCTTGTCTTCCATTCCTGTTAATATTTTATCCAGTTCTGTCAACTCCTTATGAATAGCTTTAATATCTTCTTCATATTTTGATTGTATTTGCATGTATGAATACCAATGCATAGCAATCCCTTGTTCATTCAATTCTTGTTTAGTTTTGAGCTCATTCTTTTCATTCAATATATCCTTGTATCCAGTGATGGGGTTTATTTTTTTTTTTACTACCTGGGCCTGGCTTGGTACGCGGGGCAGGGGAAGGATAGTATAAAATCTCCAGTCAGAGGTGGTATTTGTCGGTTCTCTGAACTACTCAAAATTTCCGCTACCGGTTCTCCAGAACTGGTCAGAACCGGCTGAATACCACCTCTGCTTGTATCTAACAATAGTTCCCATTTTTCCAGTATTTGGGTGTATCAGAGCTTCTATTGTTGATAATGAGACTGGAATTTTTAAGTAATGTTCTCTATTTTTCCCATACTAACAATAAAGCATTTCCTGCCATGTTTCTTACTTTTCCCGTACCATGAAAATGCATGCCAACCCAGTTACAAATCATGTCCCTCCAGTGTCAGCACCCTTGTATTTCTTAAAATTATCCATTCTTTCATCCAGAGTGTTGCTACCACTTGATTTCCAGTAAAAGATATCTTTTCTCTGATTAAAGGAGTCTTAAGTATTTCTTTCTTGGATTTTGAATGGAGCACCAGCTGACACTTCCTATCTTATATTCCTTCTTTCACCTTTAGATGGCACTGCTGCACTGGTTTCTCTATTTCTTGTTATTTAAAGTCCTTCAGATTTTATATTAAAATACAAGAATTTAATGTTTTAAAAAGTCAGGAATAAACAGCAAAGAAAAAAAAGGAAAAATCCAAACCTCTTTTCTCATTTCCCCTTGATTTAGTCCAGTAGATTTTATAAGTCCAGTCCCCTTTTTAAATTGTCTTTCCATTCTTTTAATGGCTTCCTTTTTCTATTGCGCCAGAAACTGCTTTCCTCGCTGCTTGCTTCCAGGGTTGGGGTACCCTAACCCATCACCTCCTTTGTTTTTGGCTTTTTCTCTATCTTTTCTTTCCAGGGGGCTCTTCCTTTAATAGTGTTTAAAAAGTTTCTCACCCAGTTTGATTACACTCTTTCCATTTCTTCTTTCTGTCGGCAGCTGCCCCAGCCTTGTAGCCGTTCATAATGACCGCTTTCCTTCCCAGTTAGCTAGAGAGGCTATCTCTGGATCAACCAGGGATATTGCGGTATCCCTGGGATCTACAGAGTGTCCCCCCCTTAGTAATTGCTCCTCCAAGACAATTTAGATCCAAAGGGAACACCGGTTGTTGGGATTTATAAGGGTCCCCTGAGAGCACCGAGGAAGTCCGCTGCATCAGCTCTGCCCTCCGCTGGGTGGGAGAGCTTTTAACCAGGTGGGGAATGGCTGGAGATCTGAGGCCATTGAAGGCACCCATGTGAAAAACAGTATCCTATCCCTGAAGATGAGTGGGTCTTTGGTCCTTCTGCCAGGTGGCTCCCCCCCATTTCCCTTTTAGAGGCTGTGGACTCTCTTTGTAATCTTTTCTGTCCTTTCCTTCACAGTTACCTCCCCCCCAATTTCCATCCAGTTTTGTTTGGCACAGTTTCTGCTAGAAGAGAAAGAATTGGGCATGCTTCTGATCTGGGATTTGGGGAAGGTAGAGAATGAGCAGGCACAAAGGCATCAAGGAAATAGCACAAAAGGCAATGGACCAGTAGCAGTTACATGAATTAATCTTTTATTTTGTTTTATTCCTGTGGTTTCCTGTAAGATGTTTATGTGCATTATACATGGACCCATTTATTGCAGGAAAAGTTTCCAGATAGCTGAAGGCTGAAAAAAAAAATTGGGGGGGGGGGGGACAGGACACTGGGCCACTTGGGTTTTGTTTTTAGTCTATGGAGGATTTTTCTTCATTTTTCCTGGGTGAGCAGGAAAGAACTGTCTGAAATTGTGGGCTTTCTTCTTTTCACTAAAGATTCTAATTTTCTTTCACTGCTGGACACTTCTCTGCCTTGCTAGACACTTTCTCTCCCAAGGAAAGGAAAGCTCCTGTTTCCAAAGAAGCACTTTTGGACTAATACAGTCCAACAGAGAAATCCCAGCAGCTCCCACCCAATGGAAGACCAGAAGGGGAAAGGTGCTCTCTGCTCTTCTTATCCCTGGGAGGGTAAATGATGGTGATTAGCTGGTGGGAATACAGTTTCTCCCTGGCTGGGCAGAAGAACCAAGGTATTTTCAAGCATCCTTTCGCCTCCAGTTTGCTTCAGATGCGGTCACATCCTCATCTCCATGGTGGATTCCAGCAGACGAGCACTGTTGGTGATGGCCGTCGTCAGGATTATGAATCGGAGCCCTGGTGGAGAGGCAAAGGTGACCCTGCAGAGAATAAAAGGCTTCCCTGCCCTGAGACCCCAGCTCAAGCCCCTTGTAAGCCTAAACTATCTATCCCATGGGACTGTGAGAAGAACTGGAAGGAGGGAGGGGACACCTGCTTGACTTCTTGAAAGAAGAGTAAAGACAAAAATCCCAAAGACCCCAAACCCCAAAAGAAGCCCGATGGGAAGCTACCGCAACTGTCTTATCTGTGTAACTGGACACTGAGGGGAAACCGGTTACAAAAAGCTTACTTTTTCTCTTGATTTGCTCAAGCTTACTTTTAAAATGGCCAGAAGCAGGGCCCTCACTTCAAACTAACCTACATCACCACCCAGTTTATGTGCAGGGGCTCATAATGTTACACCATGCAGGTCCACCACTCATTGCCCCAGTTTGGGTGCATCTCATACCTCTTTCTCTGCCAAGGAAGCGGAGAGCAGCAACCTCAGAGAAGGTGCAGCCTCCTAAGAAGACTACCAGGATGACTTGCTGGGAGGCTGGAGGTCGAGGCTCTTCTGTAGCTGCAAGGAAAATGTACCTAAATCCATGCCTCCAGATCAGTTGGAAGATGCCTATGGAGGCATCCGATTGATCAATATCTCTTCCACATTCTCCTCAGGTTGGGATCCGCTCAGAGCAGAGTCCTAACAATGATTCCTTCATATCAGCATTTCCCAGAGGCAGAATGGGAATCGGGAGGGTACCAAGGACCCTGGCAGCTCTCTTAACCTCCCCAATTCTCTTGCCGATATTGCCTTTTAGATAGTTTAGCAAGATTGAGTCACCACAATTCTTGGGGGACACCTGCCAATACTTTTACTGATAATAAAATCCACACCACGACCACTGAAGGGAACAGGCAGCATGCCCCTTTCTGTCCAGAAGGGTGAAATTGCTGGATGGAGCAGGACACACAGAACATCTTTAAGCTGGAAGAACAGTGGGCCTAGCCAGCCACTTACCTGTGACAAACTCATGGCCCCCGAGCAATCTCGCCACCTCTTCCAGGCCCAGCCAGCCCCTCCGCTCCAGCACCTGAGATAAGAGTAAGAATCAAGCCAGAGCTGCCGAGGGGGGAAAAAGGAGCCCTCCCCAAACACCCCTATTAGTCCCAGCAGTCCAAAGGCTCTTAGCACCTGTTCCATTATCTTGCAACTGAGGGGCACATAGGCGCCACTGAACACGTAGGCCATGTCCCGGGGAACTTTCAGGTCGTATTCTCCAGTCCCACGTGGGATCTGCATGGGAACAGGTGGTCAAAATTGGAGGCCTCTTCCCTCTCTGCCTTAACTGAATCATGAACTCACCAGACCCAGCTTCTTGCTTATAGCTCGGAAATTGTTCTTCCTGGCCAGTGAACTGAAGGCATCCGAGAGCTTCTCTGGGTGGGGGGGGGGGGGGGGGGGGGGGGGGGGGGGGAAGAGGGGGAAGGTTCTTGAAGACTGAAAATACCCATCTCTTTGTCCCTTCCCAGAAGGAGCCAGGGCACAATGGAATCCCAAAGTCCCTTACCTGCCGCTTTATCTGTCACCAGCTTGCTGACTTTGTTCTCCATAGCCGCCAGAGTCTCACCGGACACTTGCTCTGTCAAGAGCCCCAACTGCTTCAGGTTATGGAAGGTCAGCAGGTGCTCTGGTCCATAACTCTGTCAACGGGCAGGGATGGGCATCACAGCAGAACAAGAAACA
Source organism: Notechis scutatus (assembly GCF_900518725.1). The sequence goes on along the minus strand of NW_020716842.1, from coordinate 18,028 downwards.
GGTGCAGAACACAGTGAAAGTGAAAGCCTTGGGGAGGGGGGCAGAGCTGCACCTCCAGAAAGCTGACTCAGGACCTCTCTGCTACCCAGGGGAGGGAGGAGGGCCACACGTCCAGCCTCACCTGCAGGTACTGGGTTTTCAGGGAGCGGTAGTCCTTGGGAGAAAGTCCTGGAGAAGCAGGCAGAAGATGTGGGGTCAAGGCACACAGCAGGGCCTACCTGACTCAGCCCACCTTTCCGAGCCAGAACCCACCATTCTCCGTGATCGACAACAGGCACAATATTCTCAAACTCTCAATCGGGGTGACCTGTTTCCAGAAGAGGGCAGGAGAAACCAGTCAATGGATAGCCTTTCCCAGGCTTGGGCCACTTCCTCATTCCCCTCCTCTCACCTGCCGGTCAATGTGCTCTTCAATGAAGCTGATGCTCTCCCGGATATCAAACCCTTCCAGAAGAGCTGCCGAGCAAACAGAGTGATAGCAAAGCCAGGCCCAGCCTCTCTCTCACCTTTGTTTGCCAAAGACCCCCGCGTGGCCTCTGCCTCCTAGCACCTCCCCTCCTCATGAGGCCCCTCCAGCTATCAGAAAGGAAACATCCAATGCCCACAGACCCAACCCTCAAGCTGAGAATCTTTCAGAATCAGGCTGGTGCCCAAGGCTGGCAGGAGGGAGACTTTCCCCGCTTTCATATGGAGACTCCCAAGAACAATGCGTACTGATTCCAACCTTGCTTTGGGGTAGGGTTATACGAAGTGCGGTGAGCCAAGTAAATGTAAAGGCATTTTTAAAAGTCTTTAACTAAACCTTCGATACCAAAACCGTTCAATACAGTTCTTCATGCATTCCTCTTCTTGCAGCCATGCTTACCCCACTTCATATCCTGCCCGTCATCTCTCCTCTTCCTTCATGCACTTCTTTTGCATCTGGATCTGAAATCATCTCCTCTGCAAGACCAGACCACCTCTTTGCCCACCCACTCAAGTTCCTTTGATGTTTCTCCGGATACTCCCAGCAACAAGGGAATCAATGTCCTTTTCTGCCCTTCCAGCCGCTTATTCCATACAATGGACTACATCCAATCCACTACATCCAATCCACTTCCCTTATGCAGCATTTGCAGGTCTTAAGGTTTCTGCATCCTTTCCCCCTCATCTGCAAACATTCCTCCAAAGTGTTCACCTCCTTGAGCTGGTCTTTACCATATATGTATCTTGCATCTACTCATTCTAGTACATTTTCATTTCCATGCTTGCTACATCACTATAGATGAACCCATTTTTCAATCAGCAACACAGAAATTACTGCATGCAAAAGGACATGAATGTTCATGTTCACAACCAGCAAATTCTGCTGTTGCCAAAATACTTTTTTATAGATTTATCCATAAATACCTCCTGTCCACTTGCTAACCTTCCCATTGGTTCTAATGGTTTTCAGGAGAGAATTTCCATCATCTGATACCTTCCCACATTCAGTAACCAACTCCAGTCCCATCATCGAATTCAGCTAGTTCGCTTGTACATTCCTTCTTACCATGTTCTGTCTTCAACAGTTCCTGGAAATCTTGTTTAGTTTTTTTCTTCATGATGGACTCACAGGCCCCAATATCTACACACATAAGGAAGATGGTCAAACCAGGAGGGGAAAATATTTTCTGGGACACACCTAAAGCTACCAGTGAATCCTTCAGCACTGAGTCTTAACAACTAAAGACAGCTTGAAGCCCTCCTGCTGGGGCCAGGCCAGAGACAGGTTTTACAGAATGGTTGAAAAGGCTCCGCTGCCCACATCTGGCTGGGACGGGGCAGTGGGCCATGCAAAAAAAAAAAAAAAAAGAGTCCAGGGAGGTTTTGTTCCTATGATTCCTCTGCCTGGGACACTCTGACTGAGAACACTTACGGAGACTCAGCAAGCGATGTTCTTGTTTCAGGCCCTTCAGTTCTTGGGAGACAAAGTTCTTCATCTGCTTAATATCCATTCCCCGTCGTCGCTGGAAGAGAGACATTTCCTACAGGCTGGGCCAGCCACAAATCCATCCCTTGTGGCCATTATTGCCCCATTCTAGCCTACGCACATCATACTGGGCCTGCAGGTTCCGTGCCTTCTGACTCAGAAGACCAAACACGTTGGAGAAGTGCTCATTGCGGATTTCGCTGAACACCTGTAGAGAGATGCAGGCCAGACCACAGTAATCCAGAGAAGCCCCTTGCCACTCTCCCAACCATCAGGTTTCTGCTCTCAGAAACTCCTGAACTTCTGTCCAAGAGCAGAGAGAGTTTACCTTGTCTTGGGAATTCAGCAGGACTTTAATGCTTTGGTCAGAGGAGGTAACATCTGGACCAAAATCCACACTTCCTGCAGAACATGAGTTGCTCAAGTTACTTGCCCCATGGCACTCAGCTTACCAGGGTCCTCTCATTAGTTGCCCAGTAATTATTCTGGATGATGGCATCTCTGGACACCTCCAATCCAGCCTTCAGAAACTGGAATATGCCAATGCCAGAAGCTCAAGGATGGGGAGGAACTCACCACATTTTATGCGGAAGGTATCATCCACCAGGCCTTCGTAGATCACCTGAGAGCAAAGGGCTGTAACGTAATCCACATCTAAAAAGAGATAAACATGACGCCTCTCTTGTAACAAGAGTCCTAGGCCCAGCTCAGAAGCCAAAAGCAGTGTCTATGGGCAGAGTAGAAGAACAGTGATCTGAAACTGGAGAACAGCTTCCACTTGGTACAGATACAGGGAGTTCCCAGGGTCAAGCAGACTATTTTGCCACTTCTAGCTACCAATTTCGAGCTCATTAATAATGTTTGCTCAAACTAAGGCACAACAGCTGCTTTTCTCTGAAATTCCAATGGCACTGGGAGTGCCTCACAATTTTGGCAATTGCTTGGGTCTCTTGCAACTTCCAGGACATGTGAAACCAAGAAATAAAATCTGTGGGAATCACTTTCTGACTTCCAAAATCCCCCCCCCCCCCAAAAAAAAAAAAAAAAAAAAACTTGGGGAAAGCTGCCACACAGCACCTGCACCCAAAGAAGGCTAAGCAGGAGCTCCCACTGGAACCAAGGAAGGTTTCTAGGCCGGATACCATCTCCCTTCCCTTTCCCCCAGACCCACCTCTGTCTATAAGGAAGACATGGCTAATCTCTGGCTTCCGATCCATGTTGTCAACCTCGCTCTCTTCTGCTATGTCACGCCAAAGCTCATGGACCATCTAGGAGAAATTAACCCATTGCACTTTATAGGACCCTTCAGGTCCTTGCAAGGATCTCCCTTGCAAGATCGTTTCCTAATGACAGGCACCTGCTTCATCATGACAAAAGAGAGCCAACATCTTACCAACACAGAGCAAAGCTTTCAGGAACTTCCGGCTGTACTTCCAGTGCTATAGGAAGCAAGGACTGCGAGCTCTGTGGCCCTGCTCCAAGTCAGAGGGCTCCATAAGGTGCCATAGCCACCCTGGAGGGGTGGTGAAGTAAAGGGGTTGCCGTGCAGGTCAAGGAGAACCCCATCTCTCCTCCCTGACTTGGAAATCCCCCCCCCTCCAAAGTTTAGCGGCAGCAAAATGGCTGCCATGAAGCCAGGAGCAGTCTGAACACCTAAGATAGTGAAGAAGCGGAGACACAGTGAATGGTGTGTGAACTGGGTGAGAGAATACTTTTTGTTGAAATATGACCGCAAGGAATTTAAGGGGAATATATATCCAGAACTATTTATCAAAGTGGCGAACAGGCACCTTGGAAAAATATCAGAGAATTTAAGAAGAGAAATTTAAAAAAAAAATCTACAGAAAATTGAACTTTCAAAGTAAAAAGACATGGTATCGAGAAGGCATTTTAAAATGCTGGAATAATGGACCTAAACTCTTTTTTATAAATACTGCCTACTTATTGGATTTATAATTTAAAATAATTAAAATCGGACTTGCTAGCAGAGAGGTTGAAATAGGCTGAAGAAAGAGTGCCATCTGCTGATGAGAGGGCAACTGTGCAAGTCTGGAATAACTATCTGAAGGACTGAAAATACTCATTGGATTACATGCATCTACTCTAAGGCTACTAGAAACTTGAATAAGAAACAAGAATTTCAGTTAAAAGACCTTTGAATGTTATTGAATGTTCAAAAGTGACTTGAAGAGGTGTGAAAAACACCCTTGTGTATTTTAAATTGATTTGACTGACTAGTGATTAAGCATTAAAAATTGTGATCTAGTAAGCTCTGCTTTGAATCAATGAATCCTGGACAACTGGCCAAAAAGGAGAAATATTAAACCAAATAAGTCACAATGCAAGGCAAAAAGGAGCGGAGTTTTAAATGGAATGGAGATGAAGTTTCAAAGCATTAAGGGCCTTTTACAGGAACAACATAATGCGATGGTGAAAATATTTGATCATATAGACCAAAAACTGGACAATATTATACAAGGGACAAGGAATAAAGATCAGAACAATGAGCAAAGAAAGGAGCCATCAGAAGGAATGGAGAGGAAAGCAGAACTGAGAAAACAACAAAAAGAAGACAACAAAGAGAAGCTACTACAATTAATAATGATTAAGGAATTAAAATAGGGAAATATTTTAAAGGATTTAAAAAGGGAATGGGAGAAACAAGAAGCTATTTGGGGGAAAGAGACAGGGACTAGAACAGATAGCTTTAAAATTAGATAGTGGGAAAGGATAGAGAAGAGAGGGAATTAGATTGCAGAATCAAAATATAGAGCTAGATGAAGTAAAAGATTTAAAAGAAGAATATGGGAGGCAAGTCAAAAAAAATAAGAATAAAAGTTCTGATGCGGACAAGAGATGATGGATAAAAAAAACAAGAGTAAAGGTCTTCCATGAATACATTTTACTAAACATAGGTGAATAAATATTAGATTTATTTATGCTGGATAGTTATTTGTATACGGTGTGATAGACATTAGGATAACATTTTAGAGTGAAATATAGGAATTATGAATAAAAATTAAGCATTAATTGGAAAATTAGATATTAAATGATGACATTAAATATGCATAAAATATGATTAGCAGTAAAATGCTAAAATTAATGGGTGATTAGATAATGAAAGGATATATTTTAATGTAAATATGTGTATTAACAGTAGAGGCATGGATTGGATGATTGCTAAGAACATGAATAGATGTATTTTAATTGTTTAAATGATTGTGATTGGTACTAGAAGCATACATTGAGATATTGGTTAATGAAAGAAGAATAAAATTTTAACACAAATAGATAGAAGACATAAATAAGGAAAATATGATTAAAAAGACATGTCTTTGAATATTACAATGATATGGGGGAAGAATTAAAATTAAAAGAGAGAAATAAGAGGGGAACAATAGTACATATATATTAATATATCAAGATATATGAAAGAACAAGGGGGAGGTTTAGAAAATGAAGGACAGAAGTATAAGGTATGTGTAAATAATAGGAAATAATGAAAATGAAATGTAATTGGGAGCAATAATATTATGCTTATTTGTATCAAAATACAGGTATCGCACCATTCACATATTGATATGTATAAAGAATATAAAATAAAAAACTTGACAAAAAAAGAGCAAAGCTTTCAGGAAGGTTTTGGGTAGCTTGGAAGGAAGAGCGCCTTTTACATAAACCGCTGCATTTAGTTGAAATGTGTTCTTATGGCTCAGCCAACAACAGCCTCCATGGAGCCATTTCTTTCTCTGGGGCACATGCTCTCTAAGCAACTCTACCCGCCTGGGCTGACCTGGCCGCACCTTGGCACACCGCCCAATTCCATAAGTCTCAGTGAATGGGCCGAAGAGAGAGTTCATCAGCTGTAAACTCTGGGCCACTGTGTTGATCCACCGCTGGTCCGCTTCCTGCAAGAGTAAACGGAATGTTGGAACCTTGGAACCAGGAGGGAATAGTTGACTCTTGGAAACCCAAAACTCCACTAGCACTCAAAACAGTAATCATATTAACAGTATCAGTTAAGCATCATGACCTGCAATATGACCCAACCATTGTATCACTGATATATGCAAATACTGAAATGTCATTACTAATTGGCAGTTAATAATTAAATGTGGCTTTTATTACAAAGATTTCTTTATACAAATATGTAAGGCTTATAATCTTATGTGAATATGTAATACTTTTCTTTAGAATATGTGCTCTGATAAATGTAAAAAAGTGATTTTTTTAAAAAGATCACCTTCAAGTCCTAAAGGTTGTATGTAAGAGCCACAGTGGCGCAGGTGGTTAGAATGCAGTATTGCAGGCTACTTCTGCTAACAGCTGGCAATTTGGCAGGTCGAATCTCACCAGCTCAAGGTTGACTCAGCCTTCCATCCTTCTGAGGTTGGTAAAATGAGGACCCAGATTGTTGGGGGCGAGATGCTTGACTCTTAGAGAGGGCTGTAAAAGCACTGTGAAGCAGTATATAAATCTAAGTGCTATTGCTATTTGTGTGCATGTACATGGATATAGTACGCATGCCTTTGCATCAGTGTTGACTGCAACTCCTGGGACAAGTCTTTGTAATTTTCTTCCAGGGTGAAAGTGATTTGTCCTTGCTTCCTTCTTCCTCGACTGAGAGAGCAACTGGTCCAGAGTTCCCCCGCTGGCTTTGCACATAAGGTGGAATTAGAACTCAAGTCTGCCAGTTTGTAGCCTGGTGCTTTAATCACTACACCAAACTGCCTCTCAAGGATTTACAAGGCGGGACCAAAATACAACCTCCAAGACTAGTGATACTGGTGAGACAGCAGGCAACCACCAAGACACTCATCACAGCCAGCATAAATGACTTTACTAACCAGAAAATAATCTCGGAAGAACTCGGGCAGCTCCATGCTGATGATGTCATTATCCAGAGGGAGGAGGGAGAAGGACCACTCATCCCAGGTCACATCTAGAGGGTCAGAGATATTGTTTGGATGCCTATTCTCTTATCTACCTTTCACAGCCTGAGTGAATAGCCAGAGGTTTAAGTCTAGAGGAAAGGAGACCAGCAAATCATCACCTCCCATCTATTTCCATGCCCCTTTCCCCGTACTTTTGGGTTGAACAGAGGCATCCAGCTGTGTTTGCACTGTTCTCGAGACTTACCACCATAGATCCCTTCCTCCTCCAACACCAGCTCACATGTGTAGAACTGCAGGAGAAGACAGCCAACTTCAGGTAACCATGAAAGTGCCATACTTGGAAGCCTCAAGGACCTTAAGGGCTTCATAATCTTTCCTGGCCGAGGGCCTTCTATGGCACAAATCTCATTTACCAGCTGAGGCTCAATAATCCAGGGAAGGGTGGTGTGTGGTGCCGCCTTCAAGACACAGCATTTCTAATCAGTACCACACAAGGCCTTCACCTGAAGATTGTTCCTGGAATCTCATTTTTTTTTAAATTTGGGACTTTAATAGTGCAGGTTTTAAGGCAGAGGTGGGGAACTGTCTGGCCTCTTTATGACTTGTAGACTTCAACTCCCAGAATTCCTGAACCAGCATGGGTGTTGAAGTTCACAAGTCATAAAAGGGCCATAGTTCCCCAACCCTGTTTTAAGGAAACAGAAAGGGAAACCTATCCCACCTTTCCTGGGCATCACAACAGCTTCTGAAACACACACACACACATGCCACAAAGAAGCCACACTACCAATGTCACTGGAATCCCAAGTTAAACTGACAAATTGAACTGGGCTATGTGTGTGGCAGGATAAACCAGCACAGATTGAAACATCTCTTTCCAGCAACAAATAAAGGTGGAGGAGGAAACTTTTTCCAAGTGGGATAGTGCAATGCCTCTATGTTATTCCTCATCCCTTATAAGTTTCTCCCCAAAAGCTGATGCTCTAATTTGAAGTACCCACTCAGTGGGCCAGAAGTTTTGAGGACAGGAAACTGAAACCTACTTCTGCCCCCACCCCTTAGATAATCTGCCCTGGAAAGGAAAAGGGGGATTCTGCTAGGAGGCTCACTTAAACGTGAGCTGACATGTTGACCAATACCTCTACAAAGTTCAAGCCCATGGTGACCTCCCTCACCCCCAGGCTGGGAAGCTTTTCACTGGTACACCAGGCTAACCTAACGCTTCCGGCTGCCTGCACCCTCCCCCCATGAGCCTCACCTTTTGTGGGCTGAAGATGATCTTGTACTTGCGCACCCGACCTTCTGCTTTGTCAGCATTGATCAATTCTGCAAGGAGCACCGAGTCAGCACTGAGTTCATGGAACCCTTCCACACACACACCCCAGGAGGTGCTCCCTGCCACTCACCTGCCACCAGCCGGACACTTGTGAGTCGTGGACGGAGCAGGAAGCATAACCTGGAGGAAAGGGCAGGATGCAGTCAGGGAGGCTCAGGTGGAATGCCCCTGGCTCCCCCCCAGCCCACTCACTGGTCACTGGAGCTGCGTGCTGGTTTCTTCTCCAGCTTGTAGAGCTTGTGCACATCGTGCTGCTGCATGGAGAGATGTACATTGTCGGATGCGGGAGGGAACAAAGGAGGTGCCCCCCCCATGGACCAGAATGGGATGTTAAAGCACAGATCCTTGGCCACCCCTCTTTTGCCCCCAACCACCCATCTCAGCCTATTTTCAGCCAGCTTTCCTCCCCTGCTGGCCCTCCCACAGCCATTCTCCACAGTCAATGGGTCCCTGCCTATTCGCTCAGACACCCTTTCACACCAGCCTTTGGCTGCACGGGACAATTAGGTGGCAGGCAGATGCAATGATGCTGTGGGGGCAATTGGTGATGGGTGACTGCAGGGGATGTGGGGAGGGCAGCATGTGATGCAATATATATATTTTTGTGGTATTTTGTGGATTAGCAGCCTTTAGACCCATTGGGGGAGGACACAGGTGGGTGGGTGTTAAGAGCGGCCAGGGAGGAAGGGTCTCCTCTAGGGAGCTTTGCAAAGACAGCTTGGCTTGCAGCTCAGTCAGCTCCAACGAAAGGAGGGAGGAGTGGCAAGGCTGGCACAGCTTCTGGTGTTACAGGATGGGAACACAATGAGTGAAAGAAAGATTCCTTTAGAAAGAAAGCATTTAGGTGCAAACAACTATCCCAGCCAATTACCAGGAATCACTTTTTTGCAAAATGTTTCTAGTTAATCAATAGCCTGACAAATGATAAAAAGCAAATCACTGTTTTGCCTGCCCCCCCAGACAGCGTCAAAAGCCGCTCCAGCCTTTCCCCTCCTCCCTCCTTTGGTTGGAGCTGACTGAGTTGCAAGCTTTGTCTTTGTCTTTGCAAAGCTCCCTAGAGGCGCCCCTCCCTTTCTCCCTGGTCCCTCCTGCTCCCCCTCCCCCTGGTCCTTGTGACAGATCGGGATGCTTTTGCACTAAATCTCTTTTGTATCAGACGCTGCCCCTCCCGAGGCCCTGCGATCATCCAATCATCGCTGCCCCCGCAGCATCATTGCTTCTGCCTATCACCCGATTGGCTGGGGGCTATTTGTCGTGGGCAGCCAAAGGCGGGGTCAAAGGGTGCCTGGGCGAATGGGCAGGCACGAATGGCCAGGGACCCACTGGCCATGGAGAATGGTTGGGGGAAGAAAGCTGGCTGTCAATGGGCTGGAGGCGAAGGAGGCGCGCGTCCCAGGGTGGGAGCCTAAAGGTCCCAGACCCCTCGCGGACCCACCTTCAGGATGGAGACGTTGGCGATGCGGTCCAGCGGGCTCATCAGGTCGGCCTCCAGGAAGAGGTCCTTCTTGCCGGGCAGCTGCGGAACCGAGAATCGGGTCAGGGCCGCCCCTCGCGACCCAGCCCCGCCCCGCCCCCGCCCGCGCCCACCTGCTCGAGGAGGTAGACCAGCTGGTCCCGGGCCAGACGCTTCAGCAGGCCGAAGTCCGGCAGGTCGGACGGGCCGCGGGAGGCCATGGCGGGGGCGCCCGAGCCCCTCCCGGAAGTGCGCGGTCCGCGGCTCCGGCACTTCCTCCGCGATGCTTCCGGGCTAGCGCGCGACGCCCCTGGCAGCCAGCAGCCGCCACAGGGGCTCCTCCAGCGCCGGGCAGCTCCCGCGGAGGGCGTTGGCCACGCGCGCCGCCCAGGCGAAGTACTCGCGCACGCGCTGCTCGGACCAGCCCTCGGGCACGCGCCGGTCCAGGTCGCGCAGGTTGTACAGCTTGTCGGCCAGCGCCACTAGCCGCGCCCCGGCGCTCAGCCCCGCCGCGCGCTCCACCTGCAGGCGCTTCCGCTCGGCCTGGGGCAGCGCCTTGTTGTCGGTCAGCTCCTCCACCAGGCGCCGCACCTCCAGCCCGAAGCGCTGCTCGATCTCCGCGAAGGTGGTGTCCGTATCCTCCACCGTGTCGTGCAGCAGCGCGGCCTGCGGGGCGAGGGAGGCTCAGCGCCCGCTGGGAATCCCCCCGCCGCCGCCGCCCTCCCGGTTTACCTGCAGCACCGCCACATCGGCCACGCCGGCCTCCTGCGCCAGGATCTGCGCCACGCCTGCGGGGGAGAGCGGAGGGGCAGAGTTACCCCCGGCCGCGCCGCCCGCCTCGCGCCGCCCGCCTCGCGCCGCCGCCTCACCGATGGGGTGGTTGATGTAGGGCGTCCGCTCCGGATCCTTGCGTCGCTGCCCCGAGTGCTTGCGGGCCGCGAAGTCAACGGCATCCAGCAGCCTCACCGCCTCGCTACCGTTCATGGCCGGGCGGGTTCGGTCCCGGCGGAGGGGAGCGGAGCGGAAATCCGGGCGGGCAGGGCCGGAGGTCATCGGGGTCCCCGACGCCTCTGTCCGCCGGGGGGCGCCGAGCTCCGACGTCGTGGGCTGCAGAGGGGCCTTCGGGGGCGCGCAACGGCTCGCCCGCGGCGTTTCCCCGAGGACCGTGGAAGCCCCGGGCAGTTGGGCAGAGCGAAGCGGAGGCCTTTCGCCTCCTTCCAGCCGTAGGCAAAGCCTCGCCGGAAGCGGCGCCTGCCTCACTCCGTGCCGTTTCTGCCCGGGGCCGCGGAGGAATGAAGGCTGCCCTGGGAAGAGAGAGGAGCGGCACAGGATCGCCTTCGCTCTGTTTATTTCGACTGCATCGCGCTATTGACCAGTTGTTCTCTCAGCCCACCCACCTCACACGGTTGTTGTAGGGAAAATGAGCGAAGGGCCAAAAGGTTTATTAATTTCTTTTGCACTCAAGACTGCCTCCAGGAATCTCAAGTCAAAAGGAGTTCTCCTGCGATCACCTCTTCTCTCCTGAACGGCAACCAGTGTATTTATCAGTTTCCCTGGTCACGGGATGACCACTGAAGTTTGCTGTTTCCACTTCTCTGTGTTTTTATCCACACTGGTCTTTCATAAACCAAAAGCAATCTTTGGTGTGTATGCACTCTTCCTAGAGCAGGGGTCCCCAAACTTAGCAACTTGTGGACTTGGCACTGTCACTAGTGCGCACTGACTGTTTTTGCAGCTCTTTGTCTGAAGTATAATCTGTCTTTTGCTCCCTTCCTTTGGTGCCGCCATTACTTTTCCTTGCCCCACTTTTACCCATCACATCTTCTTAGGCTTTGATGTTCTGGCAGTGCCACCCCTGGGCATCAACTCTCTGATCTTGCTACTCTTTGTCTTTTAATTGTAGCCTGTCTTGTTTCCCCTTCCTTGACTTTGGTGCTGCCACTGATTTTCCTTCTAGCTGACTGTGTATGCAGGACTTGTGACGATCAAGTTTCATTGAAAATGACCTTCTCAATATGGCCGACTTCCTGTCCGTCGTCCGCGGCGGTGCCCCAGTGCGTTTGAAAAATGACCACCCCATCATGGCCGACTTCCCGTCCGTGCTTCTTAGTCGTCCTTCCAACTTCTTTTCGCAGCGACCTTCTCGGTAAGGAGAACTTCCTGTCCGTCGTCCACGTCCGTCCCCTACCGCCTTTGGAAAAATGACCTTCCCATCATGGCGGACTTCCCGTCCGTCCTTCTAAGTCGTCCCCCAACTTCCTTTCGCGCGGACATTTTCGGCACGGTGAACTTCTTGTCCGTTCACCGTGGCTGTCCCCCCCACCCCCCGATGCCTGAGAAGAACGACCTTTCTGTGGCGGGATACTTCCCGCCCATTCTTTTTAGTCTTCCCGCCCAGTTCCTCGCACAGCGACTTTTTCGTCACTCGGGGATTTGAAGTTTATTATTCCGAATCATTAGTAATTGAAACGCCTCATGATGAAGATTAATACGGTATTACGAAAGCTCGAACCCTCTCGTGAAGGGACAGAAAAGTAAGCACAGCAGTCTCATTTTTAAAAAATAACTTTTAGGGGGCCTTTTTTGAAACGGTTTTTTCACGGCCGCCTTTCTGAGGGAAACAGGAAACAGTGCCGTCCTGTGGTGCAGGAAGGAATAACGAAGAAGCGGGGGACCCTTTTAATAGAGTTTTTTTAGGCTATTATCCCGTATCTTTATTATTGTGGGAAGTGTATTCATTTTATGACTCAAAGCTCATGATGAAAAAGGGGTGTTTCCGTTTGAAGTGAGAAAAGGCAGTACCAAGCACTGATTAGAACTGATCTTGGAATGTTTTTGGAGTGCTGGGAACTATCACATTTTGGAATGCTTTTGAAATGCTAGATACCGGATAAAGAAGTGTCTGTTACGAGCTAGGTACCATGAAAGATAATAAAATGTAACTTGTATCCTGAAAGATAGATTGTAAATCAAGCCATTTGTATACTGGGGGCGGGGGGAGTAGTAGGGGGTAGTTTTGGGTATAAGAGTAGAGCCTTTAAGCTTTGCCTTTCGTTCCTCCCACCTGCCAGGGCAGGAACCTGTTTCTGCAGAAATGCTACAATAAAGCCTTTTTCCTTGGATCAACTTTGAATCCTGGTGGTTTTTCTTAGCCACAATCTCACATTATCAATATTAATATTAATAGGACAACACGAGACCGAAAGCCGCAATAGATGAACAGAAAAAGATGTCCCAGAAAAAGATGAGGTTGTGGGCTTAGAGGGTTGGGGTTGTGAGATTGTGGCTAAGAAAAACCACCAGGATTCAAAGTTGATCCAAGGAAAAAGGTTTTATTGTAACATTTCTGCAGAAACGGGTTCCTGCCCTGGCAGGTGGGAGGAACAAAAGGCAAAGCTTAAAGGCTCTACTCTTATACCCAAAACTACCCCCTACTACTCCCCCCTCCCAGTATACAAATGGCTTGATTTACAATCTATCTTTCAGGATACAAGTTACATTTTATTATCTTTCATGGTACCTAGCTGTAACAGATACTTCCTTATCCGGTATCTAGCATTTCAAAGGCATTCCAAAATGTGTGATATCTCCCAGTGCTTCAAAAACATTCCAAGATCAGTCAACATTCTAATCAGTGTTTGATACTGCATTTCCTTACTTCAAAGGAAACATCCCTTTTTCATCATGAGCTTTGAGTCATAAAATGAATACACTTCCCACAATCCCCCGTTCTTGTTCCATCTTTGACTCAAACTCACATTAATTTGTTCAAGATACATGGACCAAAGGTGAAGATTAATAATAACAAAATTAAGGATCCTATTAGAGTGGAGATTAGGGTGGTCATCCCTTTCTCTTTTTCTTTGGTTCAGTCCTTCCCTCAGTTTTTTCATGGAGTCCTGTACTATCCCAGAATGATCTGTATCAGATCACCTTTGAACAGAGGGTCCCACCAGATGTGTCCCGTAGACACACAACTCCAGGCTGCACAATAAAACTGATCAGCCCCTCCACAAGTCTTTTTGTAGCTTCTTTCAGTTTTATGTCCAGGGCAGACGTAAAAATGATGTTTCTTTATGAACGTGTCATCGGTGGTGGACAAGAGGACCCTTCCCAAATCAAATTGCAGTTCTGGAAACCAAGTATTGGGAGGCCTCTTTCCGCTAGTCCAATTGACTATATCTGAATGGGAATCAAGTACAACCCAAGTAACATTCTGGGGTTGATGTGAATCCTCGCTTCCCCAGGAAGTTCCCAGTCCTAGTCCTAGAATAAAGACAATTAGCTCAGTCCAGGGTTCAGACTTCATCTTTTCAAAGTGAGCTTCAGCGGCTGACCATCCACTGGAACTGCCCTCCAAGGTTTCTCAGGTTCCGGTGCCTTCTTGACTCTGCTGTAATGCGTCCAGTGCGAACTGCAGATTCAGTTGTCAACAGCACCTGGTATGGGCCTTCCCAGCTAGGCTGCAGCTTCTCGCCTTTCCAAGTCTTTGTCAGAACCCAATCTCCAGTCTCAAAGGGATGTTGGCTCCCAGCAAGAGGTGGTCGTTGCACCAACAGTCTCTGTTTATACAGAAAAAGCAAAAAAACCTGGACAGTATCTGCAAATATTTTCTCAAAAACAAGTCTTTAAATTCAGGAATTGGATTCCCTATTTTCGCCAAGTAGGGTCGCCCCAGTAGCATCTCGAATGGAGAGACTCCAGTGTCTTTCCTTGGACATGTTCTGATTCTGAGCAGTGCCAAAGATAAGTTCACAAGCAAGTATAGCCCACTAGAGGTTGCCCTCCCTCATGTACCTTTTCCAGAATTCCCCTCATTGCATTCACAGAGACCACCCTCACCCCCCTCTGAGGTTCTCCACCCATCCTCAGTTAATGTACACTCTTCTCTTTCCAAATCATCTTTCTCTTTTCCTTCAGGTTTCCATTCCTCATCCTCTTCCACTTCTAGCAAGGGAATTGATACCATCACCAGCTCTATCTCCCCTGCAGCTTCTTTTAATGCAAAACCTTGAAGTTTCTCATGATACCCTGCTCGTATGAAGCTAAATAGGAAACAATAATAATAACATATGCATTGTGTCTAAAGGATGAGTGGAGGAAGATAAAGAATAATATATTCTATACTATAGATATTATCTCTGTATGTACACAAGAAAATAAAATAGTCAGATTCAACTGCCCATATTGGAAGGTCCCATTGCTTCATCATTGGAGATAAGACAATGGTGATTATGTTTTCAATACTGTCTTTTGGTCCCCACCCCCTTTTTTTCTGTTTCCCCCCTGCTTGGATGGATGAATGCTTGTGATTTATTTATGGCTCTGTGATCCTGTACTAAACCCCCGGATGCAAACTGTGAATATTGTCTCCTAGGCGTTGCAATTTGCTTGCATTTTTGAAAATAACTGTTATAACTTCCCTCCTTTTCCCTTCTCACATTGCTTTCGTTGGGGTTGTCATCTTGATTATGTATTTCTTCTACTTGGTTTTGTTCTGGTTATTTATTTATTTTTTAGTTCCTTGATATGCAGCCAGGCTGGCTTTTGAGAAATAAATGATATATCTATATCTATATATGCATATATTTTCTGGATGTTACTTGGTTGTTCTCCTTCTTCCTCTTCTCTTTTGGGATTATGTCATATGTGAGTCATGTTTTTCCACCAAAGTATGGCATAACTTTCTTTCTCAAAGCCTGATCAACAAAGATTGGTTTTCCCTTTCTCAGGTCTCCCCTGGTGGCTTTAAATTTTGCTGAGGGATGCTAGTAAGTAAATATCCTTTGAACCTCATGGTTGTATTTTGTGCAAAGAATTAAAAATAAAAACTAGAGGGACATAATTTGCTTCTGGAAATCATTTGTCCTCTATCGGTAAGATTTAGAGCTTATTTAGGAGACCGATAATAATTTTCTCCTTATTACCTTTGAGCTCATCCTACCAATTCCTGCAAGGAGGGATAAGCTGAGAAAGAGTGTCTGCACCCTGAATCCTGCAATTAACCCACTTAGTTTTAAGATGAGGTTCCCAACATAGCTCAGATCTGCTATATGTCTTTTGGGGTTGCCCCAAAGGTGCTTTTTGGAACGGCAACTGGATTTTCTGATTTTTTTCCGAGAAGACATTTTGCTTCTCATCCAAGAAGCTTCTTCAATTCTGAACTGAAGAATGAAGAAGCTTCTTGGGCGAGAAGCAAAATATCTTCCAGGAGGAAAAAAAAAGTTGCCTTTTGAAAAAAGCACCTTTGAGGCAACCATGAGTCATCCTGGATGATTGAGACTCTCCATAGACCAAATCCTCATTCCTTCCAGCTTGCTTTTGTTCTCCATCTTCCTTGGGTGAGTTTAGAGAAGGCCTCTTTCCCCACCCACTAAACTTTATTAGGTTTTGGTTTCATGGTTGGTTGATTGGTTGATTGACATCACACTAGCTTGCTCAAATATGGAGACTGCTTCAGCTGAGCCCATCCCCACCTTCTAAGGCAGAATAAGATCTGAAGAATTGAAGTTCTTCCTGAGGTCTTGATGTGGTTTTTGGAGAAAAGAGATTTTTGTTGAGGAAACTCAACTGCAGCTTGAAGGACAAAGTTACTGCTCCTGCCATCTTCACCTCTGCTGAACAGTTTGGGTAGTTTTTTTGTTTTTTTTAAATTCAACCATGGGTCAAAAATGTTTCTGTCCATCTATCTCTCTGTCACTATCTATTATCTATCTATCTATCCCTTTTTATAACCTGTAATTCCTTTTCAGGGTAGAGGTGAATGGGTGCATCTGAGCGTTTACTGGAGATGGATCGATCTGTATCGATCCATCTCTGCATCTATCTCTCACTCACTCTAGCTACCATGTTGTCTTCTATCAACTCTTTTTCATTCACTTTATCCTATGTCTATCATCTATCCTTTCTCTCTCCATCCTTCTACCTGTCATCTGTCTACTTCTATCATCCCTCTCTCTCTCTCTCATATATATATATATATTCTCTTTCTCTCTCCATCCATTCTGTCATCTGCCTGCCTTTCTACCTCTATCATCCATTTGTCTGTTTGTCTATCTTGCCCCCTTCCTCTTAACTGATCAGTGCAGGGCATTGACATTTCTTCCCAGGAGAGGGAAGGAGGAGAAAAATATCTATTATTGCGTATAGTTTTGCAACTAGCACTCCCTTGCTCTTAATATTCCATCTTCTTAGGATGAAAGTCGGTTTTTCCACCAGGAGAATTTTGCACTGCAAATTCTTCAGACTCTCCCTTTCTCAGTCTCGCCTTGCATAAATCTTTTTATATACCATGGTGATTCTAGAGAATGTCTTTCTTTTCTTGTTTGCTTTAAGTGATTTTATTTTTTTGTTCCTATAATTTAATTGTTATTTATATTCCAATGATTTATGATTGAAAGGGAAGGGAGCGGGGAAAATGCCATGTTCAATACAGAAAGGGTTAACTGGATGCTGTCGTAAGACACTTTCATTTCTTGAAATGTCAATGTTGAAGCACAAAATGTGTTCTTTCTGTATCGCTGTTCTGTATTTTAAAAGCACTCAACAATAAAATTTGCTGTCCTGTCCAAAGAACTCTGAGTGGCTAATTTGTGAAAATATCAGCCTGATTAAAAGAATTACTGTATATACTCGAGTATAAGCCTAGTTTTTGAGCCCAATTTTTGTGCTGAAAAAATCCCCCTCGGCTTATACTCGAGTCAGATTCCCCTCTGAAAAAAAAAATGGTGTGGAGTCGCGGCCTCCGGTGGCAGCGACTCCCAACAGCCCCAGCCGGGAAGGGAAAGGCAAAAAGCGCTTTGCCTTTCCCTTCCCGAGGCGGCGGGACTGGGGCCGCGCCGGCGGTAGTGACTCCTGACTCAGGGGGCCTCCGAGGGAGGGGAAGAGAGTGACTCCTGCCTCCCGCTGTCATCATCATCTTCTTCTTTTGGGTTAGTGAATCAATTAAACCTTTCATGATAGTGAGATCGTTTCCCAAATTAATTATTTTTATTTTTGAAATTTACCAGTAGCTGCTGCATTTCCCACCCTCGGCTTATACTCGAGTCAATAAGTTTTCCCAGTTTTTTGTGTAAAATTAGGTGCCTCGGCTTATATTCGGGTCGACTTATACTCGAGTATATACGGTATGAGAAAATGCGATGTAATGCTGTATTCTAATGATGTCACTTCCAAAGTCCACTACATAGATACATTTTCAGGAAACACTGAATTTTTAACCTATAGGCCTGAAACCATGCCAGCTAGCTGCTAAGAAAAGACACAGAAAAAAACACCTTTTCAATGGCATTTTTTGAAACCGGATTCTTTCTCGTGTGCCTGTTCTGCAGCAGCCTGGAATTGGAAAACAGGGCCTTCCTCTGGTCCAAGAAGGAATAGCAGCCCGAAAAAAA
>NW_020716841.1:943818-954853 GCF_900518725.1 Notechis scutatus | reverse complement strand
AAGGAAGGAAGGAGAGAAAGGGAAGGGAAGAGAGGGTGGGAGGAAAAGTGGAAGGAAGGAAGGAGAGAAAGAGAAGGGAAAGGAAAGGAGGGAGGGAGTAAAAGAGAAAGAAGGGAGGGAGTGAAGGAAGGAAGGAGGGAGAGAAAGGGAAGGGAAAGAAGGGAGGAAGGGAGGAAAAGTGAAAGGAGGGAGGGAAGGAAGGAAGGAAGGAAGGAAGGAAGGAAGGAAGGAAGGAAGGAAGGAAGGAAGGAAGGAAGGAAGGAAGGAAGAATTCTTCTACCACCTTGCAGTGAAGTTCAGTCCCAGACCAGAACATACCTGGTAATATCAGGCAAAGTGACCAGCAGACCAGCCTGGATGGCTGCATTAAAACTTTCAGCTCCTCTGGTCTCCACAGCAATGATGGGAACATCTGACCAGCCCACTTCCTGCAAACCGGAGACCACTCCAGCGAGAAGACCACCGCCTCCCACCGACAGCACCACAGCTCCTGGTCTGGTCCCTAGGGACCCCTTCAGCTCCTTGACAATGCTGCTGTGTCCTTCCCTGGAAGGAGAGCAAAACCCCCCAAGTCCTTGAAGGAGCTCCCCCATAGTTGCATTTGGGGCAAAAGGTGCGCTCCTGGCTAAGGGTGGAGCAGACGCCATCCATAAATCCTATTTATTTATTTATTAGATTTTTTATCCTGCCCGGGTTATAAGCTGACAAACATACCCAGTACAAATTCAACTTACTGTCAACTCATAAAACATTCCTATGCCTGTTTTTAGTAGTTGCCATTTAAAAAAAAAGAGAGAGGGGAGGAAGGAAATCTGGAAGAACAGTTGAAAGTGAAAGTACATTCCAACTCTTCTCTTTAAAAGATTGTAACTAAACTACCGGAGCTTTTGCCTGGGAAAATATTTAATTGGGGAATGTGATTGATGACAGCCTGTGAACGGACTTAATTGGAGAATCTGATTTATGACACACCCAGGGGGGACGGGGAAACAGGGTCACAGGGGACTGTAAATCACACATGCCAGAGTTGGCTTCATACAGGGCAGGGTCAGCATGTTGCCTCTAATGAATCCTTTTAAGCTTTTTGAAGTTTGGCTCAAGAATCACGATTTAGTTAGGGCGATTGCTAGAATCCCAACACTTACTACAGATTGTTTGGCAATGGTTCGAATTTACAACGGCGTTGAACAAAAGTTGACATGACCTTTTCCCACACTTACGACCATTGCAGCATCCCCATGGTCGCATGACCAACATTTAGAAAATTTGGCCACTGACTCAGATTTATGACAGTCGCATTGTCCCGGGGTCACATGATCTCCTTTTGCGACCTTCTGGCAAAGAAGTGGGGAAGCCAGATTCACATAACTACCATGTTACTAACTTAAGAACTGCAGTGATTCACTTAACAACAGTGGCAAGAAAGGTCATCATGCGGGCCGCTTAACAAACGTCTTGCTTAACAACAGAAATGTTGGGCTCAATTGTAGTTGTAAGTCAAGGATTACTTTTCTCCTCGAAAAGATGAAGGATGGCCATCTTGGCATAGGTTTCTTACCATACTAGTGGGTGATCAAAAGGATGGATATTGACCCAACCATCAGTCTCAGCTAGTGCCATCGCTCGATCGTTAGCATCATCCCAGACCTGCCAGGAATGAGAAACAGGGAAAACTTGAATGTAGTGTGTGTGTGTGTGTGTGTGTGTGTGTATAAAACCACAGATCAAACAAAGTGTACAGTCACCATGTGCTTTACTGCTTAACTGTTTTAACTGTAACAAGAAAGAGGAAACTGTACTTAGGACAATAGAGTAGATTCAAACTTGTAAACACTGCCATCTACTGGCTGAATACTACTCCTTGTTGTGGCAGAAAAATACATCCCAACGTCAAGCCGTACCGCAAGGACCAGACAGGAAACATGACCAGATAAGCTAAATCTACTTTACTGTAAAAAGGTAAAGGTTTCCCTGTCAGTCATGTCCAACTCAAGGGCATGGTGCTCATCTCCGTTTCTTAGCCAAGGGAGCTGAAACTGTTCCTTAATTCTGGAGTATTTTAATTTCCTTATTTTTACCTTCCCAAAAATTTCCACGTTCGCTCCGTACTGCTCGAGCCTTTTTATCATTGACTCTGTGGTGCCGCGGGGCACAACGATTGTCGCGGGCATCCTCAGTTCCCTGGCTGCGTAGGCTGCAGCCAAACCAGCATTTCCGCCTAAAAGGTTTTGCAGGAGGAGAAGGAGGAAGAGAGAAGATTGCTTTCTATGGGAATCTCAAAGGGGCTTTATCAAGGGGCAACTGGACTTTTTTTTTTTTCCCTTGAAGAGGTTTCGCTCCTCATCCAAGAGGCTTCCTCAGTTCTCATGGAATGCTGCGGAGGCGGGGGATGGACGGGTTTACAGGTAATCTTCGACTTACAACAGTTTGTTTTGTGACCATTCGAAGTTACAACCGCACTGAAAAAAAACGAGTTATGACTGTTTTTCATACTTACAACCATTGCAGCATCCTCACGCGATCAAATTCTGAGAGCCAGTGAGGCCGTTTGGGGGTTCATCTGCGCCCTCAGGGTCACCTGAATCAGAGTGCAACTGGGTGCGGGGCCTTCTTGGAACTGCTGAAAGGACTGTTGTAAACAGGAGATAGGGGGTGTTGTATCCTTCCCCCTTTGTGGAGAGACAGCTGTTCAGTTTTGACACAGATGGCCTCTTTTACCCTTCTTAGAAACCAGCGATCGTCTCTGTCCAGAATGTGGACTTTGCTATCTTCAAAAGAGTAACTTTTGCGTTTCAAATGCAGATGGAGCGACTGTTGAATCTTGTCCTGGTGGGTTTGTTCCCCTATGTTGTGTCATGCAAATGTGATGTGACTGTTTTGTTTGTCCAGTATATACATGTACATATACATATATTCCCCAATCTCTCTCTCTCCCTCCCTCCCCCGCTCTTTCTCTCTCTCCTATCTATTTTTCTGTCTGTCTATCTCTAATCCTATTTATCTATATCTCTAATCCTATCTATCTATCTATCTATCTATCTATCTATCTATCTATCTATCTATCATCTATCTGTCTGTCTGTCTGTCTGTCTGTCTGTGTCTGTCTGTCTGTCTGTCTGTCTATCATCTATCTATCTATCTATCATCTATCTATCTATCTATCTATCTATCTATCTATCTATCTATCTATCTATCTATCATCTGTCTGTCTGTCTGTCTGTCTATCTCTAATCCTATTTATCTCTATCTCTAATCCTATCTATCTATCTATCTATCTTTATCTATCTTATTATCTGTCTGTCTATCTCTAATCCTTTCTATCTCTATGTCTAATCCTATCTATCTATATCCATCTTTCTCTATCTCTATATTTATCTATCTATCTCTATGTCTGTCTGTCTGTCTATCTCTAATCCTATCTATCTATATCTCTAATCTTATCTATCTTTAATCCTATCTATCTATCTCTATCTCTAATCCTATCTGTCTGTCTGTCTGTCTGTCTGTCTGTCTGTCTGTCTCTAATCCTATCTATCTCTATCATCTTTTTTTTGGCTATAGCTGCTAAGCAAATCACTGTAGTTGTTCAGTGAACCTGGCTTCCCCATTGAATGTGAAGGTCGCAAAATGGGACCAGGTGACCCTGGGACCCTGCAACCATCATAAACGAGACTTTCCAGAAGAGACTGGACTGCCATTTGTCAGAAATGGTGTAGGGTCTCCCGCTTGGGTGGAGGGTTGGACTAGATGACCTATGTGGTCCCTTCCAACTCTGATGATCTGTTAACATGACATCTGAGTAGCAGAGGAAATAGGATGTGACTAAGTAAATGTGAGTCAACCAAGGGGATGCTGTAACAGTTGTAAGTGTGAAAAATGGTCACAAGTCCTTTTTTTCAGTGCCTTGTAACTTCAAACGGTCACTGAGCAAACTGTTGTAAGATGGGGACCACCTATGCACACAAGACAAGGCTATAAGTTAATTATAGTATCTTTCATGTTTACGAGAAACATGCGCATTTCACAATAATATTTGGAGCAAGGCTGCCATCGTGTACACGCCAGAAGGTTTAAGACTGGAAAGCAATCAGCAGGTCAATGCCATCCAGCGGTTTCTGTTGCAGATGTGCAGAAAGGCCAGGGAAACAGAGCAGCTGTTTACCTGAGGAGCAGACCAGATGTTGACAGCCCTTCTTAGCCATCTGAAATTGGGGAGAAAAAAAACAGATTTTTGTTGTTGTTCTTTGTTTCCCTCTATCATTTCCACTTGTCCTTGAAAAACCAAGAAGGGCTTTTGTATTCAGCCGGTTTGGACTGGTTTTGCAGAAGCGGTAGCGGAAATTTTGAGTCATTCGGAGAACCGGCCAATACCGCCTCTGACTGGCCCCGCCCCATCTATTCTCCGCTCCAAAGTCCCAGCTGATTGGCTGGGTCTCCTTTGGTTGCCCTGCAAAGGAGAACGGAGCTGGAAAGCAGGTTAGTGGAGTTGGGAGGGAATGGGGATTTTGCAGTAACCTTCCCCTGCCATGCCCACCAAACCAGGCCCACACCACACCCACAGGACACCATGCCCACCAAGCCATGCCCAAAGCTGATCATCTGAGTCTTTTTTGGTTGCCTCTGCACAGGAGAACGGAGCTGGAAAGCAGGTTAGTTGGGTGGGGAGGAAATGGGGATTTTGCAGTAACCTTCCCCTGCCATGCCCACCAAACCACGCCCACAGAACCGGCAGTAAACAAAATTCAACCCTTCCACGGGTGCCAACCAAACCCAGAATTGACTTCGCTCCTATGCTGTGGTTCTTCCAGAGATCTCAGGTGCCTCTCACCAGCATGCAGGTGAGTCTCACCCAATTCCTCTCACCCCTCCCCTCTCTCTCCATTGGAAAAAAAAAAAGGTAAAGGTTTCCCCTCGCACATAATACGTGCTACTCGTTTCCGGCTCTAGGGGGCAGTACTCACCTCCATGACAAAGCCGAAGAAGAGCCAGTGCTGTCCGAAGACGTCTCCATGGTCATGTGGCTGGCATGACTAAACGCCAAAGGCGCACGGACCGCTTTTACCTTCCCACCAAAGTGGTCTCTATTTTCCTACTTGCATTTTTTTTTTGTACGTGCTTTCAAACTGCTAGGCTGGCAGAAGTTGGGACAAGGAACGGGAGCTCACTCCGTGACGCAGCGCTAGGGATTCGAACCGCCGAACTGCCAATCTTTCTGATCGACAAGCTCAAGCGTCTTAGCCACTGAGCCACTGCATCCCAAGTGGGGGGGGGGGAAGGCCCCCCCCCCCCCAAAAAAACCCCAGTGATGCAGTGACAGGTCTGCAAAGAGACTAGAACGTACGTTTCTAAACCCAGGTTTCCCGGAGGCCGAAGGAGGGTCTGAAGTTGTCAATGGCAGCCAGTTTGCAAATATGCAAATCTACCCAGGTGGCATCTAAGTTGCAACAAGTCAACAGGGACATTCCCTGTCCTCCATAAGACTTACCTGTCCCGCCTCAGCCACTCACCTGTTGGCAAAAGTAGCCAATGCCTCGGATTTTAAAGGAACCGCTTGGCTGGGCATTCTCCAATTTCATGTAGACTTTGGTTCCAGCTGCTTGCGAAAGAGCCACACTTTCCAGTAAAGGCGTCTCAATGTGGAAGGGTCTTTCGAAACCCACATCAGGCAGCGTCTCCATTTGGGGTGGGGGGCAATAGAAACTTCCTAAGACGTATTAACTCTATGGGAAAAAAAAATCAGGCCCAGGGTTGAACAAAACTCAACTCTGCATTCTTTTGGATGAATGCTTCATTCACGGTTAGTGATTTTTCTCTTCTTTTTCTATCGTCTACTTCTAAAGTTGTGCACGATAATATAACATATTGTGTGCAAATGTATCGTACAATCGTGTATCGTGTTTTATTCCTTTGCTATTGGTACATTTACATGTTCAATCCCCCACCCAGAGCAAGACTGGCAGCAAATAAATTTAGCAAATGAAATAAAATAAATGAGGATCAAACTTCAAAACTCAAATCGCCTTCAATCTCAAAGGTCTCTATTCGGAGTGGTTAGAGTTGTTATGTTATTATAGCAATAGTCCGTAGATTTATATACCGCTTCACGGTGCTTTTACAGCCCTCTCTAAGCGATTTACAGAGTCAGCCTCTTGCAAACCCCAACAATCTGGGTCCTCATTTTACCCACCTCGGAAGGATGGAAGGCTGAGTCAACCTTGAGCCAGTCAGGATATCTTATTGTTATCATATTGTTATGAAGGCAGAAAAGAATTGGTGTGGGGGAGAATTCTGGAAGGAAAGCGGGAGGAAAGAAGGAAAGGGGGAGGGAGTGCGGGAGAGAGGTAGTGAGGGAGGGAGGGAGGAAGGAAAGAAGGAAGGAAAGGAAGGAAGAAAGGAAAGGGGGGAGGAGGAAGGAAAGAAGGAAGAAAAGGAAATGGAGGAAGGAAGGAAAGGAAAGAAGGCAGTGAGGAAAGGAAGGAAGGAAGGAAGGAAGGAAGGAAGGAAGGAAGGAAGGAAGGAAGGAAGGAAGGAAGGAAGGAAGGAAGGAAAGGAAAGGAAAGGAAAGGAAAAGAAAGGAGGGAGGGAGGGAGGGAGGGAGGGAGGGAGGAAGGAAGGAAAGGAAGGAAGGAAAGGAGGAAGGAAGGGAAGGACAGGAAAGGAAAGGAAAGGAAAGGAAAGAAGGGAAGGAAGAAGGGAAGGGAAGGGAAGGAGGGAGGGAGGAAGGGAAGGGAAGGAGGGAGGAAAGGAGGGAGTGAGGAAAGGAAGGAAGGAAGGAAGGAAGGAAGGAAAGGAAAGGAAAGGAAAGGAAAGGAAAGGAAAGGAAAGGAAAGGAAAGGAAAGGAAAGGAAAGGAAAGGAAAGGAAAGGAGGGAGGGAGGAAGGAAAGGAGGAAGGAAGGGAAGGGAAGGAAAGGACAGAAGGGAAGGAAGAAGGGAAGGAAAGGAAAGAAGGGAGGAAGGGAAGGAAGGGAGGAAGGAAAGGAGTGAAGGAAAGGAGTGAAGGAAAGGAAAGGTAAGGAGGGAAGAAGTAAGGCAGTAAGGAAGTGGGGGTGGGGGAAGAGGAAAATGTCCAACTCAATTCTAGTTCCACGAAAGTAAAAAAAAGATCTCAGAAAAGCAATTATCCCTGCTTAGAATTTTTGACCCCGCTTTGGGAATTATAATACTCAAATCTGCATTCAGGTCACATTTTCTAACCTTTTTAGTGATACATTCACACCATTTCCTAATTTTTGACGTTTTTCTAACCTTTAAAAAAAAAAAACATGTCTCTAAAGAACAGCCTTTTACTGGCTCCACCTGGAAAGGCAAGGAAGAAAAATGCCCAGGGCCTGGGAGGAAGGTGGGGGGGAGGAGAAGATGTGGGGGGGGGGGGGGCCCCCCCACCAACCAAGAAACAAAACCCCCGCCCAAGAGAGTGGGTTTTCCCCCCCTCCCCCCCCAAAAAAACCCCTTCCCATCATCCACTACTGGGACCCTCGCTGGGTTTTCGGAACTTTTCCAGCAACCTTACCTCGTTCCTCAACCCGAGTTGTTTGTCTCTCTCTCCTCCTCCTTCGATGAAGACTCTGAACGGCTGAGCAAAGTTTAGGAATGGAGGAGGGGATCGGAAAAGAGCCAAGGATGACGGCTCTGTGTTTGTGTGTGTGTGTGTGCGTTTGTGGTGTGCTGTGGTGTGTGAAAGGGAGGAAGAGCTTGCAAAAGGACCTTGCCTTCCCGATGCCTTTGAGGCCTGCCAAGGTCTTTTAATCTTCGGTTGATATGACATGTTGCCTTCTCAAGGATTTGCAGAGGAAGCAGTGAATTTCAACATTCTTCTTTTATTTTCTCTCTTTGGTAATAATTTCTTTTTCCCCAAAAAGAAAAGAGGAGAGAGGGAGACGGAAGGATGTCATGAGCCAAGAGCTGTCTAGTCTTAGGAAGAGAAAGACTAGGGGAGATGTGATAGCAGTCTTCTGATATTTCAATCCATCCATCAATCAGAATGGAGCAGAACAGAATGGAAGGGACCTTGGAGGTCTTCTAGTCCAACCCCCTACTTAGGGAAGAAACCCTACACCATTCCAGACAAATGGTTCTCCAATCTCTTCTTAAGAGCCTCCAGTGATGTTAATACAGTGGAGAAAGTCCAGAAATATTTCACAAGAAGAGTTCTCCACTCCTCTACTTGTTGCAGAATACCTTATGCCACCAGACTTGAAATTCTGGACCTAGAAAACCTAGAACTACACCGCCTTCAGTCCAATCTAAGTATAGTACATAAAATCAAAAATTGCAATGTCCTACCTGTCAATGAATACTTCAGCTTCAACCATAACAATACAAGAGCACACAATAGAGACAAACTCAAGGTTAACCGCACCAAACTTGATTGCAGGAAATACGCCTTTTTGCTAGAATAGTTAAGATTCTGTCCTGGTAACCTGAACAAGAAATCTGGATTTGGGCTTTTCGGGTGGATAATTCAGCTGAGGACTTTGTAGCTTTCTTATCTTTTCACCACTTGCCCATTGCTCTGTTGTTGTAGCATCTGTTGTGGATGTCACAATTGTTAGAACCTGACCCTTCACCTGTTCCTAGTCAGAGGGAAGAAAAATTCTGGAATTCCTTTGCAATCGTGAGAATCTGACACAGAGAAGATTTCTGGAGTTGTGTCAACCATGTTCTTGGAGGTTCTTTAGGCACCTGTGAAGGTCTTTCCGCCCCCTTAGATCTCTGTTGGGGGCACAGTCCCTCCTATGGAATCCAACCTAATGTGGATTGGCTAAAAGGTGGGTAGTTCAAGCTAACGTGATTGGTTCTCTCCACTTCCTCTATCCAGCACAGGAAAAAGCAGGAAGTCCAGGCAGTTTAAACTGAATATAAAGGTTTAGCGCAAGCGCTCGCTTCGCTACAAGAATCTGAACTACTAACAGTCAAAGCAAATTGGCGCTAGAAAAGAATCAAGGGAAATCAAGGAGGGCTGGGCTTAGATCTCTTGTGGACACACAGAGACTCCAGACTGATGATACATTTGACCCCTCCTTCGGGCTCAGCCTGGTCATATCTCACAAAAACTTCCCGATATTTTTTTCTCTCCCATGTAAAAGTAGCAGTCTAAACTACAGGCAGTCCTCTGTCATCGAGTGAGACATTTGTTAAGTGAGCTTTGCCCCATTTTACGACCTTCCTTGCCGCGGTGGTTAAGTCAATTAAATTAGTAACATGGCTATGGCTGTTCAGTGAATCTGGCTTCCCCGTTGACAATCGGGGAAGCTGAAGAACAACTTTGCCCCAAAAGGTTGTAAAATCAGGTGTGGCTCTATATACAACCGCCTCGGTTAGCAACAGAAATTCCAGTCCCAATTGTGTTCATAACTCGGAGGACTACCCATAATTAATATGCTTAAAAGGGGAAGGAGTTCCAATGCACGAAGCAAGCCTTATGAACCCTGCACACACACACACACACACACACACACACACACACAAATAAATAAATAAAAAAAAAGGAACTTGCTGCTAAAATGAAATTTGCAAGAATGTATGTCAACAAGACTGCTGCTAGATTGCGGCATCCGTGCAAACTCCAGCTTGGAGAGAATCAATACTTTATAATAAGTTTCCAGGCTGCCTGGCGGGGAAAATATGTTTTGAGTACTATATGGGAATAGAAGCAAAGCTCCAGCAAAGAGAAACCAATTAAATTTCCAACAATGGAGTGAAATAATAACAGGCAAAATGAGATGAATTTGCAAAATGCCTCGCTCGGAACGATTAGTAAAAATGGAGTGAAATAATCAGAACACAACCAATTTGTAGGATGCAAATGATGGTTGCATTAGAAGATTCCTGGATTTTCCAATCTGGGGAGTTGGAAAATCCCATGCTTGGCCCCAGAGATAAGGAGTAAGTGGTGGTGTAGCCACTGGAGCTTCTATTTTTGAGACAGCATCCAAATCGCACCCAAGAAGTTCATCTTTAAAAGTTGGCCACCTGATGTTCTTCAGATGGTTTTTTTTCCTACTACAATCCCCTCCTCAAGAAACCACTTGCATTTATGGGATTTGGAGTCCAAGCTCCCCAGGGGAACCAATTAGCAGTCCTCCCAGTTCTGTTGCAGATACCTTAACACTTTTGAGTCCATCACTTTTTCCAGCATTGAGGTGCTCTCTTTCTCTGTAAAGACAGGCTCCCTTTAGCTAATCTTGGCTGATCTTGGAAAATGGAAGTAGATTCAGGGCTGGTTAATCGTTGAGGGTGAGACCACTAGAAAAATCTCAGGACCCTGGGAGAGAGGATGGGAGAATGTCAGAATGAAGCAAGCAACGAACCACTGCCAAAGAGATTCAAGTTGGACTAATGTTTTATTTTATTTATTTATTTGATTTGTCAAACACTTACAATATAATAGAAATAAGAATAAGCATAAATATAAACACATGAAATAGGTACGAATAATTGGGGACAACAGGACAGGGACGGTAGGCACGATGGTGCACTTATGCACACCCCTTACAGACCTCTTAGGAATGGGGTGAGGTCAATAGTGGATAGTTTGAGGTTAAAGGAGTGGAGGTTAGAGGCTGTAACAACAGAGTCAGGTAGTGCATTCCAGGCATTGACTGAAGTTGTACTTCCTGCAATCAAGTTTGGAGTGGTTTACATTAAGTTTATATCTGTTGTGTGCTCTTGTGTTGTTGTGGTTAAAGCTGAAACATTCATTAACTGGTAAGACATTGTAACAGATAATTTTATGTACTATGCTTAAGTCCAATCTTAGCTGGCGTAGTTCATGGTTGTCTAAGCCTAGAATCTCAAGCCTGGTTGTGAGCAGAGGAGTGTAGAGTAAAACACTTCTGGACTCGTTCAATTGTATTAATGTCTAAAACATTAATTGTATTAGAATAGAATAGAATAGAATAGAATAGAATAGAATAGAATAGAATAGAATAGAATAGAATAGAATAGAAATACAATACAAATACAATACAATACAATACAATACAATACAATACAATACAATACAATACAATACAATACAATACAATACAATAC
>NW_020716841.1:924057-941864 GCF_900518725.1 Notechis scutatus | reverse complement strand
ATAGATAGATAGATAGATAGATAGATAGATAGATAGATAGATAGATAAAGATAGATGATAGATAGATGATGGCTAGATAGATAAAGAGAGACAGAGAGACAAACAGGAGGAAAAAATGGACAGAGAGAGAAGCGGATAGATAGGAGATAGATTATAATAGAAAGAGAGAGAGAGAGACAGACAGACAGACAGACAGACAGACAGACAGACACACACACACACACACACATGGATTCTTTCGATTCTTACACTTGTTAGAGAGAAAACAGCTTCAACATTGGATAAAGACATGGCACCATTCCTGATAAGATAACCAAATAGAAGCAGGGAAACTGACATGCAGGGAACAGCTGAAATTGCACGGATTAACTTTTGAAGGAAAAAAAGCTTTAAAAATCCCATTGATTCCCTCCTCAGCGGAAACAACAAGCCTTCCCTGCTTGCTCATGCCTGAACAGCTGAAGGGTTGAATTTCAGCCAGAAGTGGAGAAGACAGCATCCATTTGCATAAGCACTCCTCTAGCTAGCTGGGAGACCTTAAGTGAAATGTTGCGTTTTTTTTAAATAGGGAAGGACTTTTACACATCAGGGCTGCAAAGATCCAGATAGCCCCTAGGGGGCAGACTTCAAAAAAAACCACCCAGAAAATGCTAGCTCTTTTTTGCCATCTTGTGGGCATGCCAATGTTTGCAGTTCAGATGTGTAGACTTAACACAGGGGAGATTCCAGAAAACTGAAGGAAAGTTTCGTGGTAACTTAAAAACCTCATTGAGAGCCAGGATGGTGCAGTGATTAAGGTACCAGGCTACAAACCAGGAGATTGTGAGTTCTAGTCTCTCCTTAGGCACAAAGCCAGCAGGGTGAACTTCAGCCAAGCTTTCTCCCAAGCCCTAGGAAGGAAGGAAGCACTTTTGGCTCAAAGGCACACACACACAAATAAATTTATAAACCCAATGCCTCATTAGTTTAATATGGCTATATATACATTTTGTAAGAAGGGCAGCTTTATAAATATGATGACTGACAGACTGACTGAATGGAGGGTAGGAGGAATGAATGAAAGAAGGAAGGAAGGAAGGAAGGAAGGAAGGAAGGAAGGAAGGAAGGAAGGAAGGAAGGAAGGAAGGAAGGTAAGTATTGGAATTTATTGCTGGAATGCATTTTTATGCAACAAATACAGCCGTATTTACCCAGTAGATGGCAGCATTTACAAGTTTGGATCTATAGTATTTATTCTATGTTCTTTTGTTCTAAGACAGTAGAATTTCCTGTTTCGGTAATATAGTTGAGCAGTAAAGCACATGGTGACTGTACTCTTTGTGTGGTGCTTTATATAAACAGAATTTCTAACAAAGTAAGGGAGGGAGGGAGGACACCGTATGATTATTTATTTATTTGGCAAATTTGTATAAGTCCAATCATTCTGGATCTCACCATCTTTATTTTCTCAGTCTTCTAGATGGCTCCTACTGATCACCTCCATGTCACTACACCACTGAGAGAAAGCATCCCTCTCTCTAAGTTGGCAGGCACCAAGGTCTATCTCAAACTGGAGTGCTCCCAGCCCGCAGCTTCTTTTAAGATACGGGGCATTGGGAATTTCTGCAAAACGGTATGGATCGGGGAGAGTCTATGAGTGGGACATGAAAGGATTTGTCAAATTTACATCTGACACTGCTTGAAGCAAAGGCTGTGCCTAGGAAGAACCAAGTTCGGCGAATGAGTTGACATTTTAATTTTTTTTTTTTTTTAAAAAAAAGAGAATTATGGAGTCCTTGAGACAGATGGTAGAATACAGACCATCTCGTTGGTCCAATTCCTGCTAAGTCCAGGGTCTGATAGAACATATGTGATAGATGATGATCCATCCTTTGTTTGAAGCCCTCTAATATGGGGGTAATGAAATAACCATTGTTGTCGTGCAGTGGCCTAGAGTTGGAGCTTTCGCTTCACCTTCAAGAGGCTGTCAGTTCGATCCTAGGTAGAGGCAGATATTCTCTCTCTGGGCATGATGAGAATATAACTCCCCATTGGTGACAGGAAGGGCATCTGGCCAGTAATCACTCAGCTCCATTCAGTTGCCCAGATTCCACTCTGCATGGGGTCATTAAAATATGACAATGATGAATGAAACAACCAGTGTTGTAAGTGTTAGAAGCCTAAGGGGGGGGAAATCCTCCTAATACATAATATAGGGCAAAACTCACTTGACAAATATCTCACAGCAACAGAAATTTTGAGCTTAGTTGTGGTCATAAGTTAAGGACAACCTGTACATTCCGATCACGTATGCATAAATGTATTCGGTCATAACTTGGGGATGTTGATGAATGAAAATAGCTATCAGTCCCAACTAACACGATCCAAATATTCAGCTGTATTTGAAGAATCCCTGTTCTTCCTATTTTTGTGACCACATTAAGGGATGTCAACTGAGAAATGTCTTCAATCAGTTGAAGTTCTCTTGTGCGGTGAAGAAGGTCAACTTCTCACGCTTCTGTTTTTGCTTCCACAGTGGGTGGAACGAGGGTGCAAGCATTTCGTCACTTCCTCAGGTAAATGGATACCCGTGGCAGCCTTCCAACAAATATGGGTGTTGGTTGGGTCAGCATCTGTGTGAGAAAGAGGGACCAGCCAGGGATGGAGGCTATGAGGTGGTCTCAGTCTACAGTGATGTACTGTAGCAATAACATGACTGGGCTATGAAAGTCAAGGTTTATATTGTTTCTCCATTTTCAACAAACTTTCCATAAGTCCTTATGAAAAGTATGGAAGGCGACCACCACCATAGCAATAGCACCTAGACTCATATACTGCTTTACAGTGCTCTACAGCCTTCTCTAAGCAGTTTACAGAATCAGCATATTGCCCCCAACAATTTTAGGTCCTCATTTTACCCACCTCAGAAGGATGGAAGTTTGAGTCAACCTTGAGCTGGTCAGGATCGAACTGCTGGCAATGGGCAAAATTAGCCTGCAATTCTTCATTCTAACCACTGTGCCACCATAGCTCTTAATAGCAATAGCACTTAGACTTATATACCACTTCGCAGTGTTTTCCAGCCCTCTCTACGTGGTTTACAGAGTCAGCATATTGCATCCAACAATTTTGAGGCCTCATTGACCAACCTTGGAAGAATGAAAGGCTGAGTCAACCTTGAGCCAGGTGGGATTCGAACGGCCAAATTGCAGGCAGCAGTCAGTCAGCAGAAGTAGCCTGCAGTACTGCATTCTAACCACTGCATTATCCATGGCTCTTCTAATGCATGAAATGGGTTATTTAGGTTATTGCCTGCTAAGGGAAGGGTGTGAAGGCTCAGCTTTCCAGCTAACATTCGGTGTTCGAGACCCAGTGCCGTACTTTACATTACATTACAAACCAACTTCCTTTACAGCTGGGAATGCTGGCCTTGCGGTGGCCTACTCTGCCCGAATGTTGGGGATCCCAGCCACCATCTATGTCCCCTCCTGTACCCCAGCTTTCACTATTGAGCGACTGAAGGAAGAAGGCGGCTCAGTGTATGTTGAAGGAGAGGTAGGTGTGGAGACAGTGGGCTGAGGAACAAACTTCTGAAGATCTGCTATTATGACTTAACAACCACAATTGGAATGCAGAAATTCCATCGCTAAGCCAGGTGGTGTCAACTCGTAAAGCATTCCTATGCCTGTTTCCGAGTTGCCATAAGCAGGAGAGGGGAGAAAACCTGAAGGAGCAGTACGGCAATTAAAAACCAGAAGTACATTCCGCGCTTATCTTACAAAGATTGTAGCCTAGGCTACTGGCTCTTCTGCCTGCGAAAATCCTTCATTGGAGAATGTGACTGATGATGCACAGCCCTTGAATGCGCTCAGTTGGAGAATCTGATTTATGACACACCCAGCAGGGAGTGGGGAAAAGGGTCACCGGTGATCGCACATTACGTGTGGCAGAGTTGGCTGCATATGGGAAAAGTGCTGACATGTTGCTCCTAATAAATCCTTTGGATTCTTTTGAAGTTTGGCTGAGGCTCATGATTTAATTAGGGCAATCGTGGGAACCCTGACAGGCAGGTTGTTAAATGAACTAATTTTATAAGCCTTTTTGCCAGGGCGGTTAAGCGATCACACGCTTGGTTGCCATGATAAAAAATGATGTTGAGACTCTACAAAGAGTGCAGAGAAGAACAGCAAAGATGATTAGGGGACTGGAGGATAACACGTACAAAGAACAGATGCAGGAGCTGGGACTTATCTAATGAAGAATAAGGACGGGGTGACATGATAGCAGTGTTCCAATATTTGACAGAGATGAGGGGCTCAACTTATTCTCCAAAGCCCCTGAAGGCAGGAGAAAAAACAATGGATGGAAACTAATCAAGGAGAGAACCAAGCTAGAACTAAGGAGGAATTTCCAGACAGTGAGAACAATTGATCAGTGGAACAACTTACCTACAGTCTATTGTCGTTCTTCAAGGTTGCAGATAGTGGTTGAGATTTCTTGGTTTTGTTTTCTTATTGTCTTGATCTAACAAAGGGACTTCATCTCCCCAGATATTAACAGACAGCACAAAAGCAGCTATAGAGTTGGTGAAGAACAATCCTGAGTGGGTTTATGTGCCTCCATTTGATGATCCCTTGATTTGGTAAGTATTCCTTCTTTTCCTTTCTCCTCTTCCAGCCTTCTCCTTTTTCTTCCTCCTTCCTCCTTCTCTTTCCTCCTCCCTTCCTCCTCCTCCTCTTCTTCTCCTTCTCCTTCCTCCTTCTCTTTCCTCCTTCCTTCCTCCACCTCCTCCCTTCTCCTCTTCT
Source organism: Notechis scutatus (assembly GCF_900518725.1). The sequence goes on along the minus strand of NW_020716841.1, from coordinate 937,080 downwards.
TCCTCCTTCTTTTCTTTTCCTTTTCCTTCTTCCACCTTCTCCTTCCTCATCCCCTCCTCTTCTCCTTCTCCTACTTCTCCTTCCTCCTCCTCCTCTTCTTCTTCCTCTTCCTCCTCCTCTTTTTCTCCTCCTCCTCCTCCTCCATTAAATTTATAGCCCCATCTTTCCTACAAGAGCTTAAGATTTCATTCTATCCCTTAATTTTATCCATCCACCCCTACACTTGAACTTAGCTGACAAGACCAAGAAGAAACTCCTTACCCAGATGCTGCAGTTATCTCTCTTGGCTTCAGGGGAGGACTTTCATTCCTTTACCTCCCACTGCATGAAGAACTTATTAATTATGTTATAGCCAAAAGAGGGGGGAAAAGGGGTTATGGCCTTTATGAAAAGATCTGCCCCAGGCATCCATGGCAAATTAATAGGAACGACATCAAACAAGTTCTATTTTTTTAATATATCTAGGAATTATTTTTCATACCTGTAGCACATGGAAAATCCAACTAAGGTCTATTTTAAAGAGTGCCCAAAGGAACACAAGAGCCATCCATTCTTACCTGCTTTTATGCTGGGATGGAAATTACATCCTGAAGGCACTGAAAGGTTTGGAGGCCAAGATCATCCATCAATTCTGGTATGAAGCCCAGATCCGTCCATACAGTGTTTGTTAGAAATCTTTGGAGGACATTCGATTGAAATTTCGCAGAACCAATTTTATGGTCCTTCTTTGGCTATATATCAAACATCTTTCCACATTTGGTTTCCGGGCTGTTCTGAATCAAAGTCCAAGTACATCTCTACCACTTAGTTGAGTTTGAGCCGCTGAGTTTCAAGGAAGGTTGTGCTAAACAAAGCAGTCCTTGACTTAAGACAGCAATTGGGACCTGTGAATGACCGCAGTTGTTAAGGGCAGGGGTGGGATTCAAATTTCCGAACCGATTCTGTGGGTGTGGCCTAAATTGTGGGTGTGGCTTGGTGGTCATGTGACTGGTGGAGTGTGGCTTGTATGTAAATATTATAAATATGTAAATATTGATTTTTTTATTAAAAAAAAGAGCAACTTTTACCCAAAATCAGGCAAAGCAGGCAGGCTCACAGCAGGCTGAGTTGCTCACAGAATCACAGATTCATTCAAGAGATCTACCTTTCTGCAATCTGCTGCCTGAGTCTGCACTGAAAAATAGAAGCTTCAGTCCTAAGGAAGGTTCAGCTCTGCTTTTATTTATTTTTTTAAATTTATTTTATTTTGTCAAGCGATTATTAGATAACAGGTATAAGTATAAACATGGTTACGAATACATGAAATGGATACATATAAGAAAAATTAAAAGAAACAATAGGACAGGGACGGTAGGCACGTTGGTACGCTTATGCACGCCCCCTACAGACCTCTTAGGAAAGGGGTGAGGTCAATAGTAGACTGTCTAAGGTTAAAGTTTTTGGGGTTTGGGGAAGGAACCACAGAGTCAGGTAGAGTATTCCAGACATTGACCACTCTGTGGCTGAAGTCGTATTTCCTGCAATCAAGTTTGGTGCGGTTAACCTTTGTATCAATCAAGTTTGCAATCAAGTTTGGTGCGGTAACCTTTGAGTTTGTATCTATTGTGTGCTCTTGTATTGTTGTGGTTGAAGCTGAAGTATTCATTGACAGGTAGGACATTGCAATGTATGATTTTATATACCATACTTAGATCGGACCGAAGGCAGCGTAGTTCTAGGTTTTCTAGATCTAGAATTTCAAGTCTGGTGGCATAAGGTATTCTGCAATGAGTAGAGGAGTGGAGAACTCTTCTTGTGAAATATTTCTGGACTTTCTCAACTGTGCTAATATCAGATACGTAATGTGGGTTCCAGACTGACGAGCTGTATTCAAGTATTGGTCTAGCAAATGTCTTGTATGCTCTAGTTAGTAGTGTGATATTACCAGAGAAAAAGCTACGCAGGATTTCCTGCTTTCTAGCTAATCTAAATCTCCCAGCACAGCAGAACAGCTGATGGTCTGGGGGTGGGCGGGGGGGGGGGGGGGAAGGAAAAATAGTACTTTGTTTGATGGCAGGCATACCAGGTAAGGATTGAGTGGGCGAGGAGGGGAGGGGAGGGCCCAGCCAGGGGCGTGGTTTGCTGGATCTATCATCCTTCAGGGCTCTGACAGACGTATTCACCAACCTCAGTCTCATTTTCTGCCCCCCAGTTCCTCTCTCTCTCTCATCTCCTGCCTTCTCAGTTCTTTGCTTAAAGGCCGTTTGGCTCACACACACACCCTCCTTCTCTCCCTTCCAGGGAAGGTCACATGTCTCTGGTGAGGGAGATAAAAGACCAGATGGCCTCCAAACCTGGAGCCATTGCCCTCTCGGTTGGAGGAGGGGGCATGCTCTGTGGAGTGATTCAAGGCCTACGAGAAGTGGGCTGGGATGATGTGCCGGTGGTTGCCTTGGAAACCAAAGGAGCTCAGAGCCTGAACGCTGCCTTGGCAGCTGGGAAGCTGGTGACCCTTCCTCAAATTACCAGGTGAGCCTTGAGACGGAGACCTCTGCTGCCCAGGATAAGCAGCCCATCCTGAGAAGAACTAGGAGTTGGATGGGACAGTTTCTTCTCTAATTCACAATGGCTGCATTCATACCACCAACTGGATGATGGTCGAACTCCTTTTCTGGTCTGCCCACGACGTTGTTGAGACCATGGGAAGCCACAGCCACAATACATCACAGTTGGGTTGGGTATCAAGGATGAACCCCCCACCCCCTTTGAATTTGATAATTATGGCCTCTGTCGTAAAGGGTTGTAAGAGCTCATTAGGGTTTAATCGATAATTAAATTAAACTATGGTTTGGTGCACCACTTATCTTGAGTAGGGTGGAGTATCAAGGATGAGCCCCCCCCCTTTGAACCTGATAAAGATGGCCTCTGTCGTAAAAGGGTTGTAGGAGCTCATCGGGGTTTCCTCAGTAAGACCTGGTTAATTAAACTATGGCTTGGTGCAGTGACTACACTGCTTCTCTTCCTTTCAGTGTTGCTACAACTCTGGGGGTCAGTGTTGTGGCAGCAGAGACTCTGAAGCTGGCTCAGGAGCACCCGACTTTATCGGTGGTGGTCACGGATCAAGAAGCGGTGGAAGCGATTGAAAAGTTTGTGGGTATGTGGTATGGCACACCCAACCTATCTTGTATCTCTGTCATTGTTTCTACCTCTACCTCCATTTCCACCTTGATTTAAAGCTCTGCTTCTTCTTCTACTTCCACCTCTAGCTCTTTATCTTCTTTATTTCCATCTTCATCTCCACTTCCATGTCCACTTCCTATCTTTATCTTATCTTTCCCTCCGTCTCCATCTCCAACTCCTATTTTTTATCTTTATGATCCTTCTCTTCGTTTTCTAATCTCCACTTCCACTCCACATCTCTTTTATCTTTATACCTCTACCTTTTCCTTCACTTTCACCTCCATCTCCAACTCCTCCAAATCCGATGTTAAAAGTCAAAGGGTATCCTTAAAGTTCATCACACTCTGCGCCCTAGTGGCACAATAGTTAGAATGCAGCATTGCAGGCTAACTCACTGCTCACTGTCAGGAGTTCGATCCCCTCCGGCTTAAGGTTGACTCAGCCTTTCCATCCTTCTGAGGTCAGTAAAATGAGGACCCAGATTGTTGGGGGCAAGAGCCTGACTCTGTAAACTGCTTAGAGAGGGCTGTAAAAACGCTGTGAAGTGGTATATAAATCTAAGTGCTGTTGCTATTGTTAAAAGTTACCTTTCTTCAAAATGCCAGCTGAGTGGATACTCCATTCCAGCATAGACAAATTTTCTTATTTCTTGGTGACTCTCCTTTAAGCTTTAATCTTGTTGTCACTTGCTCTAACCCCCTTCTAGCTATTCTTGTCCTGCCCTCTGCTGCTATCGGGATAGAAATGTGGAGGAAAAAATTAAGGAAAAAGAAGGAAAGAAAAAAAAAACAAATATGAAGAAAGCTTGAAGGAATTGGGTGTGTCTAGTTTAATGAAAAGAAGGACTAGGGAGGACACGATAGCAGTATTCCAATATTTGAGGGGCTGCCACAAAGAAGAGGGGGTCAAGCTATTCTCCAAAGCACCTGAAGGCTGGGCAAAAAACAATGGATGGAAACTAACCAAGGAGAGACACTACCTGGAATTAAGGAGAAACTTCCGAACAGTGAGGACAATGAACCAGTGGAACAGCTTGCCACCAGAAGCTGTGGGTGCTCCATCCCTGGAGGTTTTCAAGAAGAGACTAGACAACCAATTGTCTGAAATGGTATAGGGTTTCCTGCTTGAAAAGGTGGTTAAACTAGAAGAACTCCAAGGTCCCTTCCAGCTCCATTCTGAAATCTATATAAAGCCAAGTTTGTAGTTTGATAAGACTACAGTACACTAGAGCTGAGCTACCATATAAAAGACCACTAGATGGCAGCAAGGAGTACCATAAATTTATTCTTCTTGGCCATCTAGTGGCCAGCCAATTTAATGGTCCTAGATTTATAAATGATGCTGAACTCATGGGCATCAGTTTCGTCTTCTCCGCGCGGCATTCAGTGGGTTAAATGCCCATTTTTTTCCCCACCACTCACAGATGACGAGAAGATCCTCGTGGAGCCTGCTTGTGGGGCTGCCTTGGCCATTGTCTACAGCGGAAAGGTCCAAAAGCTACAAGCAGAAGGCAAGCTGACACCCCAGCTGGACTCTCTCGTGGTGATCGTGTGTGGAGGCAACAATATCACACTGGCCCAGTTAAAGCATCTCAAGGCCCAGCTGGGCCTCTCGAAAGACGAGGAGGAGTGGGATGATGACGTAGAAGAGAGTCACATTGCGATGGCCATGTGGTCTTCACGAAACAAAGGCGGCCATTTTCGGGCTTCGTTCCAGACCCACCATCAACCTTACGCTTATTAAAACTCCGTTGCTTCATACCGTCATCCTTCCTTCCTTCCTTCCTTCCTTCCTTCCTTCCTTCCTTTCTTCTTTCCTTCCTTCCTTCCTTCCTTCCTTCCTTCCTTGGCTTCTATCTTACACAAAGGTGTGTGCCACAGGAACACACTGAGGGAAATGACAGTTTGGGGGGGGTCTTCTCCCTTAAAACTTTAGTTGGATCCCCAGTCAAGAGGGAGCCAGCCCTAGGTCACTGTCAGAAGATGCTTAGTCTTCCACCATGGAGTAGGGTTGAAGCCCAGTTGCCCAATGTGGTGACCACGTAGAATGTTCTTCTGGCTTTGGAGACCACCCCTTAAAAGACCTGCTACTCATTCCTCCTGGACAGGAAGGAAATCAAGAGCTTCCTGTTCCAGTTGGATCCAACCTCTCTAGCCATTTCCTCCCAGGGAACTTTTGCAGATCGGACAGTTTGGACAATCAGGAAGGTTCCAGAGTGATGGAAATATACAGGTCGTCTTCCACTTATGACTGGTCACTTCATGTCCACCGGAAGTTTCCATGGACTTCCTCTGGGTTACTTACGACCCAGATTTGAAGTTCTGACGGCCATTCCTGCCCTCCCCTTGAAGTCACATGACCTCACTTTGGGTGTTCAGCACCAGGTCCATATTTACAGTCGTTCGTAACATCCCAAGGTCATGTGACCACGATGGGTTGTGCCAAAAACTGGCAGCTACCTCCGGTGTTCATCAAAACGGGCCCACAGCCAATGATTGGTTCACTTAATGACCACCGCAGTGTTCGTTTAATGACCACCGCAACAAAGATCACACAATATGAACATTCGTATGTCCGGTGTCCTGAACTGAAACTGTCCTGATTTACAATCCTAACGGGCATGTTCCTTTTTACGGTTGTAATTTGAGGACGATCTGTAGGTATACAAGGGAATCGTCTTGCCTGTGGCCTGAGGGAAAATAAAGGGTGAAACTTGTCTTTGAAAAATCCATTTCTCTTCCCTGAGAAGAGAAATCGAACAAGAGTGATGATTTAAATAGACCATCAGTTGTCCAGCTTTAGTAATTCATATTTTACTTCAATAGCCAAGAGTCCCTCAGCCCTCCTTCCTTCCTTTATTGGACCTGTCCTTCCTTCCCCCCTACACAATAGTGTGTATTTCCCCCCCCCCCAAAGGACTTCTCCTGGTGCAAACAATTTAAAAAAAGAAAGCCCTGGTAATTTAAGAAAAAAATGGTAATGTCTTCTTTCTCTTTCTTTTCCTGTCACTCTTTTAAAAGCAATAAAAATACATGAATAAATGCATAAAAATAAATGAACGAGCGAATGAATGAAAAACCCTATACACACACACACACACACACACACATATACATATACATATATGTATATACACACACACACACACAGTAGATCCTAAAGACAGTCAAGCTAACCCTATGTGCTGAGGCTTATGCACACATACAAATGCACAGAGAGAGAGAGAGAGACAGAGAGAGAGAGAGAGAGAGAGAGAGAGACAGAAAAAAAGGGACAGAGAAAAAAGAAGAAAGAGAGAGAGAAAGAGGGAAAAAGAAAGAGAAAGAAAAGGAGGAAGAGAGACAGAAAGAAGAAGAAAAGAGAGAAGAGAGAAAGAGAAAGAATGAAAAAGAGACAACAAAAGAAAAGGGAAAGGGAAAGAAAGATGAAGAGAGAGAGAGAGAGAAAGAAAAAGAGAAAGCGAGGACGAAAGAAAGGGAGAAAGAGAGGAAGAGCCAGAGAAAGAAGAGAGAAAGAAAGAAGAAAAAGTGAGAAAGAGGGAAACCGAGACCAAGATGAAGAAAGAGAGTGAGAGAAAAGAGAGAGAAACAAAGAGACAAGAGAAAGAGGGGGAGGTAGGAAAGAGAAAGACATGAGGAAAATTGGCTCCAATGGAGGAGCCTTTTTCAAAAGACCACTGGGGAAAAACAGCCGTCAACGCAGCCTTAAATCTGGGTTGATTTTTTCAAGAAGGCCCAAAGCAATTCCAGGCAGAAACAAGCACATTCACAAGCAGATGGGAACCTTATTAGAAGAACTGGGTCAGGTTGATTGGGGGAGGGGGGGGAAGAGAGAGAGAGAGAGAAGAAGAAGGCTGCCAATTTGCTAAGACACAATGAAGATTGTCCTTGAATCCTGCTCTCGTTGTTCATCCGCGGGGAAAACGAGGTTTTTCCCTTTGTCGGAGAACTCTCCACTCCCTTGGAGGGCTTTGGCCTTAGGCTGACTGTGGGAAAATTGCAGCTCCCAGGGTGCCGTGCCAGGCATCACAAAAGAACAAACTGTAGGGGGAGGTGGGCGCGGGTGAAAATCACCCTTGCCGGAGAAGGCGTAGGCCGTTCTGTGTAACGAGTGGAACAGGGATTGGACGGTGAAGCCGTGAAGGTTTTTAGGAATGGGTGGTTCCTTTGGCGATCGGAGCAAGAAGGGAAGCTTCTGTTCCAAGGCTAGTTTTCGGTTGAGTGCCTTCTTGTGCTCTTTTGATATATTTTTTTGGAAGTAGGTCAGCAGAGTTTTCTGCCAGGATGGGTTGCGGGGAGAAAAAAAATGCAAAGAAGAGCAACTAAGAGGATTCAAGGCTTGCAGGAAGAATGATTGTAAGGACTTCCAGAGAAAAGAAGGACCGGAGGGGATGTGACATCAGTATTCCACAAAGGAGCTGCCCCAAAGACAAGAATAGGGTCAAGCTATTCTCCAAAGCACTAGAAGGCAAGACGAGAAACAACGGATGGAAACTAACCAAGGAGAGAAGCAACCTGGAATTAGGGAGAAACTTACTAACAGTGAGGACAATTAGTCAGTGGAACGGCTTGCCTTCAGAAATTGTGGGTGCTTCATCACTGGAGGTTGTTAAGAAGACACTGGACAGTCATTTGTCTGGAAAGGTCTAGGGCAAGCATCTTCAAACTTGGCAAGTTTAAGACTTGTGGACCTCAACTCCCAGAATTCCTGAGCTAACATGACTGGAGGAGGAATTCTGGGAGTGGAAGTCCACAAATCTTAAAGCTGTCAAGTTTGAAAACCCCTGGAATAGGTAGGTAGGTAGGTAGGTAGGTAGGTAGGTAGATAGATAGATAGATAGATAGATAGATAGATAGATAGATAGATAGATAGACAGATAGATGATAGATAGATAGACAGACAGACAGACAGACAGATAGATAGATAGATAGATAGATAGATAGATAGATAGATAGATAGATAGATAGATAGATGAGAGAGAAAGAGAGAGAGAGAGAGAGAGGTAGAATAGATAGAGAGAAAGAGAGAGAGAGAGAGAGAATAGATAGAGTAGATCAAGGGTCTTCAAACTTGGCAAGTTTAAGACTTGTGGACCTCAACTTCCAGAATTCCTGAGCTAACATGACTGGAGGAGGGATTCTGGGAGTTGAAGTCCACTAGTCTTAAAGCTGTCAAGTTTGAAGACCTCTGGAATAGGTAGGTAGGTAGGTAGGTAGATAGATAGATAGATAGATAGATAGATAGATAGATAGATAGATAGATAGATAGATAGATAGATAGATAGATAGATAAAGAGAGGTAGAATAGATAGAAAGAGAGAGAGAGTTGTGTGCTAAGCCCCTTCCTTTATTCTTTGTACACATATGACTGCACCCCATTGTAGAACACCAACACAATTATCAAATTTGTGGATGACACAACAGTGATGGGGCTCATTAATAAGAACAATGAGGCTGCTTATAGAAAGGGAGTACAAGGGCTGGCACTCTGGTGCAAAGAAAATAATCTTACACTTAACACCCAAAAAACCCTAAAGAACTTATAACTGACTTCAGGAGGAAGAGAGATGTACATTTACCATTGTACATAAATGGTGAGGAGGTGGAGAGGGTTGGTAGTTTTAAGTTTCTGGGCACTTATATCTCAGAGAACCTCTCATGGACTATGAATGCTAACATGCTTGTGAAGAAGGCATAGAAGAGGCTGCACTTCCTGAGAATGTTCAGGAAGATAAATCTATCTCAGCATCTACTTCTGTCCTACTACTGCCGAATAACATACGACATTCTTGCATGGAATGGGAGCAGCTCTGTAGCAGACAAAAAAGCCTCTAAAGAGAATCATTAAAACTGCCCAGAACATCATCGGGCTCCAGCTACCAGCCCTGGATGACATCTTCGCATCTCACTGTTTGAGGAAGTCGCACAACATTCTCAGAGACTCTTCCCATCCTGCTTACAATCTTTGTGGAACTGTTGCCTTCTGGCAGAAGATAAAGAACAATTAAAACTCAGACCACACATTTTCTGAACAGTTTTTATCCCAGAGCTATAATGGCACTTAACAAGACCTCCATCAGTGAGCTGTTGGACAGTGTTACTTGGTATGTTGTGTGGATGCTTGTGTGTTTTTAGGGGGCAGGGAATTTTGGTGGGTGGGTGGGGGGTGTTTGGGGATTGTCATGTGTGTGCGTGCATGTGTGTTGTGTCTGGTCTCTGGGTGTTATGTGAATTTCGTTGTATGTGTACACTGTGTATATACGTACGATGACAATAAAGTATTTCTAAGTTTAATGCTGATGAAATAAAATATTGGAAAAATATTGAAAATATTGGGAAAAAAAGAGAACTTCCTGATGCATGTCTGAACTACACAACCCAAGGCAGGTTTGTGTAGGCGTTTATTGGAACAATAAAACAAAACAAAAAGTTTTTAAAGGTTCGGGTGAGATGATACAAACCCTCAGAAATCCCTTCCTATGACCCAGTGAGCCACTTTTATACCCTGATTTACACGTCTTCTTCTCAATCATCTCCTTCTTTTGGACTCAAGAAGAAAACGGTATTATTTTTAAGCAGGGCAGGAGAAACCATCTTTGGCTTGTCCAGTTCGTCTCAGGACAGGAGCCTGCTATCCCATAATAACAAACTGGCAGAAAAGTAAAGAGTTGCCCCTTGGGTTCCACGCAAAGGGAAAGATGGATTTTGCTGCTGGGTAGGGTACCATGGCAACCCTACCTGTATAACATCTGTACAACAAGTGGTTGCCTGTTCACATTTATGGGTATTGCGATGTCTTTCAATATGTCAGACGATTGAAACCAGATGGCCTTTTTCTCCAGAAAAAAAGCCAGTGGGATCAAGCTGGATCCCAAATTGTTGGGTGGATCTCTTTCTGTCAGATGGCTATGTCCCCAACCTCAAAGTGAGAGCCAACATTATCTTAAAGTCATCATTAAACTACCAAGTAGTCCTAGTGGTTCCCTAAAGCGAAGTTCTCCAGATGTTTCAAAAACTATTCTTCAGGTCCCAAACTGACCATTCTCAAGGGGACATTCTCAGAAGACATGGTCTTCGACTCATCTTTGACAGGCCGTGTTAAGCAACCATAAAACTTTTTTTTTAAAAATACTTTGTTTTGATTGCCTCTATAAGCACTTCTCCAATTTTAAATCCTGGTGAAATTTTGCATGGCTACACAACGGGGACTTTGAAGGCACGCCCTCTGTTTAACTTTTCTTTTTTAAAAATGGAGGTTTGGCTGCAGAGCGGATTCAATGCAAAGAGGGGGGAAATGACAGCCAGCCCTTTGACTCACCACGGTTCATTTAGTGAAATTCCTCCAATATCCCATTGTTGTACCGAATGGCAGCGTTCAAACCCCTGCTGGTTATTTTTCTTCATTATTAACTGCTCAAGCTGTTGAGAATGAAAGCGAGAAAGCTTGCCCCTTTCTTTCAAGAAAGCCAGCCCCTGGGTGGAATCTGCACCCCAAAAAGCTCCATATAGGTAGCTAGAATTAGGCTCACAATCCAAGCCTGAGTCTTGGGAAAACTCAGTCCCAGCGAACTTGGATGGGCGAGAATTTCCAGAGATCCGGCTGTCCCATGTGGGATATATTGCAAAACGGAGAAGAGCTCCACTGGAAAGGAGGAAGGTTATCCCAAGTAGGCCCACTGGCAGCCAGGAAGCTGTAGTTCTTCATCATTTCAAAAGAAGTCACCTACGAAGATAACAGCAGGGTTTTGTTTAAGAAGAAGAACTCTGATTTTAGCAAGCTATGAGCCACAGGCAGCTGAGGCCAAGCTAAATCCCAAAAACACTAGGGAATTTCTGGAAACTTGGCACTCAGACAAACCAGCCATCCACAGACACAGAGAGATCAACCACATTTACACGCCATTCAAAGGAGAAGAAAGCTAAGGAAACCAAAAGACCAGAACTTAATCTCTCCGGCAACCAATATCAATGGTACTTAAGACTACCTGTGTCAGCTTTTCGATGGAAAAACATGTACCCCCCGCGTAGCCACGTAAAGTGATTAAAAAGTTTCAGCTCTGCGACTTTGAGGACTAAGGAGGTTTGCTGATGTCTTCCTTTGCTTTTCTTCTCTTAGGTTAAGCTGGTTTTGAACTTGAAAAATTGGATTAATGTCATGAACCAGCACTGAGTGGATTATGCGGTACGACTCAAGCGTCTCCTGAGCGACTTCTAACTCTCTTTAAAAAGGACCGATGCCCTCAACTCCAAGGATACCATGGCGTGGAAGGCGTTGGGAAGAAGTAACACTCTGAAAGGGGGACCACATGGCTGTGGCTGCCGTCTTGACTTTTCTGACACACAAACACACACACACCAAGTAGCTCAGCAATGAAAGGAAGGTGGCATGCAGAGCCATTTGTGAGGGCGTGCGAGACCCAGCCAAACTTACTTGTGCATGTACGCATCTCCCAGCTGATTTTTGGCCCGTTTGAGGCCTTTTTGGCCTCCCAGAGCCTCGAGGAAAGCCTCTGCAGCCTTTGGAGGCCGAAAAACGGGTCTTCCGGAAATACCAGAAGTGACCAAACCGGAAGTGATGAAACGGGCCCATTTTTCGGCCTCCAAAGGCTGCAGAGGCTTTCCTCGAGGCTCTGGGAGGCCGAAAAAGGCCTCAAATGGGCCAAAAATCAGCTGGGAAGTACGCGCAGGTAAGCAGGGGCATTGTACACGCATGCATGGGGGGCACATTGCATCGTGGGTGCCAGCGCGTGCGTGTTTTTGGCACACCGCAATGAAAAGGTTCGCCCTCACTGATCTAGGCAGCATTAGCTTTGCTGTGCAGTGCATCCCACTGTTTCTTTCCTTCAGTGAAGTGAGAAAGGAATGGAAAATAAAAATAAAATGGGGAGATGTTTGCTTGACCGTCCAATCTATTCCACAGTCCTGGGAAATTTCATCCAACCTGATCAGCTTTTGAACCCGAGCGAGATCAGACAAGGGCTGCCCTCCACTGAGATTAATACAATCAACAAACTTTTGAAAATAATGTGCGGTTCAGCAATGAGACCTCATCTGGATGGGGCGCACACACACCCTCCCCTCCTCTCGGTCTAAATTCTCCCTCCTTCACCTACTGCCTCTCACCTTCATATCAGTGCCCCCGTGCCTACGCTGGTGGAGAGCCCCAAAGGGATATGTCCCGTTGGCAGGATTGAGATCGGAGCGGGCAGCGATGGCATTTTCTCCATTCTGGGGTGGGTTGCAGCCTTGGCAATGGGAGAGAGGATCTTGAGGGAAGTTGTTGAACCTAGGCAGAAGAGGAAGAGCACAGCACAGGTAACCCAGGTTATAATTCGTCTATCTGTCAGTCTGTCTGTTCCTCCATCCATCCATCCATCCTATCTATCAATCTATCTATCAATCTATCTGTCGATCTATATCTATTTATCTACTATCTATTTTCTATCTATCTATCTATATCATCTCTCTATCTATCTCTATGTCTATTCTATCTATCTCAAATTTATCTCTCTATACCTATCATCTATCTGTCTTTCTACCTATCTGTCTATCTATCTAATATTTATCTACCTATATCAATATTTGTCTGTCCATCTATCATCTATCACTCCACCCATCTTTTTATTCATCCTCTATCCATTTATCCTCTATCTATTTTTGTCACATTTTTCTCTATTTATTATCCATCCATTTTTTCTATGTATCATGTATCTAACTATCATCCATTAACCATCCATCCAAATATCCATATACCTATCCATCTTCACATTTATCCACCCAACTATTCATCCATCCATCATCTATCTATCTATCTATCTATCTATCTATCTATCATCTATCTATCTATCTATCTATCTATCTATCT
>NW_020716841.1:902778-915727 GCF_900518725.1 Notechis scutatus | reverse complement strand
AAGAAGAAGAAGAAGAAGAAGAAGAAGAAGAAGAAGAAGAAGAAGAAAATAATGATGGGATCCTTGGAGCTCTCTGAGCTGGGTTGTTTTCTTGAAGAAGTTTCATTACCCAACTAGGTAACATCATCAGTGTTAGAAGGCAGTGGGGTTTGTAGGGAGGAGGAGGAGGGTCCTTGATGCTCTCTGAGCTGGGTGGTTTTCTTGCAGACAATTCATTACCCAATTAGGTCCAGCTCTGATGATGTTACCTGGTTGGGTAATGAAATATCTGCGAAACAACAGCCAATCTCAGAGAGCATCAAAGACCCCACAAATTATACTCTGTTTCCTTTCTAGAGAAAAGCTATACATTGCGAATTTTCAGAGCCCCCCCACAGATTTGGATGCCTCTGCCAATCCCTTCCCCAGCCTAATTGTGGCTTGAATGTGGGAAAAATCCTACCAAGTGCAGTAGCACAAGGTGCAAAGGTTGCATTTAACCCAATCGGCAGTTTTCCTGCTTGTGAGCTCACCTGCTCAGACACTGCGGCTTCAGCCACCCCGGCTGCATAAGCCTGAATGCTGTCGTTATATTTCTCATTGGTGGTTAATTCCAGTGCTGCCCATCTGGGAAAAAGAGAGAAAAAGAAAGAAAGAAAAAGACGTTAAAGGAAAGAATGCATCCCTCTCATCATCCTCTCCCAGTAACTACTGCAACACCCCTTGGCTTAATTCTGAATGTGGCCTGAACCAGTTGCATGCTTCAAGCTTCTAGTCCTCAGCGTGAAAACTTGCCTTTTCAGTTCTCACGACCGTAAAGTCTTCCCGTGTGCATCAAGTTGGTGCTTGTGTTTGTATGTATGCTTTCCTCTTCTCCCAACTATGTGTATTTATATATAAGGCAAGTATATCTATATAAGTGTATATATATATATATATATAAAAGCAAAAGACCACTCATGCATCATCATAAAACCTCCAGAACCGTAAAGCTTACAAACTTGAAATTTGGCACCTATGTTCCTCTTGGCTTCTAGGGGCTCACGAAGAAAGGATTTTTCGAAATGACCATCAGAGCATTAGTTATTTCATATATTATTATTATCAACACGCTCTGATGCTAAGGAGTTCTACTCCCACTCCCCACCTGAAAAGAAATCTGTTCCAAATGCAAAACACAAGCAGAGGAGTGGAGTTTCAGTTTCACAGCACCAAGCAGCTTTAGTACAGAACAGTTGAGCTAAGCCACGCCCAGGCTCCTTGCTGTCTCCTTCTTTACTCACACAGCAAATACTCTTTCAGTTTCCAAACAGCCCTCAGCTCTCTCTCTCACACGGACAGGACGCTAGCCAGATGAATACTGATGGGTGCTGGTAGACAGAGGTAGAATTCCCTCCCCCTTATTTTCCTCCCCCAAAACTAAGCCCGACCACATCGAAGCACGGGTATCCAGCTACTATATACTGTATGTATATAAAAGGTAAGTTTTCACGCTGAGGACTAGAAGCTTGAAATCAATACAGAGCGTAACAGGGAGGCTGTGTAAAAAAACTACGCAAAATATATACGGCCTTTGTCTTTCCTAGCACAGCAATTTCGCTTGCATAGTTTCTTATATGGCCTCCCCATTACACTCTGTATTGGTTTCAAGCTTCTAGTCCTCAGTGTGAAAACCTGCCTTTTCTCTCCTCCCTGGTATATACAAATTCGTCTGTTTACTTTTGTACGCCCTTCAATTTCTGACAAAGTCTTTCCATATGCATCTAGTTGGGGTGTGTGTGTGTATCTATGTCTCTGTTTTGTGTGTGTTATATGTGTGTATGTGTTTTCCTCTTCTCTCAGTTGTGTATAGGTCTGTCTCTCATCTTTCCTGGCACAGGCAGCCACTTTTTGCTTGCCTAGTTTCTTACAAGGCCTTGCCAATTCAAGCTTCTAGTCCTGACTAAGGAACCCTATTGAACGGCTAGAGTTTCTGTCCCCTTTTGACATCTTCTCCTCTTCTGTTGAGTCATGCCCTCCCAAATTTCTTCCTTGACTTCAAATCCACGTTCAAGTTTTATCTCTTAAAATGTCCTTGGGTTCTTTCTTTATCCAAACACCTCCTATATCACTCCTTTAACTTCTTCCCTGCTTTCCTCTGTTCCAGATTCGAAACCCTTGTCCAGGGATTACAAAAGGTCTGCATTACCATCAGCACATAAAATCTCACCGAGTTAATTTTTAAGGAACTGGAGCAACACAGGAAATGAACCAGCATAATCACAGAATTGCTGAATCAAAGCTCTCCGTAGCTTAAGGGACAGGAAAACAAAAGATAAGGAACATTTTCCCATTTTTCCCCCCCCAGCAAACCTGAACTCCAAAAACAGGTTTTGTCATCCAAACCAGTTGTTATCCAACGAAGGAATGAATTTTATTAACTCTTAAAGTTGTATTAAGTAAATTATTAAAAACATTGGACGTGGTGTAATCGTCCCACCAATCCTGTTTGTCATACATATTATGGCATAGAATACATATTTTATATACATTTATACATTTATACAATATTTTCCAATTCTAATCATCTGTTCTGCCACCCCTATTCTCTTTTGATTCTAGATGCTTCCTTTTTTTCCCACCATTGATAGAATTTATCTCATACTTTATAGTATTCTATCTCATCTTTATCTTTCATTTCCAAGGTTAGTCTATCCATCTCAGCGCATGTCCATATCTTTTTTATTACATCATTTTCCTCGGGAATTTCTTTATCTTTGCAATTTTGAGCAACGGGTAATCTTGCTGCTGTAATCACATGTGTTATTAAACAGATCTCCCCTTTGTTGTATTTTTCTGTTATAATTCCAAGTAGGAAAAATAATTCCAAGTAGCAAAAGGTGCACTTAACAAATGTGTTGCTAACTTAAGAACTGCAATGAACCATGGCAAGAAAAGCAAAAACTCACTTAACAAATGTCTCGTTTAGTGACCCAAAATTTTGGGCTCCATTGTGGTTTGTACGTCGTACTTCCTGGGTTGATGCTTGAAAACCAGCGTTGCAATGAAAAAAAAAATCTACCAGAATTCCACTTCAGAACCGTGAAGCGTGTACTTTCAAGGATTTTGAAATTCAGATCCAAAGCTGGTACTCCAATTCTAACAGATTCACAGAGATTGAAAGTCACAGACCTTGTAAGTCATCTAGTCTAACCCCTTCGCCCAAGGAGGAGACCCTGCACTATTTCTGCAGTCCAATCTCTTATTGAAAGCCTCCAATTCTGGAAAAGCAAGCTGCATTTAGCGCACGAAATGGTTGCAAGAAATAACTGGAGGCAAGGTCCCATCATCCCCTTTCAAACTACCAGGAATCGGCCCCATCATCCCCTCTCAAACGGCCAGGAATTGGTCTCCTTAAGGGAGACTTCTGAAGTTGAAAGTCTGAATGACATCTAGCAAAATCTCTGGAGGAATTTATCTGCTTCGGCCCTGAGTGTCTATCTATGTAAACACAACCAAAGTTAAAAAGGAATGGGGGGAAAAGTAAATATGATGCAATTTGTTTTAGACCTCAAATAGCTGGAGGTTCCTTTGAGATTTGCAGTTGGATCTGTTTTTCTTCTCTCCCCCAAAAAACTTGCTGCCCCCCCCCCCCCCCCCCCGAGGATTTCCTTCCCCAGGACTAGCCTCTTGTAGGGTTTGTTTTGAATTGGGACTTACGGATAACGAATTTAAAAAAAGACTCAAAAAAGCAAATTTGAGATTGTTTATGGGAATTGCAGCAAGATTGTGCTGGAGGCAAAAGGATGGAACAATGAGGATAGGCCCAGAGTGGAAGAATAGATAGCAGAAATGGTGAAATGGGCCTGCTTGATCAGAGAATAAATACCAAAATATTTCTTTTTTGAAAGATGGGGAGATTTGCTGAAAGAAAAACAAAAGGTGCTCATAATTTACGGATTTGAAAACAAACAAAGGGGAGGGCTAGGTATTAATTGTGAACCTCAATGCTAAATTTTAATTTTAATTGCAGGCTGCCCAGAATTGTTTGTCAGAGTAAAGTTGGGTGGCATATAAATTGAGCACATGAATAAATAAATGAAGATGAGAAGGGACTTGAAAAACACTTAGGAGAAAAGAGAGACAATAATAATATAATTTTGGGAAGCCGGGGTGATAGAATTGAAAATATTTTCATGCCCAGGTTGCCCGTCTTCTTGGTTTTTGATTTTTACCTTTTTATTCTAACTTTATTTATTTTTTAACCCTTTGAAACTTTTTGTTCTACTGTATAAAGCAACACTTCTCCCCTTCGTTTATTTAATGTACAAGTCAGATGGGCGGCCCTGGAATTTAATAAGTAAAAATAATTGAAGAATGTTGACCGAAAAAAGGACCAGAAATCATCTATATGTCTCTTAATTTTCTTAATTTCCCCCCTCCCCTTTGGGGTTTGTTATCACTAAATAAAAATGGACCATAAATCTCATCACTAGAGGCTTTCCACAAGAGAGCAGATATTTCTGGAGGGATGGAGTTCCACCGGTGGATAGTTCTCACTGGCAGGATCGCTTCTGCCCTTTGATTACTGTCCATCCGTTCTTTCTTCTCCTGCCTTCTGGTGCTTTGAAACCTTCTTATTCGAGATTTATGGGATGCTTCTTTCCTTTTTCATGCACATGCCAGTTCTTTCAAGGCCATCTCTCTCATTTGCCTGGGATGACATGAGGTTTCCTGCCTTGAGGAGCGGGTTGGACTGGAAGACCTCCAAAGGTCTCCTCCAACTCTGTTCTTCGGCTGTTTCTCCCTTAACCACCTGGGTTATTTGTAAAGCTGTATCCTTCTATTGTTCTGTGTCTGTGGATATTCTCAGTCATCCAGGTCAAAATAGGGCACAGATTTTGGGGGGTAGTGGACACCTTTCCTTTGCTTTCCCTCTCTCTTCCTTCCTTTTCCTTTCCTTGTGCTCTTTTCCTTCTTTCCTTCCTTCCTACCTTCCTCCCTCCTTTCCTTCCTATCTTCCTTCCTTCCTTCCTTCCTTCCTTCCTTCCTATCTACCTTTCTTTCTTCCTCCCTCCCTTCCTTCTGGTTACAATGCAGGCTAGCTCACTGTCAGCAGTTCGATCCTGACTGGCTCAAGGTTAACTCAGCCTTCCTTCCTTCCTTCCTTCCTTCCTTCCTCCCTCCCTCCCTCCCTCCCTCCCTCCCGAAACTGTACAGATTCTCTTCTCCAGCTGCGGGTCGGACTAAAGACCTCCCAGCTCCAACAGCTGCGATGCTGCGATGTCTTTGAAAAAAAAACCAAAACAGGACCGGGCGGCTATAAGGTCATAAAGCCCGCGGCGAGGGGAAAGCCGGGGTGAAGGGGCTGGACCTTTCTCCGAGCCCCGCAGGCCCCCCCTTGACGCGTCTCCTCCGAAGCCCAGCCAAGCCCCCCCCACCTTCCCCCCGGGGAACCTTAGGATGGAGAAGGGCGCGATCCTACCCGTTCTCGCGGATCCCGTCGGTCAGGTTGGCCCAAGCGACGGCGCCCGGTGCCCAGCCTTGGACGACTTTCAGTTCCGCCGACACCGGGTCCAGCAGCACCGAGCAGCCGCGCGTGGGTTGCAACCCACCCGCCTCGGGGAAGCGCGGGGGAGAAAAGGAGGCGGAGAGCGCCCGCCGGAGCAGCAGAAGCGGCAGGAGGATTCGCCACGAGAGGCCGAGCGCCATGGCCGGTCCGTCCGTCCGTCCGTCCGAGAGCGGTGCCTTCCTCCTCCCCGGGTGCGGGACTAAGGCCAAGCCGGCTGGCGTAGGCTCTGATGCAGCCGGAGGAGGAGGAGTCGTCCCACTCCCCCCCCCCCCCCCCCCCCCCCCGCCCGGCCACCCCGGCTGGCCTCCCGCCCGGGCGCTCCCACCCAGGGCCCCGCGAGGGGGCCCCGACCTCAGGGAAGCCTTGCCGGGCGAAATCGGAGGGTTGCGCGGAGCGAAACTTGCAAGGCTTATAGATTTCAGCATAGAGCTGGAAGGGACCTTGGAGGTCTTCTAGTCCAGCCCCTTTGCTAAGACCCTTTCAGACAAGGGACTTTCCAGTTCTCTTCTTCAAAACCTCCAGGGATGGAGCCACCTACAGCTTCTGGTGGCAAGCCGTTCCACGGGTGAATTGTCCTCCCTATGAGGAAGTTGCTCCTTAAATTCCAGGTTGCTTCTCTCCTTGGGTTAGTTTCCATCCGTTTGCTTCTTGTCTGGCCTTCTGGGGCTCTGGAGAATAGGTTGACCCCCCCTCTGGGGCAGCGCCTCAAATATTAAAATACTGCTATCGTGTGCCCCCTCCTCCAGTCCTTCTTTTCTCTCTAGATTAACCAGAGGTGGGATTCAGCCGGTTCGGACCAGTTCTGGAGAACCCGGTAGCGGAAATTTTGAGTAGTTTGGAGAGCTGGCACCAAGGACCCCAGTTCAACCCTGAGCTACAAAAGTTCTCATTTATTTGTTTGTTTGTTTATTTATTTAAATTGAATTGAATATTTAATTTTGTCAAAAGCTTACAATACAATAGAAACAAGAATAAACATAAGTTTATATACAAGAAATAGGAACTAATAGTTGGGGACAATAGGACAGGGACGGTAGGCACGGTTGTGCGCTTATGCACGCCCCTCCCTTACCAACCTCTTAAGAATGGGGTGAGGTCAATAGAGGTTAGTTTGAGGGTAAAGGAGTGAGGGGTTTGAGCAGGTGACAACAGAATCAAGTAGTGAGCTCCAGACATTGACCGCTCTGTTGCTGAAATCGTACTTTATTTGTATTTATTGGTTCGTATTTGTCTTGAAGGTTTGGATGGGAGACCAAGTGGAGATCCCATAGCTATAACCAGTTGCAGAAAAGAAAAAAAACAACCTTCCCCCAAAGAAGGCAACTCCATTCCTCCTTAATATTACTGCCAAGAAAACCACCTTACGCAGGTTCCATGGTCAGGTGAACACAATTCACAATGTTTTGGACAATGTTTTCTTCCAGTGTCCGGCAAAAGAAAAAAAAAAAAAAAAGCTCATCGTGAACAAGGAATTCAGTTAATGATTGCCATATTCGCTTAACAACTCTGCCCCCCCCAAAAAAAATTCTTAAAATCAGGTTGGTCACATTATTTAGGCTTAAGACATAAGACATAAGAATTTATTTGTCATTACACTCGCAAGCGGGTGCAACGAAATGAGGTGCTCTTCCACAAGCAAACTGGACAAACACCACTAAAAAAGAAAGAAAAAGAAAAAAAATTAAACTAAACACAACCAACCATACAATAATCTCTATACAATTTAAAAATGTAAATACCCCACTACTCTCAGCCATTAAACTCCACAAAAATCTTATGACCCCGCATTCAAACTCAAAACTGCACTTGGATAAAAACTGTTCTTAAATCTGGTCGTCCTTGTTCTTAATGCCCTAAATCTCCTTCTCGATGGTAATAGTTCAAAGGCTTAGCGATTGGTGTGACTTATGCCTGTAATTCTGGGCTCAGTGATGGTTTGAGGACTGCCTATTGCTGTGAATTAAGGCTGTCACTAAACAAGGACCACTTGTTTGGGGCTGAAGGTTTCAGACTTTGTTCTGTTCCAGCAAAAAGAGAGAAAACAGTGGTTTGTTGTTGTTTTTTTCCTGACTATACAGTAAGGGACAGTTGGGCGTGAACTCAGTGCCCGGGTGTCTCAGTTCAGTGGCTCTCTTGACCTGGAGCATGTGATCCTAAAAAAGCAATTAAATCAGATCCAACACTGACCTTTTAAGCTCTTAAGGCTTTTATATCCCTGGCCAGGTAACATCGTGGTGTCTGCCCGAAGAGCTTTTATCCTAGAGAGAGAGAGAGAGAGAGAAGGACAGAGAGCAAAAAACAAAATACGGAATTACAGAGTTGGAAGGGACCTTGGAGGTCATCTAGTCCAACCCCTCCCTGCTTGAGGCATTCCAGACAAAGGGCAGTCCAGTCTCTTCTTCAAAACCTCCAGGGATGGAGCAGCCAATTCTGGAGGCAAGAGGCTCCACTGGTTAATTGTTCTTCTCATGGTCTACATTCTAAGTTGGATCTGAGTCAGAAGGGACCTTAGAGGCCTTCTAGTCCAGCCCCAGCTCAAGCAGGAAACATTTCTGACAAATGGTTGGTTGTCCAATCTCTTCCAGAAAACCTCCAATGATGGAGCACCCTCAATGTCTGGAGGCAAGCTGTTCTGCTGGTGAATTGTTTTTATTGTCAGGAAATTTCTCCTTAGTTCTAGGTTGGATCTCTCTTTTATATCTCTTTTTTATCATCCTCCACCCATTGCTTCTTCTTGCTTTGGAGAGTGACAGACCCTCAAATATTGGAAGTCTGCAGAGGTGGGTATTCAGCCAGTTCTGACCAGCTCCGGAAAACCGGTAGCGGAAATTTTGAGTAGTTTGGAGAAATGGCCAATGCCGCCTCTGACTGGCCCCACCAACCCCATCAATTCCCTGCCTCCTATTGAGTCCCAGCTGGGAAAAGGGGAAAAGAATAGAATAGAGAAGGGAATAGAATAAGAATAAGAATAAGAATAAAATAGAATAGAATAGAATTCTTTATTGGCCAAGTGTGACTGGACACACAAGGAATTTGTCTTTGGTGCAAATGCTCTCTGTGTACATAAAAGAAAAGATACATTCGTCAAGAATCATCAGGGACAACACTTAATGATAGCCATAGGGTACAAATAAGCAATCAAGTCATACTAGGAAACAGTCCATATAAATCGTAAGGATACAAGCGACAAAGTTACAGTCATACAGTCCCAAGTGGGAGGGGATGGGTGATAAGGAGTGATGAGAAGGTTAACAGTAATAGTAGTGCAGCCTTTGCAAAAAGGTGGACCGTGATGAGGGAATTATTTGTTTAGCAGAGGGGGGAAAAAACTGTCCTTGTGTCTAGTTGCTCTGGTGTGCAGGGCTCTGTAGCCTCGTTTTGAGGGAAGGAGTTGAAACAATTTGTATCCAGGATGTGAGGGGTCTGTAAATCTGGATCTCATTTTTTGTTTTGTTTTTAATTAAAAGCGTTTGGAAGGGGGGGACCTTCAAAGAGTCAAACCAGTTCATCGCCTCCTTCCCTCGACCTCGCTCGCCTGCCTGAACTCCTTCGCCTTATCTAGCCAGCCAGCCCCCCCCCTTTTTTCCTGGGATGACGCGAGGTCAGAGGGGCTGCTGGCTTCGGCAATTGCAACCAGGCAGGAAAAGGGCGTGAGAGAACCGGCCTTTCAGGAGCGCATCCCGGCTGCAACCTCTCTTGCAAAGCCAAAGGGAGGCGCGTGGGAGCCAAAGGGAGGGCATCGCGTGTGCGTGGGAGCGGGGAAGCGAGTGGGAGCTCCGAGCCCTGCTTGTCAAGCAGCCGCCAGGGCCTTGTCTCTTTAAGCCCGCAGCCGGGGCGGTGACAAGAAGGCGGGCTTGTGGGCTCGTCTGTCCCAGGCTCTAGAAAAGAGGAGCGGAGGGCGCAAGGTTAAAGTCCCAGGTGGCGCGAGGTTCCAGTTCGGCTGCTGCTGCTGCTGCGCACGCCAGGTGAGTCGGGGCAGGTGCGGCTTGGCCGCCGGCAGGTATAAGAGAAGAAGGCGGAGGCGATCCCCCCCACCCCCTGAATTGGGGCCTCCGGACCGGGAACGAAAGAAGGAAGAGAGAAAGAAAGAAAAGGGGAGGGGAAAAAATGGTTGTTTACAGGCTTCGCGTTCCCGGGTGGCGTGATGGGCCGATCGTGAGGACGGGGAGCGCGTGGGGGGGTTGGGTTTCCCCCCTCGCGTGGAGGCTTCTCTACGCGCTTTTCGGCGGAGAGCTGGAGGAGCGGAGTTCAATTCCCGACCGTATCCCAGGGCTACACGTGTCCTCCGACCTCACCCTGTCAAGCCTGTTTTTGGAGGCCAGGGTCCTTTTAGCTGAATTGGCAGGGCTCCATTCCAAGCAAGGAGGTGGGTTGAGTCCTAGTGGACAATCGCTTCAATAGGAACCGGTTCTTAGGCTGCCATAAACAGAAGGATAGAATCGAGATCAGGTGGTTAATGCCCCTTGGTAATAAGGCCACGCTTGGAAATGCTGCATCCAGTTTTGGTTGCTGCAATGTTTAAAAAAAAAAAAAGATTTTGAGACTCTAGAAAGAGTGCAGAGAAGAGCAACAAAGATGATTAGGGGACTGGAGGCTAAAACGTATAAAGAACAGTTGCAGGAACTGGGTATGTCTAGTTTGATGAAAAGAAGGACTAGGGGAGACATGATAGCAGTCTTCCAATATCTCAGGGGCTGCCCCAAAGAAGAGGGAGTCAAGCTATTCTCCAAAACACCTGAAGGAAGGACAAGAAGCAATGGATGGAAACTAACCAAGGAGAGAAGCAACCTAGAACTCAGGAGAAATTTCCTGACAATTCATGAATTGTTCTCAGTGAGAACAATTCATCAGTGGAACAACTTGCCTCCAGAATAGAATGAAATGGAGTAGAATAGAATGGAGTAGAATGGAGTGGAGTAAGAATAAGAATAGAATTGAATTCTTTATTGGCCAAGTGTGATCGGACACACAAGGGATTTGTCTTTGGTGCAAATGCTCTCAGTGTACATAAAAGAAAAGATACATTTGTCAAGAGTCAAGAATCATCAGGTACGACACTTAATGATAGTCATAAGGTACAAATAATCAAATCATACTAGGAAGCAGTCCATATAAATCGTAAGGATACAAGCGACAAAGTCACAGTCATACAGTCCCAAGTGGGAGAGGAGGGGCGATAAGGAGTGATGAGAAGATTAATAGTAATAGTAGTGCAGACTTTGTAAATAGTTGGACAGTGTGGAGAGAAGTTGCCAGTCCTCCTCTCTCAGCCCAATCCCCCCCAACAGGTTGTTATTATGGGGTACGAATAGGAGGAGGAAGGTATGTTGATATGTTCGCCACCTTTACTTGTAAAAATAATAAAAGCAGGTTATAAATAAAGTCCACTGTATAAGCTTGGCATATATTTTGTGGATATATAAGCTCCCCTACTCAGAAAGTAACCCAACCCAGCCCCTACATACTTTAGCTGTCTTTAGCTGCCTTTAGACTTTGCTTCTTAATAGAATTATAGCCCCTGAATCGAATTCTAAACCCCTCTAGAGTCAATTAAACTAATGGCCCTCTTTGCATTTCATTTTTGCACTCTGCAAGTGTATTAGTTTGTCATTGTCAGATTCCCCATCCCTTGGGCCCATGGAAGGACATTATTTAGGAATCGGAAAATTTCCACCAGCAGTGGTGGGAATGACCTGGGGTGGGATATAGATAGAAGCCCGACTGGATTCAATAGTTAGATCTCTGGATTCATGAGTAACCAGGCAAGAGTTTCTGGATTCCCTTTGATTCGGAGCTTTTGAAAGCTGCTCCTTTAAGAATTGTGTAAAAGGAAAAGAGGAGGAGATAGATTTATGAATAAACTTCAGGGTAACTGATATGACACCTTCGTTGGCTGTTCCTGTTTTAAAACAGGAATTAACCAGGAAATATTGCTTGATTAATATCCAGAAAGCCAGAGAAACGTTCTCATTTCTTCTGAGGCTGTTATTCAGAACGTGTCTGGCTGGTTTTGCAAGCAGCTTGCAATAATGATTCACCTAAAAAAAAATATTATTGGGATCTTCCAAAGGAGGTGAGAATGAAGAAATTCCTCGAGGCAATTTACTATTTTTATATCAGCAAAACAAGGGCTGTGTTAAATAATTACTTGCAAGGTTGTTTTTCTTGCACCCATTCCAGTTTGGTGCAGTTGTCTAACTAACAGCAGACAGGAAATAGGCTCAGAATTTGCGGAATGTGGAAAAAGATTTGCAGGTTTCAATGAGAGACTCGTAATGTGGTGGACTAAAAAGGTAAAATTTTCTCTGTCAGGGCATGGTGTTCATATTTTTTGGCCGAGGGAATCTGTGATCCTAAGACAATTCCCATGGTCATATGGCCAGTGTGGCTATATGCCAGAGGCTCACGGAATGCTATTACCTTCCCACTGAAGTGGTACCTATTTATCTACTCACAGTTGCATGCTTTTGAACTGCTAAGTGGGCAGGAGCCAAGCTGGAGCAAGTAACAGGAGCTCACCCCATTGTGTGGAGCTCGGGTCTCAAACCCGGTCTACCAGCTCTCCACCTGACAAGCCCAGCAGTCTTTAACCACTGAGCCATCATGCCTCGTGTAATGTTAGTAGCAGACTAAGGCCCACCAATTTCATGCCTTCCATATGTGTGAATGTTGGGACTACAACTCCCAGAATTCTTGTTGACTGAGCTGGTTGTAGTCCCAGGACACATGGCAAAAAGTTTGAGACTAAAGACTTGGCTAAAGAATTCTGGGAGTTGGAGTTGCCACTCTTAAACAATAACCCAACCTGTGGGTTGTCTAGTATCAATCATACCTCCTGCATATGGGAAGGAAAAATTTAATCCTCACCCACTCACCTTTTACTTTATAAGATTTTTTACCCATTTTTTCCAGGGATATAGGAGCTGTGAGAGGCGCCAACAGATCCCCAGAAAATCAGAGATCTCTGTCCAGAAAAATGCAGTGCTAGGAACCGCTAAGATCCCGTGCAAAACCTTCAAACTACCAGGCCCCCGATCAAGGATCCATGATTGAAGAAGACAAAGACCACTCAAAGGGGTGAGAAGGAACTTTCTAGAACAAATTTTACACCTCCGTTGCAATGTATGCAGGTAGTCCTTCACTTACACCCATCCGTTTAGTAACAGTGTGAATGTTGGCCCCGAACAACACTGGGAAAAGTGACTTATGTCAGTTTTCACACAACCAAGTCCCATTACCTTCTGAAAAAGCACCTTTGGGACAGTGGTGGGATTCCAAAAAATTTACTACCCGTTCTGTGGGCGTGGCTTGGTGGCTGTGGCAGGGGAAGGATACTGTAAAATCTCCATTCCCTCCCCACCCCACTAACCTGCTTTCCAGCTCCATTCTCCTGTGCAGGGCAACCAAAGAAGACCCAGC
>NW_020716841.1:869899-881952 GCF_900518725.1 Notechis scutatus | reverse complement strand
AAAGGAAAGGGGAGACGAGGAGAGGAAGGGAAAGGGAGAAAAGAAGGAAAGGAAAGGAAGGAGGGAAGTGGGAAGAGGAAAGAGGAAAGGGAAGGAAAGGAAAAGAAAGGAAAGGAAGAAGGGAAGGGAAGGGAAGGAAAGGAAAAGAAAGGAAAGGAAGAAGGGAACGGAAGGGAAGGGAAGAAAAGGGAAGGGAAGGAAAGGGAAGGAAAGGAAAGGAAAGGAAAAGTTTGAAATTACTTTGCTGGGCTGCAAGACCGACCCCAGCTTATACCATAGTCCAGGCTAAAACAAAGCCACGATTTAACGGGACGAGTCCATTCATTGCTCTCTCTTCCTGCGCTCCTTTGGCTTCCCTCTGGCCACAGCTGTTTGCCTTCCTGGGGTTCTTTGTCAGTGCCATGTGGATCAATGCGGCGGCCACAGAAGTGGTGAACATCCTCCAGACATTGGGCGTCATCTTCCACCTGAGCAACACAGTCTTGGGCTTAACACTGCTCGCCTGGGGAAACAGCATCGGGGGTAAGTCGAACAAGCCATGGCATTTAATTTCGTGGTACGAGGTGCAATGGGGCAATAAACTGAACTAAAGTAAACCTGTATTCAGGAAGTGAATGCTCTTATGCTGAGCTTGTCTTCTTTCCCCCAACAGACATGTTCTCCGACCTAACAATGGCACGACAAGGTTATCCCAGGATGGCTTTTTCAGCCTGTTTCGGGGGTATCATCTTCAGTATCCTTTTAGCAGAATTGGCAGGGCTCAATTCCAAGCAAAGGAGGTCGGTTGAGTCCAGGGGTGGGATTCATATTTTTTAACAACCGGTTCTGTGGGTGTGGCTTAGGTGGTGGGCGTGGCTTGGTGGCCATGGGACTGGGTGGACGTGGCTTGGTGGTCATGTTATTGGCTGGGCGTGGCCAACTCAATATCACTCACATCGAGGCACGCATCTCCTCGCCTGGCCTCTTGTGACTGTGGGGATGCTGCAACAGTCGTAAGTGTGAAAAATGGTCATAAGTCACTTTTTTCAGTGCCATTGTAACTTTGAATGGTCGCTCCACACAAGTAAAGTATTAGCAAAGGAGGGGGAAAAAACTCCAGAGAAGTTCCTGAGACAGGAAGTCTAGTCCTGCCAAGAATGTAATAAGGGTTAACGGAGAGGCAGTTTCTGTAAGCAACACCAGAATGTTTCCTTCCTGCCTTCCTTACAGGATTAGCCCAGTCATTTCCTCTAACAAGCGGTTCTCCGAACTGCTTAGAATGTTAACAACCGGTTCTAGCGAATAGGTGTGAACTGGTAGAATCCCACCCCTGGTTGAGTCCTAGTAGTAGGAGCCAGCTGTGTGCTGCAGCTGCCAAAAAAGCCAACACATTTCTGGGCTGCATAAACAGAAGGATAGAACCAAGATCACCTGAAGTGTTAAGACCATTTTATAAGGCCTTGGTAATAAGGCCACACTTGGAAATACTGCATCCAGTTTTGGTCGTCATGATATGAAAAAGATGTTGAGACTCTGGAAAGAGTGCAGAGAAGAGTGACAAGGATGATGAGGGGACTGGAGGCTAAAACATATGATGAACAGTTGCAGGAACTGGGTATGTCTAGTCTGATGAAAAGAAGGACTAGGGGAGACATGATAGCAATGTTCCAGCACCTCAGGAGCTGTCACAGAGAAGAGGGAATCAAACTGTTCTCCAAAGCAGCTCAAGGTAGGACAAGAAGCAACAGATGGAAACTAACCAAGGAGAGAAGCAGCTTAGAACTAAGGAGAAATTTCAAAACAACCAGTGGAACAACTTGCCTCCAGAAGTTGTAAATGCTCCAACTCTGGAAGTTTTTAAGAAGAGACTGGGCAGCCATTTGTCTGAAGTGGTGTAGGGTTTCCTGCCTAGGCAGGGGGTTGGACTATAAGACCTCCAAGGTACCTTCCAAGTTTGTTATTCTATTCTAATTACAGTCCTAACTCAAGGACCTCTTGAATATCAAACCTTTCAGCCCCAAATGCTGTTTTTGCAGGCGGAAGATTCCTTGTCCAAAACCCAACATTTTGCATCTTGTTTCTAACCCAACCATAACTTTGCATCCATTTCATAGCTGAAAGATTTCAGCTGTTTGAAAATAATAATAATAATAACAACAACAATAACAACAGCAACAACAATAATAAAAGCAACAGCAGTAACAACAACAATAATAATAAATACATTCAATTCCCAACCCAATCATCAATTAATAATAGTTTCAGCATTCAACCCTTTCCTAATCAGCCTGTTCCAAAACTGGTTGTTGCACAGCCAGTAAAACTTGTGGAATCTTTTCTCCTGAACTCTCTCTCCCAGATATGCTTGTCGGCGTCGGGCTGGGCTGCCTTTTGCAAATGTCGAGCAGCAAATCGGTAGTGAGGGTACGGAACATCTATATGTCGTGTGGTGTATTTTATTTCTTTGCTTCCTTTATTTCCTCTTGGCTCTTCTGGAGAGGGGAAAGCAGATGAGTGATATTTTTTTCCTGTCTAAATAGAAAATGGGGAATATTTTGCTGCAGCTGGAAGGCAGCTGGCTCTAATGCAGGAAGTGCAAACTGAGATATGCCAAGAGGGGAGAATGTATGTAGCTGAGGGTTGAAATGAGAGGTCTTTGGTGCTCTCTCAGCTTGGCTTTTCTTGCAGACGTTTCATTACCATACTAGGTAACATCATCAGTGTTAGAAGGGAGTGGGGTTGGCAAGGAGGAGGAGGGAGGAGGAGTTGGAGACTTTCCCGCACACTTCAGAAGGGTCAACTAGATGAAGCTTGAAACTTTTCCTCCACCCAAAGTATTTAGTAAAGCTGTATTACTATTCTTCTCATCTTTCCTATTACCTATCTCCTTTTCTACTTACGACTATAACTTTGTTGCTTGCATGTTTACAAATTATATTGATTTATTTAGTTTCCTAGTAGGATGTGTCTTGATTGCTTATTTAGCATCCCATGACTATCGCTAAGTGTTGTATTTTACTATTTATGATGATTGTATTTTTATGACTATAATCATGATTTATCACTAATAGCTTTTATGTACAGTGAGAGCTTATGCACCAGAGACAAGTTCCTTGTGTGTCCAATCATACTTGGCCAATAAAGAATTCTCTTCTCTTCTCTTCTCTTCTCTTCTCTTCTCTTCTCTTCTCTTCCCTTCCCTTCCCTACCCTACCCTACCCTACCCTACCCTACCCTACCCTACCCTACTCTACTCTACTCCATATTCTCTTGTCTTTTTTCTTCTTCTCTTCTCTTCTATTACCTACTCTATTCCCTCTTCTCTTCTATTCCCTATTCTACTCTGTTCTATTCTATTCCCTATTATCTTTTCTCTTCTCTTCTATTAACTACTCTATTCCCTCTTCTCTTCTCTTCTCTTCCTCTTCTTTCTCTTCTCCTCTCCTCTCCTCACCTCTCCTCTTGCTGTTGCCTTCCCTTGCCTTCCTTTCCCTTCTATTCTATTCCCTACTCTCCTCTCCTCTATTCCCTATTCTACTCTACTCTATTCATTAATTGCTCTTTTTCTCTTTCTTTGCAGCTCGAGTCAGACGACCTCTTGGTATGGATTCTAGCAGGTGCCCTGGGCCTCAGCCTGGTCATTTCTTTCCTTTCAGTGCCTGCCCAGTGCTTCCATTTAGGCCCAATGTATGGCTATTGCCTCATAGCCTACTACGTGGTCTTTCTAACCATCGCGCTGCTGACCGAGTTTGGGGTGATCCGAATTTCCACCTTCTGAATGAAAGCGTCTCCTCCGAAGTCCTCACCCACATCTCCCAAAGTTGGACTTGCCCTCGACCCTGTGATTTACTTGAAGACGGTGCCTTTGGGGACAAAGACTTGCTGGCGATGTCTAAAATAGGACCCGGTACCCAGGTTGGATGCTGGCCACGGCGCAAAGGATGATCGATGAAAAGTGGACACCATGGCTGTGGCCGACATGCATCGAGCCAGCTGTTCCACATCCTTTCGATGCGATTTGGGGATTTTAGAACCAAATCTAGGATTACAGGACATGTGAGATATTGTTTGTCCCAACGCCCTAACCTGCCATCCCCATCAGTGTTAGCTTTTCCAAGGGAAACTCCTTGTTTAGATCGCAATATATTTTTTTAAAAGGTATCCTTTTAAAGAAACGAGTTTTGTTAGAAGTATTTTTTTTGTTTTGTTCCTGAATTGAAGCTTGAATGCATCCCTCAGGTATGTACACAATTTTTCATCCGTTGTGACCTCTGCTTGGTAGCAGGGGTGTCTCTGTGATTCATTCATTCATTCATATATATATATACATATATAGGTTTGAATCCCTAGCACCACGTCATGGAGTGAGTCCCTGTTTCGTGTCCCAGCTTCTGCCAACCTAGCAGTTCGAAAGCACGTAAAAAAAAATACAAGTAGAAAAATAGGGGCCACTTTGGTGGGAAGGTAACAGCGTTCCGTACGCCTTCAAAGGCATTTAGTCCTGCCGGCAACATGACCATGGAGACGTCTTCGGACAGCGCTGGCTCTATCGCTTTGCAACGGAGATGAGCACCGCCCCCTAGAGCCAGAAATGATTAGCATGGATGTGCAAGGGGAACATTTACTTTTACCTATATATATATATATATAAGGGATAAGGCTTCAATCATGAGTTACGCCTGCCATCTTGACTTTTTTGCCCCTTTCCTGCTTTTGACTGTTAAAAGAGTTTTATCCAGAAAAAAAGAACCACAGAAGAAAACTCCCTTGCTCATGACTGGAATCTGAACGTTGACTTTTAGCTACGAATGGCCTTATCCGTTCCTAAGAGAGGCCTACTGTAGATTTGCTGCTGAATTAATACATAGCAAAACCGTGACATGAAAGGACAGTGGAATAATTGACAGCTGCCTGTGAAAAAGAGATAACCTGGGTGGGTTCACTAGCAAGCTTCTTTACCTTATTGGGTTGACCTACTTCCAAAGTTTATATGGCTCCACAGACTTGCAAATCAGCTAAACAGATTGGGTTTCTCCAACACTGCTAAACTAAAGTTAGGATTAAAAACCATTAAGATTGGAATGAGGGATGAATGAAACTGCTAGGTTTGTAACTGACCAGGGAAAGCATGCCTTGTGGACATAGCCATCATTGTTGAAAAAGGGATATGCTTGTGACAAAGAATGGGTAGCTTTTGTTGTCTCTGAAGGCAGGGCTCGAAATCCTTCCAGACCTGTAAGGTCCTTGGTGCTCTCTGAGTTTTGTGGTTTTCTTGCAGATGTTGCATTACCCAACTAGGTAATGTCATCAGTGCTAGAAGGGAGAGGAGGAGGAGGAGGAGGAGGAGGAGGAGAAGACTTGAAGACATTTCATTAGCCAACTAGGTAACATCATCAGTGCTAGAAGAGAGTTGGGTTTGCTCTTATTTTGCCATGTCAGCCACTAGTATATAAAAATATAAGAGCAAATCCTTCTAGCCTTGATATAGTACCTAGTTGGGTAATTGTCTATGGAGGTTCTTAAGTCATCCAGGATCTGGTTGTGCCAAAGGTGCTTTTTCAAAAGGCATCTGGACTTTCTTTTTTCCTTGAAGACATTTCGCTTCTGATCCAGGAAGCTTCTTCAGTTCTGATTGAGAGTCAGAACTGAAGTCAGAACTGAAGAAGCTTCTTGGATGAGGGGTGAAATGATTTCAAGGGAAAAAAAAGTCCCGTTGCCTTTTGAAAAAAGCACTTATGAGACTAGTTGGGTAATGTCTGCAAGAAAACCACCAAGCTCAGAGACCACCAAGCACCCTGCCGTTCAGCCCTGAGCTACAATATTCTCTTCTATTGGTACCTTCCAGACCCGTTAATCAGAATAAGAAAAAAAAAAGAAGTGTGTTTGGGTGCAAAATGCATTGCAAATATGCAACTTTGATGACCATTTTTTTGTTCTTGGTTCCTCTTCCTTTCCTATTTTTCTGATGTCCTTGAACAAAGTTTTTAGTTTGCGCTTCCTGTTTCCTCTTTCTCTTTTCTATTCTTGGAGTGGGTGAGCAAATAGGATATCTATATGTAATATGATATTGCTCCATGTGTGCTCCAAACCAGTGGCTTGTTTGCAGGAAATTCCTGGCTGAACAATCTTTTTAAAATTTATTTTGTATTTCTCTGCTAAGTAAATCACAGTGACTAAAACATGCACTCTGACATACATAACAAATAACAACAGACTGATTTTTTTCAGATATATCCACCCGGCTGTGCACCAGGGTGTAATATGTTCTTCTCAACTTTTTCCTTTTTTTTCTTTCTTTTTTCTTTCTTTCTTTCCTTCCCTTCCTCTCCTTTTCTTCTTCTTTCCCTCTTCTTTTTCTTCCTTCCATCTTCCTCTTCCTTCCTTTTCCTTTTCTTTCCTTCCCTTCCTTTTCTTCCTTTTGCCTTTTTTTTCTTTTCCTTCTTTTCCTTTCCCTTCCTTCCTTGCCTTTTTCTCCTTCCTTCCTTCCTTCCCTTTCCTTTTTCTTTCTTTCTGCCTTTCGCTGTTCCTCTTGTCTTTTGTCACTTAAACCCAGTAGATTTCAATCTGCCTAAATCAGCAATTACACAGACTGGGTGTTGACCAAGTCAAATACGGTTTATGCAGTTGTTGGGAAGTGGCTAGCTCTTAAGACTGACTTCACAATCCACACATCAGCTAGAAGAAGAAATATGGAAGCAGGCTTCTTTCTTAGGTTTCTCTTTAACCAAGAGGTTGTCCCATCTCTTCTTAAATGCCTCCAGCGTTGGAGCATTTACAACTTCTGGAGGCAAGTTGTTCCACTGATTAATTGTTCTAACTCTCAGGAAATTTCTCCTTAGTTCTAAGTTGCTTCTCTCCTTGATTAGTTTCCACCCATTGCTTCTTTTCTTGCCTTCATATGCTTTGGAGAATAAGGGAGAAGTTAAGGGATGGTGGCCCAGGTCTATAGCTTTGTTCATTTCTGTAAATACTTTTAACTTCCGTTGAGCTTGTCTGTGTTTAATGATCTACCTCAAAGAGCCCCAAGTGCTGTAATTTACCTTCCCATGTTGTTGTTAAGAAGATGTCAACAGAAGTAATAAAGAGCTTCAATCAATTGCAGGGTTTGGACTTTACGTTTGTGTGAAACAACTCCCAATAGTTTCTTGAGGTTTTCTTTATTTTGTCCAGCTGTACACAAAATCTATCTAAGGATCCTCTTTGGAAATTTACTCATCAAATATGTAATTGAATAGTCTGGAAAAAGGAGGGATTTTGAGTTAGGAACTGGATGGATTGGTTGAATATACAGGTAATCCTTGACTTAACTACACAATTGAACCCAAAATCTCCATCGCTAAGCAAGAGTTGTTACAAGTGAGTTTTCCCCTTATTTTACGACCTTGCTTGCCAGTTCTTAAATAAATCGCTGCCGTTTTTAACTTAGCCACATGTGACCCCCAGGATAGTCTATCATAAATACGAGTCAGTCGCCAAGGTTCCGAATTTTGAGCCCTTGACCATGGGAATTCTGCAACTGTCGTTAAGTGTGAAAAGCAGACATAAATTACTATTTTCGGTGCTGTCGTAACACATCAAATGTGTCAGGATTCTGGTAGTTCCCTCAATTAAATCATGTCTCGAGCCAAACTTCCAAAACTTCAAAAGGATTTATTGGGAGTTAACATGTCCGGCACTGCCTGGGTGTAGTTGACTCTGAGACACGTCATTCATGGTCACCCTTGACCCTGGTTTTCCCTCCGCCCACTGGGTGTATCATAATTCATATTCTCCAATGGGACACATCCATAGCCAAGAGTCATCAATCATATTCTCCAATTAGAATTTTGTGCGGCAGAAATTTCGGTCACCTAGTTACTATCTTTCAAAACATTGATGGAATGCACTTTCAGTTTCCAAGCTGCTGCACTACTCCCCTCTCCCTTTCTGTCTAAAAAGACCATAGAAATATTTTATGAGTTGACAGAATGGTTACTAAACGAATGATTTTAAGTCGAAATCTACCTGCCTGTATACCCTTAATATAAAAAGAGAGATGCAGAAAAAGGGGTTAAAGAGGTTTATTAAATGTTCTGTAAACATCTATATAATACTGTTTCAGACATATCGTTATATCGGTCATACAAATTTCCCCATATCCAAAACCCATAATCCCCTGCGAATGATTGTCTTTGGAGGATAGAGCAGAGAAAAAAAAATTATTTAGGAAGGAACATCCCTGCTTTTTTCTGAAGTTTGTTTTCCTTCCAAGAGGCTCCAAAAAAAAAACCAAAAAAACCCCAACTTTCTGGAGTTGTTTCTAGCTTATATCCTAAACAAGAATAAAAATAACAAAAACTTGAAAAAAAATATGACCCCATTTTACTCAGTATGGGGTTTCCAGTATCTCTTATGCCCCACAGAGGAAGGAAATCTGAAATTATATCCTTTGTCATTTACTATCCAGGCTGATGGTAGGGGGAAAAAAATGGAATTTAGTGCTTATTTGTGACCCAAGTGTAGCGCCTCAAAACCTGGAATACGCTTTCTTCCAATTTTGAGTGTTTGAAATACTAAAATTAAGCTTGGCAGCGTTCAATCTTGCTTGATGCTCACTGGAAAGGCTATTGGTGTCAATCAGTGTTTCTCAAAGCTTATCAAATTTGAAAATGTGTGGACTTCAATTTCCAGCATTCAAGATTGAGAAACTTTGCTCTAGATTTTGACATCATGGACCTTAGCCAAAAAATGGTGCGAATGATGGGCTAGAGATGGTACCAAGCAGATTCTCGTTAACAAGCCTAAGTGTGCATAAGCATGTAAAATGTACAACATCTGGGCCATGCATGTACAAAATCTGGGCCGTTGACTGACAAGCAAGAAAACTCCAAATTATAAAGGTGGTCAGCCTTCATTTCCATTTAGTGACGCCAGCAAAACGGTCAGTAAACCAGATTAAGGATCACCCAAACTCCAGTTTAAAAACAAACAGAAATGTACAAAGCTACCTGTTGCTTCAAATCCAAACTCTGGTTTGGAGTTGTTGTGCGTCCTATAAACTCTAGCAGCTCCATCCCAGAAGCTGGCCCTTCCTTGGTTGTGCATTGTCACCACACAATCCCAGGAAAATGTGTCTTCCAGTTGGGGTACATAAAGTGCTTTTTGTAGGCACACGCAGTCAAGCACTTCCCTGTTTTAAAATTTTACTTCCCAGGGAAAGAGCCCTGGAAAAAACACCTTGTCTCACACAAATAGGGGAGATTTAGAGATCCCTACCCATTCTGAAATTCCATTTTTGCTTGGAAGCCAAAACTTTGCAAATCCCCTAATGAATGTTGTCTATCTGTGGGTTGTTGGTTTTTTTTGCTTCAACCTATCCCTTTTTTAAAAAGAATTAACAAACTTGACTGATACAGCAAGAAGGAATGCCTTCCCCGGACTGACAGCATAATGCCCTCTTGAACCAAAAGTAGTTTTTTTAAGATGCCCCTTTTCTCTCCTGGAGGAACTCCAGATGGGGTGGACTTCAACTCCCAGAGTCGCCCCACAGCCCAGGAATTCTGGGAGTTGAAGTCCAACAGACGGAAGTCACCTGAATTGTGAATATCTACTACCTTATAAAACATTTGCATTCTTTTTAGGAAGAAAACAGGGATCGTGGGTGCAGGAACTCTTATTTTCTCCACGGGGTGTCCTCTGATAGTGTTAAGACTACAACGGCAATCTTCCACAGCCATTAACGTAGCTCAGGTTTGTTTTTTTGTTTTTTTTTAAGATTTGAAGGGCATTGGAAGATGTCGTCACAGAACTGAGCTGTTTAGGAAAAGAGCATGTCATTTATGTGACTGTTTATCTCAAACCCATCTTCGGAGCAAAATAAACTCCTCTCCAACAACTGGAAAATAATTTAGTTCGCTCAAAGCCAACCTTTCTCCGTTGATTTATTGAGCGTGGAAATAAGCCTGTTGTTTTTAAAAAATGAAGAACTATGCCAGAGAGCGAGCAGACGTGAGAAAACAAATTCCTAATTATTCAAGGTTTGCCATCCTAAAATTACAAAAGGGACAAGAACAAAAAAAGGGGGGGGGGAGAGGGAGACCCCTGTCTTTTTTGCTTATAATTTTTTTTGGGGGAAGCAAATTCCGTTTACCGTTTGCTAATTAGCAATCGAGATTAACACAGGGAGACAAACCTTAATGCTTCTTTGCCTATTGTGTGTTGCCAAAGCAAGAAAGGCACGACAAAGGCACAATCTACTTGTTGGTTTCTCTCATTGGACAGCTTCCGAAGAGATCCCAAGCTGGGTAACCGACGAAGGAATTTCTACAGAAGCGAACCCACAATAAAACCTGATAAGACACTCTGATCCCGCGATCACTTTTGTCTTTTCTGTGAAGAGAATTATTGCTTTTCTATCATGCCTAGTGGCATGGGGGCTTCAGGCCTTAATGCAATGCCTACTGGCAGTGTTTTAGGAGTTAATGACAACTGGCAGGATACGGTTCAGGATTTAATTCAACACCTACTGGCCTGTCGTCGCTGTTCATAGCTTCGGGTAGATGCCACTGCAAACATTCACAATGCCGGGATGACGTTTGTGAGCAGAATGGAGTCTTAAACCTGTCCAGGATCTCCCTGTACCAAAAACTCATTTCTGTTCAGTTGGTCCTGGGTTCTGCCTGCCTGGGCACCTTTGCTACATTTGGGTAAAAACTGCCAAGTGGATCATTGGAGTGCTAGCAGTCCTTATAGATGCTGAACAACGAAGGGTGGGGAAAAATAAAGGAGTGGTGTCAAAGTTGCATTACTTCACTGCATTTTGTGCATCATGGAGACAAGAGAGCGAGCGATGGAGTGGACGCTTGGCGGCCTCACCTGCCTTTTTGCCATTTCTAGCCAATCTCGACTGCTGGTGGAAGGTGGCATGATGGCCATGCCAGGATGGGCACCTTGTATTTTCGCCTGCTTGGCCATCATTGGCAAACGGGGCCGGTTTTCAGCCGTCTATGCCAACTCCCATCCCAGCCTTTTGCCACAGTAGCCAACAAGGACAAAATGGACAGGTTATCTACCAAAAACAAAAAAACAAAAAAAAGGGCCAGGAAAAACTTTGCATGAATCTCCCATTGCCATAACTGCAAGGTTTAACAGTCCTTCCAGACACACCGGACGCTCGATGCCTAAAAACAAAAGGAAACAACTATTAAAAAAAAAAAGTAATAATAAAAATGGCCATCTTCTCTCTCGCAAGACCTCAGCCTCCTGGCTGGAGATCTCAAAGATCTCGGGACCGTTAAAGGAAAATCTGGTTGAGGGGAAGCCGTAGAGATCGCCGTGCCGCCAAGCCCAGGTTGAATGCATAGGAGAACTGGCTTTCTTGATAAGCCAAAGTTTAGATGATGGTTTGCGAACGCTGGCGGAGGGCAGGAGGGTGGAAGGCCTGGTGGAGCAGCTCCTCGTCTTCATGCCAAGGAAGCTCTCGTTCCTCTCTTCTGGAATGTTCTTCGTACCACTCCTGAGAACGGAAGACAGGCGTCACTGCGCTAAACCACCACGAGAGTGCCCACCCCTCGGGAAAATGAAACAGGAGAGCCATGATATCAGGCAGACCCCAAAAATGTTTGTGGCAGCCAAGCCAGGAATTAGAATAATGCAGGATACAGAGTAACAGAGTGGGAAGGGACCTTGGAGGTCTTCTAGTCCAACCCTTGCTCAAGCAGGAAATCCTTTTTACCATTTCAGACAAATGATTATCCAATTTCTTAAAAAATTCCACTGAAGGACCACCCATAATTTCCAGTTAAGTCCTATCTTATCTTATCCTATCCTGTCCTATCCATCCCTATTCCCTTCTCTTCCCTTCCATTCCATTTGATTCCCTTCCCTTCCCTTCTATTCCATTTCAATTCATTCCATTCCATTTTCCTATTTTATTCTATTTCTATTATTCCTATTCAATTCTATTCCTATTTCTATTCCATTCCATTCCAATTCATTCCATTCCATATTTTCTATTCTGTTCTGTTCCGTTCCGTTCCATTCTCTTTCCTATTCTATTCTATTCTATTCTATTCTATTCTATTCTATTCTATTCT
>NW_020716841.1:844729-854881 GCF_900518725.1 Notechis scutatus | reverse complement strand
AAAGAAGGAAAGAGAATAGAATAAGAATTTAGAATTTAGAATAGAATAGAACCGAGAATGAATAGAATAGAACCAAGAATGAATAGAATATAATAAAGAAGGAAATAGAAGAATTTAGAATAGAATAGAATAAAAATTTAGAATAGAATAGAATAGAATAGAAATTGGAAGGGACCTCTGGAGGTCTTCTAGTCCAACCCCCTGCTTAAGCAGGAAACCCTACACCAGACAAAACCCATGGAACTGCTTGCTACCAGAAGTTGTGGGTGGTCCATCCCTGGAGGCTTTTAAGATGAGACTGGACAGCCAGTTGTCTGGAATGGTACAGGGTCCCCTGCTTGAGCATGGGGTTAGACTAGAAGACCTCCAGGGTCCCCCTTCCAACTCTTCTGTTACTCTGATTCAGGAGAGAGGACATCATCCACCCTCTTTCAAATAAAGACGCTTTAGTAGGAGCTGCTGGAAAAATGACGCGGGTCGTTTTCCTCTGCCCTCCCACCTCTTGTCATTACCTCTCGTGCAGCTCTTCAAGAACCCAAGACTTACTTGGCCGTAGTGAGAAGAACAAAAAGATTCATCAGGCTGCTCTCCAAAGTGTTGAAATACTGCAAAAAGAATGAAAAGGCATGGAGGAGAAAGCAGAATGAAACAGTAGCCTCCCAATTGACAAATTCAGAAGAATTTCGTGGCCTGAAAGGATCTCAAATGCAATAATAATAAGTCTTAAGTTTTCCTTGCTTCAGGGAAAAGCAATGAACCTGAAAACTCCTGGCTGTAACTTCCCTGGCTTAGCAGGTTACAAGCACGTCACCCGTTTCTTTTTCGCAAAACAGTTAAAGCAAAACGATGCCAATAAGAGTTGGCGTTTCAAATCCTGCCTGGGTGACACATTTCTTTATATAAAAAGAGGGAAGGAAATGGAGCCAAACTGAGAACCACAACTGCTTGACACCACAGCTAATCCAGAACTGTCTGCACAGCGCTGGAATTCACGGAAACGTCACCAAAAGTTGTTTAAAAGTTTCCCCTATTAAGATTTGTGATGGTGCCCAAGAACAGTCAAAGAGTGCCGGAATGTATGAGTTTACTTACAGGGTCCGATTTGTTTGGCGAGAAGAGATAAAATCCTAGAACAAGAGAAGAAAGAACAGAGAAAGATCAAACAAATTACCTCTATAAAGTGTTACCGAAAAAAAAGGAGAATATTTGTAGCTCGGGGTTGTCTTCTTGTCAGACGTCTTAAAAGTTGCAAGTTTTGGAGAACCCTGAGCTAGACAAATCATGCAAGGCGCAGCCAACAATTCCCACATTTTATATTGCTTTATTCTCCATTTTTCCAAACACGAGGGAGTCCCTCATTTCAAACACGAGGGGTCCTTGGTGCTGAGATTGTTTTCTTGCACGACCCAAACTAGGTAACATAATTCATACTAGAAAAGTCGGTGCAAAACTCGCCTAACCAAATTTTTCATTTAGCCACAGACATCCTGGGCTCAACTGTGTTCGTAAATCCAGAACTACCTGCATTGAAT
This sequence comes from Notechis scutatus, assembly GCF_900518725.1. Next base: position 853,349 of record NW_020716841.1, on the reverse strand, counting down.
AATCTCTCCTTAAAAGGTTTTGCTTTTATCTCTGTTTGGTGTTTGTTTACTTGGAACACGGTTTGGGACAGAACAACGACTTCTCAATACACGTTTGGTCCAGATCTCTTTTACTACAAATGTTTCTGCCTTTCTTGAAAGCGTTTCGCTTTAAACAAACGAATAGAACAGTGAAAAAAAATCATACCCAGAATCGCAAAGATGACCATGAAGAAAAGCAAAAGGAGAAGAATGTCAATGAAGGGAGGTAGAGACTGGAAAATCTGACGTAAGTTTCTGGAAAACACAAGGCAAAAACCCTTTACACAATTCTTTGCCGAAAAGCAAGCGAAAAGAGAAATGCTGGTCAAGAGCATCATTGCACCAGCCTGGTTGGAGACAACCTAATCTGTTACCTTCTCACAGCTCCACAATAACGACAATCCACCAGGAAGATGCACCGCAAGGCTCGCGTGATGCGGAGGTGGGATGTCTGACGCACCAACACCACGACCGCTTCTACAAACTGCAGGAAGAGGACGCAGGTCTGCAGGAGGAGGAGAAGATCAGAGAAAGCCATCGGGTGCGGTGGAATGCGGCCTGGATTCCCAGGAGGGAGGGAGGGGAGGGGCTGCATTCCAGAGGATCCTCCAGAAGGGGCGGGGCTTAAATCACTTGGATGGGAGGAAGAGAATGAAGCAATTCTCAAGTGGACACAGGTAGCCTTCAACTTACAAACATCATTTAGTGACCCGTTCCAAGTTACGGCACTGAAAAAAGTGACATGTGACTGTTTTTCACACTTAGCCACTGTTGCAGCATTCCCCAGGGTCACAGGATCAAAATTCAGGTGCCTGGCAACTGGTTCATATTTATGACAGGGGTTACGTGATCCTCTTTTGTGAGCTTTTGCCCAGCCAAGTCAATGGAGAAGCCAAATTTGCCTAATGACCTCGTGATCCACTTAGTAACGGCCGCGATTGGCTTAACCACTGCAGATGTTAAACGAGTAGCACGGTTCTTACATGCCTCTGGTTTCCCCCATCGATGTTGCTTCTCAGAAGGGGATCAGGTGAGCCCGGGATACTACGACCGTCATAAATACAAGTCAAGTTTGCCTGAATTTTGATCATGTGACCCTGGGGATATCACAGCGGCCATTAAGGGATTTAATTTCAGGTATTCACTTAACCAACATGGCAAGAAAAGTCGTAAAGCAGGACAAAACTCACTTTGCAAATTTCTCACTTACTTAGCCACATAACTTTTGGGCTCCGTCGTCTCTCTCTCTTTCTCTTTCTCTGTCTCTCTGTCTTTATCTCTCTCTCTCTCTGTCTGTCTGTCTCTCTCACACACTCTTTCTGTCTCTCTCTTTCTCTGTCTTTCTTTCTCTGTCTCTCTCCTTGTCTCTCTCGTTCTGTCTCTCTGTCTCTTTCTCTCTGTCTCTTTCTGTCTCTCTCTCTTTCTGTCTCTCTTTCCATCTTTCTCTCTGTGTGTGTGTGTGTGTCTCTCTCTCTCTCTCTCTGTCTCTCTTTGTCTCTCTTTCTGTCTCTCTCTCCATCTTTCTCTCTCTCTGTGTGTGTGTCTCTCTCTCTTTCTCAGTCTCTCTCTCTGTGTGTCTCTCTCTTCCCCCCTCCATAGGAAACAAGAATAAACCTGACTGGGATATATTTCCAGGTAAAAATACCAGCTGAGTACTTGCTAGGTAGGTAAGGCCTTACCTTGACCATGGTTCTTTTGTGCTGGATGTAGGTATGGCAGCCCAGCCATCTTAATTTCATGGAGAGCTCAAACAACACAATGGTCAAGGCAAACAGCTCCAAGGTGGCGTGGACCTAAAACCAGATGGGGGAAGAGTGAGAGGCGAGGATCCATGTTCCTCAGCTCGTTTGTAAAAAAAAACCAAACAGCTCCTGCCTTGTGGGGTGGGGTGGGGGGCTGGACTAGAAGATCTCTGAGGAACCCTTCCAGCCTTAGGATTCTGCATTCTACATCAGGGCGTCTCCAAACTTAAAGGCCACTCTAAGAGTTGAATACCTCGTTCCCACCACCTGTCCGGATTACGGCAGTTCCCTCAATTAAATCATGAGTCTCGAGCCAAACTTCCAAAACTTAAAAAGGATTTATTGGGAGTTAACATGCCGGCACTGCCTGGATGTAGCCGACTCTGTGGCACATCATTCATTGTCACCCTTGACCCTGGTTTTGCCCCCATCCCTTGGGTGTATCGTAATTCATATTCTCCAATGGGACACATCCATAGCCAAGAATCATCGATCATGTTCTCCTGTTAGATATTTATGAGGCAGAAACTTCAGTCACCTCGAAACTATCTTTGAAAAGCTATTTATGGAATGCACTTTTGATTTCCAAGCTGCCGCACTGCTCTTTCCAAACCCCTTTCCCCCCCCCTCCCTTTCTGTTGCCAACTCTAACAAGACCGTATTTTATGAGTTGACACCGCCTTGTCTTAGACCTTACTCGTGCGGTAGGCTGTACTGCTACTATCCTTCTCATCTTCCGCCTCTCTCATCTACTTATCCTTCCTACTCTCTTTCTCCTATGGGTATCTTATGATTTATCACTTGTTGCTTGTATCTTGTGATGAAACGGATTTGTAACTAAGATTTATGATCTGTGACCTATCCCTTCATTGTTTGTTATGTGTGTGCACACTGCGAGCTTACGAACCGGAGACAAATCCCGTGTGTGCCCAACCACACTTGGCCAATAAGGAATTCAATTCTACTCCCAGAATTCCTCATGCCGGCCTCAGGAATTCTGGGAATTGAAGTCCACAAGTCTTAAAAAGCAAATTTGGAGAATCCACCCAACCTACGAACAACCACAAACAGCCCCAACCTCGTTCCAGCTAAACGGAGTGTGTAGTTGGAAGGTCTTCGTCACCCACCCCAACCTTCTCCAAGAGGTTGGAGTTTCCTTTGTTTCTGGGGAGGAAGCCTCACATAATGTCTTGTCCCCGGATCCTCCCGGGCCCCCTCCCCCTCCCCCCGTTCCCCAGGAACTACATACGTAAATGCCCAGGCGAAATATGGCAACCGCGGGGGCTTCGCAGAGTGACAGCAACAAGAGCGAGAGAGCGGTGGTTAGTTCCATCAAATAGAAGAGGTGGTTGTGGACGAAAAGGTAGGAAGCCAGAGCTTTGGGGTCCTTGGGATGGGTGACGAATTTATCATTGTTCTCGCCTTCCTGGAATGTATAACGGGGGAGAAAAAGGAAGAAAAATGACATAACTATGGCACAAACCGCAAACACAGGCGGTCCCCGACTTACAATAGAGCCTTAAATTTTCTGTTGCTAAGCGAGACGTTCAAAGCGTTGTGCCTCGTTTTACAACCTTTCTGTCCACAGTTGTTGGGATGTGTATCTTAGGATGAACAACTGTAACTATGATTTATGATCTACTAGCAAGGGTACCCCGTGCTTCGCTACGAAACTATGTGGTCGGGCTTAGTATTTGGGGAGGAAAATAAAGGGAAAAATTCTGCCTCTGTCTACCAGCATCCATCGGTATCCATCTGGCTAGCGTCCTGTCAGTGTGTGAGAGAGTTGAGGGCTATTTGGAAACTGAAGCAGCATTTGCTGTGTGAGCAAGGAGGAGACAGCAAGGAGCCTGGGCATGGCTTAGCTCAACTGTTCTGGAGTAATGCTGGTTGCTGCTGTGAAGCTAAAACTGAAACTCCTCTGCTTGTGTTTTGCATTTAGAACAGATTTCTTTTCAGGTGGGGAGGGGGAGTAGAACTCCTTAGCATCAGTGTGTGTTAATAATAATAATAATAATAATAATAATAATAATAATAATAATAATAATAATAATAATAATAATATAGGAAATACTAATGCTCTGATGGTCATTTTGAAAAATCCTTTCTTAGTGAGCCCCTAGAAGCCAAGAGGAACATAGGTGCCAAATTTCAAGTTTGTAGGCTTTCCGGTTCTGGAGATTTTGTGATGATGAGTGAGTGGTCTTTCGCTTATATATGACCTATCCCTTTGTTGTTTGTATGTGTGTACACTACGAGCCTATGCACCCGAGACAAATCCCTTGTGTGCCCAGCCACATTTGGCCAATAAAGAATTCAATTCAGCTCCCAGAATGCCTCACGCCGGCCTCGGGAATTCTGGGAGTTGAAGTCCGCAAGTCTTTAAAAAAGTGGCCAGAATTGGAGGATCCTGGTCTACCCAACAAACCAACCTACAATCAACCCAACCTCGTTTCAGCTAAACTGAGTGTGTGACAGGAAGCTGTTCGCTCGCCCATCCCAACCTTCTCCAAGAGGTTGGAAATCTATCCTTCTCGCCTTCAACTCCCAGAATTCTTAGCGCCTGCTCTTCAGGCTGGGGGATTCTGGGACCCCCACCCGTAATCCCATTTTACCTCCCCTTCTTCCCCCACAAGACGTAACGCAAAAATTACGGCCCACCTGTAGATAAATTGCAGCTTCCTGGTAATTCATTTCCCAAGTCCGTCTTCCACGATCCCACGGAGACCGTCGCTCTCCCGTCGCTGGGCTGGACATATCGCGGATGTTGTCATAATTGACGCCATCTTAATGGAAAACGGGGAGGAAAGATTGTACGCTCTAGGCAACTCCATTTTTGGCCTCTTTGCTCCTCAAGACCTCCTCTTCCCAAGGAAGGCGAGACCTTCTTAAGGTTAAAATTGTGCTGGAGGCGTTTGAGCGAGAAGTTTGTGTCCCCGGAAACTTGTCAAGTTCCTAGACCTCATGAGGTCGGCTGTGCTGAATTCCCAGAGACCAACCATGTTTTTTTTTTTTTTGAAAACAGTTTTATTAGTTTTTAAAGACAAACAAAACAAACAAAACATAAAAACATCCAACTTTTCCATAAGTATACAAACAGTGTGTCGGTTGGTTTACCAATTTTTTTGTGCATCCATTTCATAGTCTCAATTACAGTTACATTACATAATGACTCATATTATCAATCAAAAATTATATACCCTAGTATCACTATTAAACAATCATTTGACTATGATTTTATTCATTCATGCTTTACGAGATAGCTATAATTTACTTAATTTAATAACAAATCATATAATCATACCAAATCTATCCTAAAAACATTTTATAAATATAATATCAAATAAAAAAGAAAAAAATGTCTCTTTATATATTCATTATTATCTAAAATTCTGAATATTCTATTTATTATGTTTTATCATCCAACCCAGAGACCAACCATGTTGTGAAGGGGAGCTCTGTTTATGCAGCACAGTCAAAATAATTTTTTTTAAAAAAAAACGCTAAAAGTTACAGTTAAGGTTCATTTCTGTTTCTTAAAAACGTCTTGGCATTTTGTGTTTGCCACCCTGGTAGCCACTCTGATTCCTCTTTTGTTCCCAAAGACATTTTAAACTCAAAAACATTCGGCTGTGTTTATTTTCTCTTTTTGAGGGAAACGTTAATTAACTTTGGTCAACAAATCAGGGGACTGGAGGCTAAAACATACCGTAAGAACGGTTGTGTTCTGACCCAAACCTTGTTCCAAGGAAACAAACACGAAACAAAAGTAACAGGAAAAACCTTTTAATGATTCTTTACCAATTCCGTTCCTTCATGGTTAAAAGGCTGTTTCAAATTAATTATCTCTGATAAGAATGAGACGTGCCAAGGTGGTGCAAGGTTGCCAAGAACACTAGATAAAGTTACTAAGAAATATTTCAAACACAAACACCAACCAAGATATTTCAAATGTCCACAAGGCTTGAGTGCAAAAACTTCTTTGCTTCCTGCAAAGAACTCCGGTTTCTCAGCTGGCTTTTATCTCTTAAGGGAGGGGCTATTATCTTGCAGCCTTACTCCCGAGTCACCTATGCTGCTGCAGCTGCTCTTTCCTTCATGCACACTGGGCACAGGCTCCTCGGGGACCTCTTCCTCACTTCTTGCCAGCCTCCACAACCTCCGAAGGCAGCACTCCACTCCCTGATGGTCCTGGCCCCATCCCTGCATCCCACGCGGGCCCCTCATCTGAGTCCTCGCTCTCCGAGACCTCAGACATCTGCACCTGATTGTGCGTGCATGCGCAGGAGGCGTGGGGGGAGCGTGCACATGCATTGCCTTCTGAGTGCTGGCATGCAAGCGCGGACACTTTTTGGCACAGGAGCCCAAAAAGGTTAGCCACCACTCTCTTCTTGAAAAACCTCCAGGGACGGAGCAACCAGAACTGCAAATTGAACATGCCTCGGTTTGCAAAGACGTCCGAACCTATTTCCACTTGCAAAGCTTTCCAAAAACAAGCAGGCTGCTTTGCACAAAGGAATGAGTGTGCTTCTGAGATGCCCACCATCCTTTGTCTGGTTGCTCTGGGAACAGGTGGAAATCACACACACAGCATCCTTAAAGCGAGCACTAAAAAACCCTGGAAAGTCGACAACCCGAGCTGACTCAGAAAACCAGAATAACAAATGTTGGGAACAACAAGGCAGGAGGGGCGGGGGAAAAAAACCCTAGAATGTCACAGCTTTCAGGAAATGGGATCTGGCAAGGATGAATTAACATCCATTTCATGATCCTCTCCAGTTTCTTTGCTTTTTAATACTTGCTGAGCTTCCGGGATGCGGAGAGGAGGGGGAGAAAGTGTCATGCCCTTGGTAGAGTTGGACTCTGAGGGAGAGGAGGAGGAAGAGCCGACAGGGAGTGGAGGTGTGGCTCTGTTGGTTGTGGAGGAGGCTGGGGAAGGGCAGAGGCCGGCTGGGCAGTCAGAGGAAGAACCAGATCCATCCCCTCTGCATCTTAGGACACGCAGGGAAGAATGGAGAAGGAAACAACTTGGCCTTCGAGAGAGGAAGCAGCCATGATCCCCTCATTGGTTGCAGCTGGGGAGACTAGTATATAAGAGAGACAATTACAACACAGTGTTGCCAGAAGCAAAGCGTCGTAAGTCACTTTGTTCGGTGCCGTTGTAACTTCAGTCACTAAGCGAACTTTTGTAAGTCAAGGACTATCTGTTCAGTTCGCCACCATAACAGCTAGACCCGTCATGGCAAACCTATAGCATGCATGCCGGAAGTGGCACGCAGAGCCACTTCTGCTAACACGCCAGAGGTCGATCGGAAGAGCCCCACCACGCATGAGGCACGCCGCCTGTCCGACAGCTGATTGTTGGGTATCTGGCACACATGTGCGAGGTGTGCGTGGGAGATGCACACGCATGACCAGACACACTGGAGATATGGAGCATGTGAGGGGCGCGCACATTGCCTTCCGAGTGCTGGCACGTGCAATTTTCGGCACGGGAGACAAAAAAAGTTTAGCCACCCCTGAGCTAGACCAAACTAGCTTTCAGGAATTCACTAGCAAAGAGACAAAAACAGACGTGATTTTCCAGAGTGCGTGGGGACACTTTGCACGAACAGATGCACCGTGGCATTTTCTTATTTCCTGTGGGCCACATTTATATATATATATATACATATATATATTCTTTTTTTCCCTCCTGCCTCCTTGTTCTGAATCACTTCATCCTCCTCTCTCCTCTTCACCAGGATCTCTTTCCAAGGTGATCAAAGGAGTCAATCAGGCTTTAGAAAAATAAAATTAAAATCTACTCTTCGTTCCTAGATTTGCAACTCCGGAGTACACCGTCCCTCGGCCGGCAGGAGTGACAAAATCATGTTTTGTTTTGTTTCCCCCCACCCCCTTTTATTCGTTCCTTTTTTTTCACCCAGAGATTTCCAGCTTGCTTTCTGCCAACAGATGGCATTGAAGGGCGAAGAGAAAAACAACCAAGTAGGCCGTTTGGAAAGGCCGTTTTAAAAACAACACGAAATAAAGAAGCGCCCTCAGGAATGTAACATTACTTTCCTTCCACGCTTGGAACCTAGAATCGTAGCACTGGAAGAAGGGACCTTGGAGGTCTTCTAGTCCAGCCTCTGCCCGTGGCAGGACACCTTATACCAACCCAGTCATAGAATTGTCCAGTTTCTGAAAACCTCCAGTGATGGAGCAGCCACAACTTCCAGAAACAAGCTTTTCCCACTGATTTATTGTTCTCGCTCTCAGGGACTTTTCTATTTAGTTCTAGGTCTTTAACCAGCTTCTGTCTGCTACCGTACTTCTTGTCCTGTCCTCTTGATACCCTAAATAAATGAGTCTGAATCAGAAATCCTGTAGAGCTGGAAGGGGCCCTAGAGGTCTACTAGTCTAGCTCAAGTAGGAGATCCTACACCCCCTCTTTTTTTGTGCCAGCCCCTCCAATTACGGAAGACTGCTATCATGTCACCCCCTAACCCTTCTCTTCATTAGGCGAGACATAATGAGTTCCCCTCCAACGGTTCATCACATAATTTGGCCTCCAAACTAAACTGCCCATCAGGCAGGTTACTCCTGCAGCGGCCCCAAAATGGTCCCAATTTTGCAAGTGAGGACACCCTCACCCCGCCCCGACTTAAAATGCAACCCCTGGCCAACTTGGTGCTCCCACCCCTCTTACCCAACCCAGCTGAGGCTGCTGGGAATTGGAGTCCAAAAGCCCGATTTACAGTATATACATCATCTCTCTCTTCTATCTGTCTCTGTCTGTCTGTCTCTCCCTCTCTTTCTGTCTCCCTCTCTCCGTCTCTCTCTCTCTCTCTCTCCCTCTTTCTCTCTCTCTCCCC
>NW_020716841.1:825905-844629 GCF_900518725.1 Notechis scutatus | reverse complement strand
CCCTCTCTATCTCTTTCTGTCTCTCTCTTTCCCTCTCTCTCTCTGTGTGCCTCTCTCTCTCTCTCTGTCTCTCTCTCTTCTGGGCTGTAAAATGCAGAACCCACTCCCCACCCAACAAGCCACTGGAACCGCTTGCCAAGCGCACCCCAGCTTCGCATCCCAGAGGAGGGGGGAAGCAGCAAAGTTGACTTACTTTCGTTGGGGACTCCCTCCGGATCAACCCTCCGGCTCCTGCCGTCCTCTAAGGTCAGGATCAGGGGGACGTCGTCCTCTTCGAGACACCCAGCCATGGGAGAAGCAGCCCACCGGCTTCCCTAACCGGGGTCTGCTGCACGGGGGTCCCCTCCCTCCCTCTTCGCAATCGGTTTTGATCAAAGCGGGAGCCCGTCTCGGGGGTCTGCCGGCGTTCCCATGTTCTCGGCCAACGCGTGTCTGCCAAAGCCCCGGGTCGTTTGCAAAAAAAGAAAAAAAGAAAATGCAAGGCAAGGCAAGGCGATGCAAACGCCTAGGGCTTTTCCCCCGTTTTCGGGCCTCCGCAGCGCTTCTTTCCGACGACTTAGGAAGAGGGAAGAGTCCAGCAAGAAGGAGGAGGAGGAGGAGGAAGCAGCCCAGCACGACTCCAAAGGAGGCGGGGAAGAAGGCAGCGCGTAAATAAAGCGTGAGAACCTCTGACTTCCCTCCCTCTCTTCCTCCCCACCCCCCGCTTTTCAACCCAGCCTTCTTCTAACCATGGTTTGCAACCATCGTGGTCGGCTCAAAACCGGCTTTGCAGAGGTCATTAAATGAACAAGTTTCTTTTTTCCCCCTTTTGCAATATTATGCTCCAGCTTCAGATATATGCCCCACCCCCACCCCCCCACCCGACTTTGCAAATGTGCCTTGCTAGCAAAACAAAACACAAAAGTGGGCGAAGGAGCCGGCTGGGACGACGTTGGGCTGAACCCCCCTCCAGTTAACCCCCTAAATGCAAAGCCGGCTGATGACTTTTGCAGAGTCTGTTTTATGTGCGGCTTGGTCGGGAGGAAGCGAGGCGTGCAACCCTGGGCGGGGGTGGGGGGACATTGTTATTTTTTTTAATTAAGAAAAGATGCTTTTTTTTTTTTTTTTTGCAAGTTGCGATGCTAGCTATAGGCATTGCCTGGCAATCATAATGCAGATTAAGTTCTCATCCCTAGGATTGCACCGCTCCTCACCCAACCTGCAGACTTGGAAGGATGTGGGACCACAACCCGCATCATCCCCAACCAGCAGGGCGGCGAGAAAGATATGAGGAGCTCTTAAACAGTCTTCAATCCACATGCAGTATAAACAGCGTCCCATTGGAATCCGGAAGTGGTGGTGGAATCCCTGCCTACCGCTTTCCCTAGAGGCTTTAAGGAGCGCGCATGCGCTGTTAGCTTGCCCTTTCCCGACGTTCTGTCCTGGAATGCGCTACGCCTCTAATACAGCGAAGAGATAGGGAAATATAGGGTTGCCCGCAAACTCCGGTTCTCCATCAAGGTCCCGCCATGTGAACGGCCAGAATGAGCCCTGTACATAAAGTATAAGAGTTCATTCGAGTATCTGGCCGACAGCCTGTTTAAAAGTTCGTCGAATTTCAGGCGATAAGGATCGCTCTCTTTCCGTTTGGCCTCCCATTAAGGTCAACTGACAACCTGAAGTGTATGCCACCTTCTCTTAACTACCGTACCCTTGCCCCTTTAAGGTGCACGTGAGAGGTGGGAGGAGCAAGGCGCCGACCCTTTGTCGCCTCTAATTGGCCACCTCTTGGCTGTCCGGAAAGACCACAGTGGGAGCAACGAGGGCTTCGATTGGCTAGGGGGGAAAGCTCCACCCCCTCGCGCGGTCCAGTGTTACCCAGCAACGAGAGGACTCGGTTTTAAATTTACGGAAGTGAAGCCGTTGTCATGGTAACCGAGGAGCTTTTCCGTTTTTAGGTCGGGTGAGCTGCAAAAATTGATAAAAATGATGCTTTTCCTGCGCGGGTTGCATTTCAAAGGAAGGGGGAAAAATATTTGTATTTATATTTTTATATGAATTAATAATCTATCATTTTGTAACATTAAGAGATCATTTTATTACATTATTTTATATTACATTATTATATTTAATGGTTATACTATATTATATTGCATTTCTATTATATTACTAGTTTTATTATGATTGCTCAGCCAGGTGTTTAAGCCAGATTTGACATTTTTATCCACCGGTAGATCCTCGACTTACAAGAGCTCACTTAGTGACCGTTCAAAGTTGCAACGGCGCTGGAAAATAGTGACTTTATGGCCATTTTTCACAATTACGACCATTACAGCATCCCGACGTGATCAAAATTCAGATGCTTGGCTATTGACTTGTATTTATGACGGTTGCAGTATCCCGGCGGGGTCATGTGATCCCATTTAGTGACTGGCAAAGTCAATGGGAAAATCAGATTCACTTAAAGACTGTGTTACTAATTTAATAACTCCAATGATTCACTTAAGAACAGTATTTGCTGTGTGAGTAAGGAGCCTGGGCGTGGCTTAGCTCAACTGTTCTTGTACTAAAGCTGCTTGCTGCTGTGAAACTGAAACTGAAACTCCTCTCCTCTGCTTGTGTTTTGCATTTGGAAGAGATTTCTTTTCAGGTGGGGAGGGGGAGTAGAACTCCTTAGCATCAGAGCGTGTTAATAATAACAATACAGGAAATACTAATGCTCTGATGGTCATTTCGAAAAATCCTTTCGGAGATTTTGTGATGATGCGTGAGTGGTATTTCACTTGTGTGTGTATATAATGTAGGGTTACATATTCATTATTCCATCTTTATCTTCAGGAGAAAATGAGTCTCTCCTGTCCGAGACTCTTTCCCTGATTACATTTCTGCCCTGGACTCAGATTCCTCTTATCTGACCGTTGGTTTCCTCTCTTTCTCCTGTCCCTCAAGGTTAATCTCCCCGCCCATTGCACTGTCTTACTCTCAGAATCCTCTCCATCAGAGGTGCTAAAACACCTGAACTTGTTGGGAAATTCAAAAACTATCCCTCCGTTCCAAAGGAGAATCCAGCAGAAAACATGACGTCAGAATTGGTCTCCACATCTTACGAGCTGGTCGATTCCAGCCGCCCCAAGAAGTCTATCCGAACCCCCTTAAGGATCTTGGATCCCGGTCGGTCGAAACTGAGCACTGTCGAGACCAAAAGGATCATATCTGTCTTGGATGAAACCATCTTCAAGATAAAACTGGTCAGTGTCTTCTCCTATATCATGGAGAACTTTGACGAGTTTACGGCTGTCTTAGGTCCTGACCTTACAGGAGCCTTCCGAGAACATCTACGGCTCTCAAACATCCTGGAATTTATGCTCTCACACCCGGAGGAAGAAAATATTCTCTATATAGGCTCCGGTAAAGGAACTTTCTTTGGCCTGGTGGATTCTGACGGTTGTCTCACATTGCAGGTTCAAGGCCTTAAAAGCTCGGTCCGAAATATTCTACGCCTGCTTTACACCAACACGGTCGCTTGCCAAGCTCTGAGAGAGGCCGCTCACACCAGGGACCCGTCCGTCCATAAATTTATTACTTGTCTGTCCAAGCAGAGGGGTTTCCTCTTTGAGCAGCTCCTCACCACCCCCTTGGAAGAAAAGGAGAAAGGTCGGTTTTTGAATGAAGTCTTCCAGAGAGACAAGAAAAACACGGAGACCGCTGCAAACCTGGAAGACGAACTGACTGCAGCCGTCCAGAACAGGGATGAGGAGGTACGGTGGTGGAGCTAAGCAGCAGGATTCGACTTGCCTGGTCCGCTTAGCCAGTCAAAAATTGGACCTAATTAATTGCCAAAATGGGCTGGCCCCCTTGGAAAGCCAGATGGTAGGCAAGAAAAAGAGGGGATAGATTTGGCTAGAAGAACCAGTGTGGTGTAATGGGGAAGGCATCCAGCTAGACCAGGTGTCGGCAACCCGTGGCTCTGGAGCCACATGCGGCTCTTTAGGCCCTCTGCTGTGGCTCCCCATTGGCTGGCCCCGCCGCTCGCCCTCCCCTCCCATTCACTCCTCGACTGGTCCAAGAAGGTAAAATGAGAGGGAGGGAGGGAGACCCATTTGCCACAGAAAACACCGGGAGCCATAAAACCTGGATAGGCATGGCGGGTGTGGGTGGGTCATGTGACTTGGTGGGAGTGATGTTGAGTTGGCCACGCCCACCCAGGTTTTGAGGCTCCCAGTGTTTTCTTTTCAGTGGGAAATGGGTCCAAATGGCTCTCTGAGTGCTTAAGGTTGCCGACCCCCTGAGCTAGACACTAAGAGATCTGGAGGTCTAGCCTTGCCTTAGGCATCAAGCCAGGGGGCTGACCTTGGGCCAGTCGCTTTCTCTCAGCCCTAGGAAGGCAGCCTTGGCAAGCCACTGAAACTCTGCCAAGAAAAGTGCAGGGACTTGAGCGGGCAGTCTCGAAGAAACGGACATGATTGAATGGGAAAGAGAAGAAAAAAAGAGAGAAATCATAGGAAAACACTTGAGAAACAGGTCTGTTAGTGATTAAGGCGCCAGGCTAGAAGCGGGGAGTCCGTGAGTTCCAGAGAACCAGACATAATTGGAAGGGAAGATCGATTAAAAAAAATAAAAAGCACATCTGACTACATAGTCCTTGATTTACAACCATAATAAAATATAAGGAGCCCCTGTGGTGCAGTGGTTAGAGTGCAGTATTGCAAGCTACTTCTGCAGCCAGCTGACTACCATTTGGCAGTTCAAATCCCACCAGGCTTAAGGTTGACTCAGCCTTCCCTCCTTCCAACGTGGGTAAAATGAAGACCCAGATTGTTGGGGGCAAGAGGCTGACTCTGTAAACCGCTTTGAGAGGGCAGTAAAGCACTATAAAGCGGTATATATGTCTGATTGCTATTGCTATAATTGAGCCTGGCATATTTGACAGCTTCAAGATAAGATAACCTTTTCATGCCAAACCTGGAGTGAGATTATCCATCCTCGACTTGCGACCCCTATCAGACACAGCCAATTTGGACTCAATCCTGGTCGTTAAGTTGAGGAATACCTGTACTAGTGATTATGTTTTTAGGAAGGGGAACCCTTCGACGAGAGTGGTGGCCTAGAGGTGCAGCTCTCGCCTCACAATCAGGAGGCTGTGAGTTCAATCCTCGGTAGAGGCAGATATTTCTCTCTCTGGGCACACTGACAATATATATCTGCTGGACAAAACTCCACACTGGTGACAGGAAAAGGCATCCGGCCAGTAAAAGCACTGTGCTAGCTCCATTCAGTCGCCCAGATTCCACCCCGCAAGGGATGATGGGGTCGTTAAATGAAAATGATGATGAACTGGACCCTTCAACAAACAGATCTTGTCCAGCTTCGACTGCGGTGAACAGCTTTTACTCCACTGATCCTTAACAGCGTGTAGTTTGGATCCAAGATGGATTTTTCAGAAGATTCTGCCCTGGAGAGTTGGATAATTGCAAAGTTGTTGTTCTCTCTCTCTCTCTCTCTCCTTCAGATTTCCAAGAAGAACGCCGTCATCAAAGACCTGAAAACGCACTTGCACAACCTGGCCAAGTTCTCCGAAAGCCAAATCCAGCGCACCCGGGCCGAAGCAGAGAAGCAGCACAAGACGGAGGTGCGCGCTTCCCAGGGGAAATGCGCCAAGTTGCAACAGGAGCTGCAGCAGCTGCGGGCTCAGTTCAATGCCCTGGTGGCTGAGGACCGAGAGACGGAACTCAGCCTTCGGAAGGTAAATCCCGGCGGAGGTTGAGCAGAGAAACCAGGCTCAATAGCAGGAACTGGGAGAGGGATCTTGGAGTCTTAGTGGACAACCAGCTAAACAGGAGCCAACAATGTGCTGCGGCAGCCAAAAAAGCCAATGCAATCCTAAATTGCATTAACAGAGGGATGCAATCAAGATCGAGTAAGGTACTAATACCACTCTACAAAACCTTAGTAAGACCATACTGTAAATACTGCATCCAGTTTTGGTCACCACATTATTAAAAAGGATGTTGAGACTCTAGTGCAGTGAAGAGCAACCAAGATGATTTTAGGGGACTGGAGGCTAAAAGATAGATTTTCTGACAGTAAGAACCATCAACCAAAAGGAACAGAAATTGCCTTCAGAAGTTGTGGGAGCTTCATCCCTGGAGGCTTTCAAGAAGAGACTGGACTGCCATTTGTCAGAAATGGTGAAGGGTCTCCTGCTTGGCTGGGGGGTTGGACTAGATGACCTACAAGGTCCCTTCCAACTCCGTTAATCTAATCTAATTTATATTCACACAACCTGGCTGGGGAATACCCAACAGCAGCGGTCCCCAACCCTTAAGGCAGGAATCATAAACCTTTGCTGCCAAGCTGTTTTTAATCCGATTTTATTTCCTTTTAGAAAAAATACAAGGTGGAAATGGAGATAGAAAATTGGGTCCAAAAGTACGACATCGAAATGATTGAAAAGCAGGTAAGATATGAGCTCCTTTTCTTTCCCCTCACAGAGCCATTTGCCTCTCAAGAACGGTGGCACAGTAGCTTAGAGGTAGTGCTCTTGCCTCACACTCAGGAGGTTGTGGGTTCGATCCTAGACAGTGGCAGATGTTTCTCTATCTGGGTGTGATGAGTTTAAGTGTCTGCTGCCATCTCTACATAGCCATCAGGAAGGATATCTGGCCAGTAAATGCTTGAGTGCCATTTCATGGCCCCAACTTCACCCCGAGGCAAGGGATTAAAAGGAAAAAACAATAGCTATTTTCCTCTGGAGAGATCATTTGCAAAAAATAAGGAGCCAGGTCTTCTAACTAAGCCTTAATTATTATTGTATTTTATTTCCATTTCATTTTAGACTATATTTTATTCCAATTTCATTTTAAATCGTATTTTATTCCAATTTCACTTTAAATTATATATTTTATCTAATTCCATTTTAAATTGCTTTTATCAAATTTTAGTAATAATTTATTTCTGGAACTCTGCACTTAGAGATATGGCCCAAGGGCTAATCCACGGATCTTCAAACTTGACAGCTTTAAGACTTGTGGACTTCAGCTCCCAGAATTCCTCCTCCAGTCAGGTTAGCTCAGGAATTCTAGGAGTTGAAGTCCACCAGTCTTAAACTTGCCAAGTTTGAAGACCCTTGGGCTAATCAATCAATCAATCCTAAGTTTAATTGCAGGATGAATCTTCCTTATGGCATTCCTGCCATTGAGAGTATGACCTTAAGTTAGATTGTACCGTCCTCGCGCATTAATTGGAAAGACTCAGCTGGCTGGACAGAATATGCAGTACAATTTGATTAGTTCTTTGTTTCCCGAGTTTTGTCAGCCTGAAGATGGGTGGACTTCAGCTCCCAGAATTCCCCAGCCAGCATAGTCCATGTCAGAGTGTTTGCGGTGCGACTACTATTGTGAGACAACCCAAGAGCACAACACAGCACACAGAGGCTTTGTCTTTTAACAGTGGTTTATATACAGACAGCCATATACACATATATATATACGTGGTAGGCAAATACCTGGCAAGTAATCCGTCTTCTTTACTCTGCACAGAGAATCAAACTGGAGACAGAACACAAGGCGAGAGAGAGATACACCCTCTCATGGCCGCCTTTATATAGACAGCTTCTTAAAGTGGCAATAACCCTGTAGGCCCCTCCTTAGTCTAAAAGCAGCAATAACTTTGCTGACTCATCCTCATTGCATTGGAGATGGGTGGACTATGCTTGGCTGGGGAATTCTGGGAATTGAAGTCCACCCATCTTCGAGCTGGCAAAATCGAGAAACACTAGTTATCCGAACGTCACAAGGAAGCTACATCCTAGGCGCAAAGGGGGGGAAAGAAGTTGCCCCTCTTTTCAGCTCCATTTTAATAACTCCATGGCTGGCTGGGGAATTCTGGGAGTTGAAGTCCACCCATCTTCAAGTAAGGTCATGAACAGTGGTGGGATTCTGATTTTTTTACTACTGGTTCTGTGGGCGTGGCTGGGTGGGTGTGGCCAGGTAGTCATGTGTCTCAGGCATGGCTAGGTGGATTTTTTTTTTTTTTTCCTTTTGCAGCCCCCACCCCTGGCACCCTGGGCCTCAGGGAAGCTTCCTGGCCAAAAAGAAATCGGATGATTTCTAGCTAATGTAAATCACGCGGCACAACAGCTGATCGACAGAAACACCAGTTTGGCCAAACCGGTAGCATTTTTTTACTACCCGTTCGACTGAACCGGACTGAACCGGTAGATTACCACCCCTGGTCAAGAACCTCACAAGGAAGCGACATCATCCCCTTCCCCTATTCTGCTAGGCTTCTGGCAAGGAAAATCAATGGGGGGGTGGGGGGGATTTGGTTAAGGAGGGTTCACTTAAAGCCACTGCGATTCGCTTAACAAACCATGTCAAAAAACAAAACAAAACAAAAAGGGGTCATTAAAAACCGGGCGTGACTCCTTCTCTCCCCAGGAGGAGATCGATGAGATCGATGAAGTCTACGTGATTGAGAAGCAGGATCTGGCCCAACTGCGGGAGAAATACACCCGACTGGACGAGGAATACTGCCAGATCGTGGAGGAGAGGAGGGTGAAGCAGGAGCTGAAGGACAAAGCCGAGAAGGAGCTGGCCATCCTGGCACGAGCTGCTACTCTGATCCAGGCCGTCTGGAAGGGCTACTTAGTGAGGTCGATGTTACGGAGCAAAAGGAAGAAGAAGGGGAAGGGGAAGAAGGGTACGGGCAGGAGGTGAGGGTTGAACGTTGTTGGTTAATGCCTGGCCGTATCTAATTTTGGTGGCTGGGCTGCCCTGGGCAGCTTCGGAGAGGGATGGAGCCCTTCCGAGGTTCTGGGACATTCTTGAATAAAGTCGATCATTTAAAAAGATGGAGACCTGTCAAAATCATTTTCACCAACCCGAAATCTCTCGTCTTGAGTAGAAACAGGAGACACATCCCAGAAAGTGCCCTCAATGTCCTGGTTATCTTCTGGGCTGGAGAAAAAACTCTCCCAGGAACAGCCTTTGGCTGAAGAGAATCAAGTGCGAAACATGGTCAACAAAAACTGTAACTATAAGTCCAATCAAGGCAAAAATGAGGTAATTAGTCCGGCAGGGCAGGAGAAGGAATTCCAGATATGATGGAATAGTAATAATTCCACACAGCTGGGAAGATGCCAGGAACGCAGATAACTAAAGTCAACACAAGATAAACTCATGTTTGTTCCCAGCAGTTGCTGTGTTCAGCATGCATCTCTTTTAAACTCTCTTCCCAGCTGTGGCTAATGAAGGGAATCGGGGCCCTTTCCTTCCCCGTAAGCCACACAACTCATGTTGCTCCCTTCTCCGTTCCTCCCTGCATGCCCTAGGATGAAGAGAGGGTGGGCCTGGGTCTTCCTCTGAACTCCCTCTCCCTTGTTTTATCTCTCCCCTGCTCTGCCCAGCCGGACTTTGCCCTTCCCCAGTTTCCTCCACAGCCAATGGAGCTACACTCCCACTCTGTCAGCTGTTTGTCTTCCTCCTTGGATTCAGACTCCGACAGGGGCATGACACATATGCGTGTGTATGTGTGTGTGTATCCAGAATCCCCCAGCTGGCAACCCTGATTTAGGAAGCAGTTCCACTTACAGGGTTGGTTGGGCTCTTCTACCTCCAAGGAGGTCTCTCTGGACGTGAACCTGTGGTCCGAGCAGATGAACCAGGCAACCCTTTCGAACGGGGCGTGAGAAGTGCCCTCGAAGAAGCAGTGGGTGTACGTTGGTCCTGCTGTTTATTGGACTTTCCTGGGCGAAATCGATCCGAAGTATCATACAGCCTGGTGGGAGACTGGGAACGTGGCCTTCTCAAGACTTGGGTGGCCCCATCTGAAGAGCCCTCAGGTGGCTTCCCGAAAGAGATTCCTGCTTTGTGGTTGGCTTCAAATCTGCCCTTCACCGTAGAGGTGATCCCTTCCTTTTCCAGACGGTGAAACAGGACTGGCCGGTCTCTTGGAGCCGAAGGTGGAGTCCAAAGCAAAGGACGAAGTTTAGCCACATCTTCTTGGGTGGCCCAGGAGGTTCTCCATTCGTGTCCTCCCGGCTTGGACCCAAACAGAGTCTCGTCGCAATAGGATGGCGTGTGGCTTTTCAACCTTCCGGAAAGAAAAAAGAGTGACAGATGTCAGCGGGGGGAAAAAAGCTTAACTTCTCTTGAGTTTTAGTTCTGTCTCATGCGTGAAAGTCGGCTCGGTGACTTTAGTCCAATCACTAGGAGATGGGGAGTTCTAGTTCCACCTTCGGCATGAAAGCCAGTTGGGTAACTTTGGACCAATCACTAGGAGATGATGAGTTCTAGTACTGTGTTAAGCATGAAAACCAGCTAAGTAACTTTGGACCAATCACTAGGAGACAGTGAGTTCTAGTCCCATATTAAGCATGAAAACCAGTTGGGTTAGTTTGGACCAATCACTAGGAGACAGTGAGTTCTACTCCCTTATTAAGCATGAAAGCCAGCTGGCTAACTTTGGACCAATCACTAGGTGATAGTGAGTTCTAGTCCTGTCTTAGGCATGTAAGCCAGCTGGGTAACTTTGGACCAATCACTAGGAGATGGTGAGTTCTAGTTCTGTATTAAGCATGAAAGCCAGCTGGGCTGGGTAACTTTGGACCAATCACTAGGAGACGGTGAGTTCTAGTCCCACCTTAGGCATGAAAGCCTGCTGGGTGAATTTGGGCCACTCTAGCTGTGACACAGCTCGACAGGCTGTTTTGAAACGCACAAATAACTGTACGTCGTTCACCTAAGATACTTTCTCTTTGAAGCACTCTGTCACCTTTCCCTTATTGCAAAAAACAAAACAAAACAGCACCCCAAATGTGGCCTACCTGTATTTATTCCTCTTCCGTGGAGTGCCGACCGATTGGGGGGATTTCAAAGGACTGGAATCCACCTGCCTGGTGTCCGGACTCCACAGCAGGGGTCTTTGACCAGGAGCCTTGGCCTCTTTCCAAGGGGGTTCAAACTCCGGGCCGGAAGGTTGGTGCTTTCCTTGATTACCGAAGAGCGATTCGTCCACAAAGGAGGCCGTGGCCTTGATCCTCCAGACCCGCCCTTTGCGTTGCAGAGGAGCTCCCAAGCCTGCCGAGGCCTTCATGGAACTGACTGGGGCAGGAAGAAACTCTCATCCATGAACAGCCACCTACTGAGAATTGTGGAACGGAAATAGGACGGATTTCATGTTAATAGTCTAGACCGGGTTTTATACCCAACTTGCTGTATCTGAATTGCCAATCCCCAAAGGACTCCAAAAAGGACTCCAGGTAACCCCTTCTGGCTATTTATAGGTTGCTCAATTTTTTGGAAAACCTACCCATGGTTAGGGGACTCACCCACCAATAGGGGACTGGAGACGGAAACATATGAAGAACGGTTACAGGAACTGGGCCTGGCTAGTCTAGGGAAGAGAAGGAGACAGGATAGCAGTCTTCCAATATTTGAAGGGCTGCCCCAGAGAGGAGGAGGGGGTCAAGTTATTCTGCAAAGCACCTGTAGGCCAGACAAGGAATAATGGATGGAAACTGACCAAGGAGAGATTCAGCCTGGAAATAAAGAGAAATTTTCTGACAGTCAACCGAACAGAAGTTGCCCTCGGAAGTTGTGGGAGCTTCATCCCTGGAGGCTTTCAAGAAGAGACTGGACTGCCATCTGTCAGAAATGGTGCAGGGTCCTTGGGTGGGTGGGGGGGGTTGGACTAGATGACCTACGAGGTCCCTTCCAATTCTGTTCATCTCACCTTGGCACGGAAAGGACTCGCCTGCGAACGGATTGCTTTGCAACCCCGGCAAGGGAAGCGGCGCGCCTCCGGTTCCCCCGGGAGACGCAGCCGCGCAAGGAAGGGGGCTCTTGCGGCCAGGCGCTTCCCCCTTCTCCCCGCCCGGCTGCAGCCCCGCAAAACGGACCCCCCGCTTGCCGCCAAGCGGCCCGCAAAACGGAACAACCCCCCCCACCCCGCGACTGACCTGCGGGCAGAAGGACGCGTCCGGCGCCTTCCCGGCTCTGCAGCGCGGCGAGTGTGGCGCAGGCAGCTGGACCGGGCTTCCGAGGAGGAGCTAGTCTGTCCCCACCCACCCCCCTCCCACCGACGATGGGATCCAGCCTGGTGATCCCTTTGGAAGCGAGGGGGGCAGAAGGGAGGGAGAGAGATCATGTATACACACCGATGTAAATTTATGTATGTGCAGAAATAGATCTGTATATGTGTATGCACTACATCTATATTTGTTTATATGTATGTATTTATATACATCTATCTTTCTATCTTCTACATGATTTATCTATATATCACCTACCTATCATCTATTCATATCTTTCTGTCTATCTACATACCTACCTACCTATCATCCATCCATCCATCATCTATCTATATGCATGTATCTATCATTTATTTATTTATTTGATTTGCCAATTGTTTACAAGATAATAAGTATAAATGTATACATAGTTGTGAATACATGAAATGGTTACATATAAGAAAAATAAAAGAATAAGAGAAACAATAGGACAGGGACGGTAGGCACGTTGGTGCGCTTATGCACGCCCCCTACATAACTATCATCTACATAACTATCCATCTATATCTACCTATCATCTGTCTGCCTAACATCTATTCATGGCTGTCTTATCTACTTGCCTGCCTGCCTGCCATCCACCCATCATCTATCTATATCTACCTATATCTATCTATCTATCTATCTATCTATCTATCTATCTATCTATCTATCTATCTATCTATCTATCTATCTATCTACCTACCTACCTACCTACCTACCTACCTACCTACCTACCTACCTACCTATATCTATCATCCATCCATCCATCCATCCATCCATCCATCCATCCATCCATCCATCCATCCATCCATCCATCCATCTATCTATCTATCTATCTATCTATCTATCTATCTATCTATCTATCTATCTATCTATCATCTACCTACCACCCATCCATCATCTATCTATCTATCTATCTATCTATCTATCTATCTATCTATCTATCTATCTATCTATCTGTCTATCTATCTATCATCTATCCATTTAACTATCCATTTATCTATCCATTTATCTGTCTATCCATCCATCCATCATCATTATTTGTCTATATATCTATTCTATTTCTATCATTCTCTATCTCTATATTATATATCTATTCATACACACACAAACTTCCCTTTTACCAGCCCATATTCCCTAAATTACATGCATATTACCATATGCGCTGTATAGTGTGCAAATGTACGTACTGTTTAAGAATCAGTTTGTTTCAGAAATATTGTATGCATGCAGACGAATATGCAGAAATTTATATATGCATCCATACATCAATATATAGGAGGAAGGGGCCTTCAAGTGGACAGAGTGGCTAAAACGATGATGTATGTATGTATATGCCTTAATTCTCCTTTCTTTCTTTCTTTCTTTCTTTCTTTCTTTCTTTCTTTCTTTCTTTCTTTCTTTCTCTTTCTTTCTTTCTTTCTTTCTTTCTTTCTTTCTTTCTTTCTTTCTTTCTTTCTTTTCTTTCTTTCCTTCCTTCCTCTCTCTCTCTCTCTCTCTTTTTGTTTCTTTCCTTCCACTCTTCCACCAACCCAGCCTCTTATACACATATATGTACAAATACATACTGCATATACTTATTCCAAAACTGAACCCTGAAATTTCTAAGCAAGAACGAAAAAGCCCCGCCGAAGAAAGGCGATTCAAAGGCACCCAGGAGGTGCTGAGCGAACCCGAAAGTGCCTTCCCAAATCGGAAGAAGAGACGATTCTGCAGGTTTTCCCTTTCGTTTCTCTACGGAAGCTCCTTTTCCTTTCCGCCTTCGGATTGACCGCGAGGCTAGCCATCCCCGGGCTTAACGCAAGCGCGCAGGCGGGACTTCGCAACGGGACCCGCCCACCGATGCACCAATCAGAGACCGGCTCTCCTCCAAACCCCGCTCCGCGGTACTTCCTGTTTAGCGCACGTGGCTTCGCCTGCCAGGAATCAGCTGCGATGGCTCCGGCTTTTGGGTCGGGTCGGAGGAGGAAAAAGCAGCGTTGGTGCAAAACCCGGGAGCCCGACGAGGATCAGGTAGGGGAAGATGGGCTGGACTAGCGTTCCCATCATCCCCAGCTATAGCATGGGAACTGCAGTCCAAGTTCCCATCATCCCCAGCCATAGCATGGGACCTGGAGTCCATGGACTCTGGAAAGAGTCGGGCTGGGGGAAGCATAAAGGGGTGGGGGGCTGCCCGGGATCACATCTGTGGCTTTCCCCAGAGGTTGCCCACTCTGAGCATGTGTGCGAAGGAAGCATGCTGGGAGTTGTAGTTTAAGAACATCTGGGGGAGATGCACCTCCTGAGACTTGTAGGTGGGACCCTACAAATGGATAGTGAAAGGGTTGCATCTTTGCTCCAGAAGGGAAAGCTGGATATCAATCAATCAATCAATCAGAATGGAACTGGAAGGGATCTTGGAGGCCTTCTAGTCCAGCCCCCTGCTTAAGCAGTAGAACTTATACCATTTCAGACAATTGGCTGTCCAGTCTCTTCTTAAAAACCTCCAGGGATGGAGCTACTCACAATTTCTTGTGGCAAGCTGTTCCCCTGGTTAATTGTCCTCATTCTTAGGAAGTTTCTTTTTAATTCCAAGTTGCTTCTCTCTTTGGTTAGTTTCCATCCATTGCTTCTTGTCCTGACTTTGGGTGCTTTGGAAAATAAGTTGACCCCCTCCTCTTTGGGGCAGCCCCTCAAATATTGGAAGACTGCTATCATGTCGCCCCTCTAATCCTTATTTTCTCTACACTGGCCATACCCGAATCCTGCAACCGTTCTTGGTATGTTTTAGCCTCCAGGCCTTGAATCATCTTCGTTGCTGTTCTTTGCACTTTTTTCCCCCCAAAGTCTCGAACATCTTTTTTGTCATGTGGCGACCAAAACTAGATGCAATATTCCAAGTGTGCTCTTACTAAGGCTTTATAAAATGCTAATAATACTTCACGTGATCTGGGTGCAGTTCGGTGAAAACCCCCAAACGATATCAATTTAGGAGCCTTTCCAAGTCCCCACCAACCAGTCACAGTCACCCCTAGTATGTTGCGAGGAGAGAAGAACTGAGTGTGCCTACTGGAGACCCTCCCAGCAGCCCAGATCTGAAAATTTCCATTTTTCCTTATTTCTGTTTAAAGGACTACGAGATGCCAGAAACTGCTTTCTCCAAGTCTGATGGTGCTTCCGATGTTGAGTTCGATACCCAGGAAATGGTTCGTGCCCAGAACAAGAAAAAGAAGAAATCGGGAGGTTTCCAGTCCATGGGTAAGTTAAGGAGTTCTGAAGTGGATGTTTTAAAGGGAGTGATAACTTTTTATTTATTACTTAGCTTGTGGCAACTACAGAGGTCATGCGGTCACTGATAGACAAATTTACTTTAAATAAAGAGTCAGCAAATTACATGGATGGATGGATGGATGGATGGATGGATGGATAGATAGATAGATAGATAGATAGATAGATAGATAGATAGAATGGATAGATGATGGATGGATGATAGATAGATAGATAGATAGATAGATAGATAGATAGATAGATAGATAGAATGGATAGATGATGGATGGATGATTGATAGATAGATAGATAGATCCTTTTGGCATCTTTCTGCCCCCTAGGTCATCTTGTCCGATAGTCTCTTGGACGGAGGCCACAAATGCAGCTGCCAGACCCAACCTGCCTCTTCTCACTGACTGTCCCCATGTTGCTCCCCATACAACTACAGAGAGTGTAGGAGACATAGAAAATTGAAGACAAGGCCATACAGGTTGTCCTTAAGTTACAACGCTTCGTTTAGTGACCGTTCAAAGTTACAACGGCACTGGGGAAAAAAGTGACTTAGGGCTGTTTTTCATAGTTACGACCATTACAACACCCCCATAATCAGAAGCTTGGCAACTGGTTCATACTTATGACCATTGCTGTGGTTGTCGTGGCCCGCCAGCAGAGCTGGCAGCATACTCGAACAATGAGGAGGTTGGGGAGGAACATGGGCCAGTCCTGGAGTCTGGGGAAGGCTCAGCTGCCTTTGGAGTCGGAGATCAATGGGGAAGAAGAACAGCTGGAACCTGTTCCCGGTGTGCGCATGCACAGAGCTGCCAGGAGAAGGGAACAGCTAAGGAACAAAGGTCAACTCGGGAGTAAAGCCACAGGTGGACAGTGAAGGCCCCTCCCATAGGGAATAAAAAGGAGCGAAAGGGGAGTGAGGTTTTGCAGGAGACAATTAGTTCAATTCATTAGAGTGAAGATCTGTTCATGACTCCTTGCCAAGTATTTTCTGCTCCAGCGTGGCGTTTGGAAGCTATCGACCTGGCAACTCTCCAAGCTTGATAAAGATCTATAGTTGTAAAATCTCTTGAAAGACTTGTTGGCCGGGACTTTGCTTGAGAGGAATTCACTGTAAACTAAATAAAAGGGGTTGTTTTTTTTGTCAGGACAGAGGAGTCTGCTTCACAATTTTGGGAAGCCTAGATCAAAACAGAGGTCCCAAGATTCAATAACCCCCTTTTCTTAATTTCTTCCATCTTTGCAACTTGCTGGCGTGCTAGGAAGACCTAAGAGTGTCTCTCTTGAGCTTGAAAAGAACAAAAAGGGAAAATATCTCTTACCTTGGTTTTCTCGCTCCCCCAGGTCTCGGCTATCCGGTGTTCAAAGGAATTATGAAAAAAGGGTACAAAATACCCACGCCCATCCAGAGGAAGGTGAGAACACGGGAAGCCCCTCACCCAAACTTCTTTAGAATCATGTTTTTTTCTTCCTCCTCGAATTCTGCTTGGTCAGATCCATGAAACGGACCCTAAATCATCTATCCATTAGTGAGAAAAAGGACTGGAACAGTGTTAGCGAGAGAGAAACGTAGGAAGAATGTCTTCTCCTCTTGGGATGGCCTTGAAGGGCCTAGTTTCCTGTATGCTTTATCAAAATTTATACGGTGGTTGTGGAGGAAACTGGGGAGAAGGGCACAGGCCAGATGGGCATTCAGAGGAAGGCCCAGGCCCTCTTCATCCTAGGACACGCAGGGAGGAGCAGATAAGGGAGAAACATGAGCGGCGTGATCTATGGGGGAGGAAGGGGCCCTGATCCCCTTCATGGGCTGCAGCTGGGAGGACTGTTTAAAAGGACAAACTGTGCATGGCAAAGTTGCTGGAAGCAAAAGTGTGCCTTCTAGTCGGAGCTTATCTGTGTTTTGGGTTCCTCCCAACGGTGGTTGCTGCATTATCTGGTAGAAGTCTGCAATTAATCATCCTTGCCTGCCGTATAGTCATTCCTTCAGTGTAGTTTGTGTTGGGTTTTTTGTTTTTGAATTAAGTTTACTTTGGGTGAGGACTGCATTTACTCCCTCCGTAAACTGTTTTCTTTAAGAGTTTGATATCCAGCCGAGGATAACTGGACACTGGGGCCACGTTAGAGGCATTAAAGGGACTTTCTTCTATTTTTGTGACTTGGTTATTTTTGTGTCAGGCTCCAGGTCATCACAGCTCCATCACTTGGAGGCTTTTAAGAAGAGACTGGGCAGCCTGGCCAGAATGGCAGAGACTCTCCTGCTTGACCAAGGGTGGGGGGGTTGGACTAGAAGGCCTCCAAGGTTCCTTCTAACTCCCTTATTCTGTGATTTCTCCCTTAACTACCTGGGTTATTTGTAAAGCTGTGATTTAAAAACTGGGCAGTGTGGCTGTTGGATTTCCCTCCTCTTTCCTCACTTGGAAGTCGGCTTCTTCTGCAGACCATTCCTTTGATCTTGGACGGCAAGGATGTGGTGGCCATGGCGAGGACCGGAAGCGGGAAAACGGCCTGTTTTCTGATTCCCATGCTGGAGAAATTGAAAGCCCGCTGTGCCAAGACAGGAGCCCGAGCTCTCGTCCTGTCTCCAACCCGAGAACTTGCTCTGCAGACTCTTAAATTCACCAAAGAGGTACTTTCAAAAATCAGAGGGAGAAGTGGGCACTGGGGAACTCAACCACGGCCCCTTGGGGGCTGGACTTCAGCCTGATTAGCACTGATGATGCTACTTAGTTGGGTAAGAAAATGTCTGCATGAAAACTATAAAGCTCAGAGGGCATAAGGACTACAGTCCTCTTCCTCCTCCCCCTCCCCCTTATAAACACCACTCCCTTCTAGCCTGGATGATGTTACCTAGTTGGGTAAGGAAATAACCACCAAGGACTCAACAATCCTCCTCCCCTTTCCTTCTCCTCCTCTCCGCAAACCCCATTCCCTTGTAGTACTGATGATGTTGGGTAATGAAACGTCTGCAAGAAAGCAACCAAACTCAGAGAGCCCTAGAAACCCCTCATTTCAACCCTGAGCTACAAAGATTCTCCTTTTTTTGGAATTAACTTGGCATTCAATTCTCCTTCCTCTTTTTCCTGCAGCTGGGTCGGTTTACCGGCTTAAAAACCGCTCTGATTCTCGGAGGTGACAGGTCAGTTGTGTATTGACATGCATGCTTTAGGTGCACAAATGTGCGTTGATGCTCAATAAGCACTTAGACTTACGTACCGCTTCACAGTGCTTTACCTATTTGTCTTTAATTGTTCTTCATTTCACGGTTTAAAATATATAATAATTTTTAATTGATCTGCTTCTCTGTAGCCAGAAGTCGGAATGTATGTATAAATTATCTTTGACCATTGGCAAGATTGGATAGAGAAGATACAGCACTGAGTTTAGCATTGCCAGAAATGATAAGGAAGTTTAACTTTGTTTTTGATTTATCTGTTCACTAAT
>NW_020716841.1:777716-789264 GCF_900518725.1 Notechis scutatus | reverse complement strand
AAGGAAAGGAAAGGAAGAAGGGAAGGGAAGGGAAGAAAAGCAAGAAGGGAAGGGAAGGAAGAAGGGAAGGAAAGGAAGAAGGAAAGGGAAGGGAAGGAAAGGGAAAGGAAGAAAAGGAAAGGAAAGCAAGAAGGGAAGGGAAGAAAAGGAAGAAGGGAAGGGAAGAAAGAAGAGAAGGAAAAGAAGGGAAGAGAAGGGAAGGAAAGGAAAGAGGGAAGGGAAGGGAAGGGAAGAAAAGAGAAGGAAAGGCAAGGAAGAAGGGAAGGGAAGGGAAGGGAAGGAAAAGGAAAGGAAGAAAGAAGAGAAGGAAAAGAAGGGAAGGGAAAGGAAGGAAAAGAAATTCACAGTGATTGAATTCACACACCACGCTAATCTTGGCCAGCCTGAAAACCTGGGTTTGTTTTCTGGGAACTAGTGTCTTGTACCAACCCAGCCTGGTTTGGTTATTTTACAATTCCTTGAAAAGCCACTCCAGAGACAAACTAATCTGGTAACCCAGGTTTGTGTGAACCCCCAGCCCTGGATAAACAACTCCAGAAATATGTGTGTAAGAGGCATAGAAAATTGAAGACAAAGGAATATAGGTAAACCTCAACCAGGGGTAGGATTCAATTTTTTTAACAACCGGTTCTGTGGGCGTGGCTTAGTTGGTGGGTGTGGCTTGGTGGTCATGTGACTGTCTGGGCGTGGCCAACTCAACATCACTCACACTGAGGCACGCATCTCTTCGCCTGGCCTCTCATGACTGTGGAGATGCTGCTGCAACAGTCGTAAGTGTGAAAAATGGTCATAAGTCACTTTTTTCAGTGCCATTGCAACTTTGAATGGTCACTCCACACAAGCAAAGTAGCAGCAAAGGAGGGGAAAAAAACTCCAGAGAAGTTCCTGAGACAGGAAGTCTAGTCCTGCCAAGAATGTAATAAGGGTTAACGGAGAGGCAGTTTCTGTAAGCAACACCAGAATGTTTCCTTCCTGCCTTCCTTACAGGATTAGCCCAGTAATTTCTTCTAGCAACCAGTTCTCCAAACTGCTTAGAATGTTAACAACCGGTTCTAGCGAATAGGTGAGAACTGATAGAATCCCCTCCCCCTGTCCTCAACTTACAGGCATCTGGCCAGTAAACACTCTGTTCCATTCAGTTGCCCAAACTCCACCCTGCAAGGGATTATGGGTTAAGAAGAAGATGCAATGCAATCAACCTAAGGCCCTGTTTCTTGGTCTCTTCTGTTAATCCAAGAACTTTCAAGCAGGCAGTGGGAAAAAAAATCTGCCTCTGAATCTTGGGTTTGATAAGCCTGGATGAGGGCACCCAATTCTAGATGAAAAATTCTGGTTTTGCTTGTGAACCAACAACTCTGTGTATTTTATTTTATGCTATTATTATTTTATTTTATTTATTTTATTTGCCCTGGAGTGATTTATTAGCACAGGGGAACACAGGTAGTGCTCAACTCATGCCAATAGAAACTAGAATTTCTGCTTCTAAACAAGTTGCTAAATGAAATATGCCCAATTAAAAAAAATATATCCATATTCTTAAAATGGATCAGGGCAATTGTGAAGTAAACCACAACAATTACGTGTATTGGCCTTACTCGCATTGATTTTGCTTGTGGAAAGCCAGCTGGGAAGTTTGCAAAGGACCTTTCAACTATTGTAAATCCACGCTGGTTATGAATTTGATCACATGCGGAATGCTGCAACGGTCATAAGTGTGAGGACTTTTTTCAATGCCACTGTAACTTCAAATAGTCATTGGTCAAATGATCGTTAAGTCTACCTCTGATGATTGAGCCCGTTCTGACCAGTTCTGGAGAACCGGTAGCGGAAATTTTGAGTAGTAGAACCAGCAAATCCCGCCTCTGACTGGCCCCGCCCCCATCTATTCTCTGCCTCCCATTAAGTCCCAGCTGATCGGCTGGGTCTCCTTTGGTTGCCCTGCACGGGAGAACGGAGCTGGAAAGCAGGTTAGTGGGGTGGGGAGAGAATGGGGATTTTGCAGTATTCTTCCCCTGCCACGCCCATCAAGCCACACCCACCAAACCACGCCCACAGAACCGGGAGTAAAAAAAATGAATCCCACCACTGGTCAGGATACAACAGTTAGCAGGTGGTCCTAAAATTTAATCCCAGGAAAGGTAGCCCCATTCTTTCTGATAATTATAACCCCTTCCTCCAACTCCTCCCTTCCTAATCCAGTTTCAGAGTCCGAGCAGATTCAGTGCAGCCCAGAATTGTCTTACACCACAAAATCAGAGCAGAACCAATTAATAGAGAGTCAGAAGAGAACTAGAAGCATGAATATCTGTCAGCCATGATACTTCTTTTCTAAGTCTGACTTTGTACAGCCAGACCCAAGATTTATAAACTGAACATCTCTAGAACATAGAATTATAGAGCTGGAAGGGACCTCAAAGATCTTCTAGTCCAACCCTCTACTAAAGGCTGGTGACTATACCATTGCGGTCAAAGGGTTGTCCAGTCTATTTTTGAAAACCTCCCACAACCTCTGGAAGGCAAGTAATTCCATTGAGTAACTGTTCTCGACGTCAATACATTTCTCCTTAACTCCTCGGTTGAATCGCTCTTGATCAAGCCTGCATTCATCATGACTAATCTTGCCCTCTGATCCCACGTGGTTTATTTCTACATTTCACACTACGTTTAAACAATCCCCGACTTTGTACTACGGAGAACCCCACTCCTAATCCCGAGTAACGCAACCCAAAGCTGTAAGCAAATAGTAGCTTGATTTTATCAATAGCGTCTTAGTTTTTTTTTTTATGATCTCTCTGCAAACACGGCCCCCATAGGAGTTAAGCATAATCAGATGTTGAGAACGAGAAACTCTTGAGTAAACTGTCCTTCCCATAATGCATCTCTCGGAAATCTTCTGGGCAGTTTTTTGACTCATTTCATGTTGCAGAGGCCACACCTACAAAGGAAGCTTTGATTGATAGAGAGAGAAATATTTATCTCTGTATAATTTATATAGATATAATTATACAGCCAAGATGACACTGTGGTTAGAATGCAGTATTGCAGGATGACTCTGCCCACAGCCCGGAGTTCGATTCTGACCGGCTCAAGGTTGACTCAGCCTTCCATCCTTCCGAGGTGGGTAAAACGAGGACTCGGATTGTTGGAGGCAAGAGACTGGCTCTGTAAACCACTTAGAGAGGGCTGTGAAGCACTGTGAGGCGGTATATAAGTCTTAAGTGCTACTGCTATTGTCGTTCCTTCCTTCCTTCCTTCCTTCCTTCCTTCCTTCCTTCCTTCCTTCCCTCCCTCCCTCCCTCCCTCCCTCCCTCCCTCCCTCCCTGTCAATGTTCTTCCTTTTCTCTTTCCTTCCTTTGTTCCTTCCTTCCCTCCTTTCCTCCCTCCCTCCGTGTGCAGTGGTTAGAATACAGCATGGCAGGTAAACTCTGCCCACTGCCAGCAGTTTGACCCTAACCAGCTCAAGGTTGACTCACTCTTTCCATCCTTCTGAGGACCCATATTGTTGGAGGCAACAGGCTGACTCTGTAAACCACTTAAGAAACAGCTGTAAAGAACTGTAAAGCAGTATATAAGTTCTGTAAACCTCTTAGAGAGGGCTGCAAAACGCTATGGAGCAGTATATAAGTCTAAGTGCTATTGCTATTTAAGTCTATAAGTCTAAGTGCTATTGCTATTTATACAGAATACAGAATAACAGAGTTGGAAGAACCTTAGAGATCTTCTAGTACAACCTAACCAAGGAGAGAAGCAACATAGAACTAAGGAGAAGCAATCAACCAATGGAACTCCATCACTGGCAGTCTATGGAGACTCTCAGTCATCCAAGCCATGGTTGCCCCAAAGGTGCTTTTTTTAAAAGAGGCAACTGGACTCTTCTGGGTCCATCACTGGAGGTTCTCAAAAAGAGATTGGACAATTATTTATCTGAACTGGTATAAGGTCTCCTGCTCAAGCGGTGGGTTTGTGATGACCCAAAGGGGCATGGCACAAAGGCAACACAGTCAGATAATCAGTAGGAATCCCTTTGTTTGCTCCCACATTGCCCCCAATGTCCTGGTTACCTTCTGGGCTGGAGAAAAACTCTCCCAGGAACAGCCTTGGGCTGCAGAGAATCAAGTCCAAAACGTGGTCAACAAAAACTGTAACTATAAGTCCAATCAAGGCAAGATGAGGTCATTAGTCTGGCAGGGCAGGAGAAGGAATTCCAGACGTGAAGGAACAGTAGTAATTTAACACAGTTGGGAGGATGCCAGCAATGCAGATAACCAAAGTCAACACAAGATAAACTCATGTTTGTTCCCAGCAGACATCACACTCAGCATGCATTTCTTTTAAACTCCCTTCCCAGGTGTGGCTAATGAAGGGAATCAGGGCCCTTTCCTCCCCCGTAGGCCATGCAACCCACGTTGCTCCCTTCTCTTTTCCTCCCTGTGTGCCCTAAGATGAAGAGGGGGTGGGCCTGGATCTTCCTCTGAACTCCCTCTCCCTTGTTCTACCTCTTCCCTGCTCTGCCCACCCAGATTTTGCCCTTCCCCAGTTTCCTCCACAGCCAACGGAGCCACACTCCTACTCCCTGTCAGCTGTTCGTTTTCCTCCTCCTCGGATTCAGACTCCGACAGGGACATGACAAGGTTGGATTAGAAAACCTCCCAGGTCCCTTCCAACTCTATTATTCTATGTTCTAACAACCTCCTGATCAAACAGGAGACCTGTACCATTCTGTCCAACCTCCTTTTGAAAACCTCCAGTGATGGGGCACCCATAACTTCTGCAGGCAAGTCGCTCCACTGATTCATTATTCTCGCTGATCGGAAATCTCTCCTTAATTCTAGGTTGGATCTCTCTTTGATAAGCTTCCATCCCTTACTTCTTGTCCTAATCTTTGATGCTTTGGAGGATAGGTGGACTCCGTTCTTCTCTGAGGTAGCTACCCAAAGATTAGTTTGTTTCCTGGTTCACAGAAAGCCGCCAAGGAAAACACTTTCTATCGGGGGTTGGCCTTGCTTGTTGCCAAGGGCTTTTGACCAGAGTTTCCATGGGACCCACCTCTGTTTCCATTTAAATGGGCCCAGGATCTAAAGAATCGGATTCATTTCAAGAGGGGAAAACCTTCTCCATCATTTTTCAGCATCGTAACAGTGGCTTATCTCTGATGTGCATGCACACACACACACACACACAATCTGGTGTGTGTCCACTCGCCGTTTCCATGGATTTAGCAAAGGATGCTTTCGTGCGCTGCTCATTCAAGAGCTGGAAAAACACAACCAGGAGGCCCAAAACGCTTTATATATACATAACTAGGTGGATAGCCATGCTTCACTACGAAACTATGTGGCCGGGCTTAGTTTTGGGGAGGGAAATAAGGGGGGGAGGGAAAAATCTGCCTCTGCCTACCAGCATCCATCAGTATTTATCTGGCTAGCGTCCTGTCAGTGTGTGAGAGGGTTGAGGGCTGTTTGGAAATGGAAAGAGTATTTGCTGTGTGAGCAAGAAGGAGACAGCAAGGAGCCTGGGCGTGGCTTAGCTCAACTGTTCTGTACTCAAGCTGCTTGGTGCTGTGAAACTGAAACTGAACCTCCTCTCCTCTGCTTGTGTTTTGCATTTGGAACAGATTTCTTTTCAGGTGGGGAGGGGGAGTAGAACTCCTTAGCATCAGAGCGTGTTAATAATAATAATAATATAGGAAATACTAAATGCTCTGATGGTCATTTTGCAAAATCCTTTCTTAGTGAGCACCAAGAAGCCAAGAGGAATATATGTACCAAATTTCAAATGTGTAGGCTTTATGGTTCTGGAGATTTTGTGATGATGTGTGAGTGATATTTCACTTTTACAGAGAGGAGGGGGTCAAGCTATTCCCCAAAGCACCTGAGGGCAGGACAAGAGGCACCGGATGGAAACTAATCAAGGAGAGAAGCAACCTAGAACTAACGAGGAATTCTTTCACAGTGAGACCAATTAATCAGAGGAACGACTTTCCTCCAGAAGTTGTAAATGCTCCAACACTGGAGGTTTTTAAAAAGATGTTGGATAACTATTTGTCTGAAGTGGTGTAGGGTTTCCTGCTTAGGCAGGGGGTTGGGCTAGAAGACCTCCAAGGTCCCTTCCAACTCTCTCGTTTTATTCTATTCTAAAGAACAAATTGATCAATTGCAAAAGGCAGTTTTTCAGAGAGTCCTCAACTTACGGCCATACATTTCTGTTGTGAAGTGAAACATTTGTTCAGTTTTGCCTGTTTTTATGATATTTAGGACCGTCGCAATAGTCCCAGGATTATGTGATCCACCTTTGGTGACCTTCAAACAAGCAAGTGTCAGCTTTAAAATTCAGCTGCCAATTTTTTTTTTTTTTGAGAGTTGGAGGAGTTGAAAAGTTCAAGGTTATTCCGTATGTCGTATTAAGTAATTCCAGTGGCAGTTAATTGGTTCTCGTGATTTATGAAGTGTAGAAGCGGGAGGAGAGAAGGGAGGAGAGAAGGTGGATTCTATGTAAGGCACGAAAATAATTTCACTTGGGAAATTGCCTTTGACATGCCAGATCTGTTCCTAATAAATTCAACCTTGGAGAGAGACGTCTCGGAGTGATTTATATCATGGATACTTTCTGGGATGCCTTACACAAAGTCAACGGGGAACCTGGATTCACTCAACGCCCATGGCTGCTCACTGAACGACGGCAGGGATTCCCTTAACCGCCGTGGCCAGTAAGGTCGTAAAATGGGGCATAATGTCAGGGCTCAGGCAGTTTCCCCCATTTTAATCATGAGTCTCTAGCTGGATTTTCAAAGCTTAAAGAAGATTTATTAGGCGGACACATGCCAGCACTGCCT
The DNA here is from genome assembly GCF_900518725.1 of Notechis scutatus. The sequence goes on along the minus strand of NW_020716841.1, from coordinate 782,432 downwards.
GGGTGTAGCCGACTCTGAGACATTTCATTGTCACCCTTGAGCCTGGTTTCCCCCCCACCCCTCTGGTTGTGTCATAAGTCATATTCTCCAATGAGACACATCCATAGCCCAGAGTCATCAATCGTGCTCTCCAGTTAGAGTTTTGCATGGCAGAAACTTCAGTCACCTAGTTACTATCTCTGAACAACGATTTATGGAATGCACTTTCGATTTCCAAGCTGCCACCCTGCTCTTTCAAACCCCTTTCCCCCCCTCCCTTTCTGTTGGCAACTCTAAAAAGACCATAGAAATATTTTATGAGTTGACACAAAATTCATGGAATCAGGGAAAGGAGGGGCTCGCCTGTGGTCATACATTGAGGAAGAAGATTTATTTGGAGAAGACATGCCGGTACTGCCTGGATGTAGCCGAGTCTGAGACACATCATTCATTGTCACCCTTGACCCTGGTTTTCCCCCACCCATCTGAGTGTATCCTAATTCATATTCTCCAATGGGACACATCCATAGCCAAGAATCATCGATCATGTTCTCCAGTTAGATATTTGCACAGCAGAAACTTCAGTCGCCTGGAAACTATCTATGAAAACATTTATGGAATGCAGTTTCCATTTTGCAAGCTGCTACACTGCTCCCCTCTCCTTTTCTGTTGGCAACTCTAAAAACACCATAGAAATATTTAATGAGTTGACACAAAATTCACGGAACAAGGGAAAGGAGGGTCTCTCCTGTGGTCCTTAAGTCAAGGACTCCCTGCGTTTCCTCCCAACCTGATGGCGAAGTTGCTCTCGGCGGAGAAAGTTTGCTTTTGAACTTTGTCGGTGTGCTTGTAATTGGCCTCGAACCCTCACCCGCGGTGTTGTTTTCTTCCCTCAAGGTCTGGCACCAGTGATCCCTATTGTATCATCAAAGTAGACAATGAAATCGTGGCAAGGTAAGTGCAAGGTGAAGGCGTGGCGTTTTGGCAGCCGCTCCGTTCTCCCTTTCCCAGCAGGAAGTGTTGAGCCAGGACTGAAGAGCATGAAATGGGATTTGTGTGTTGCTGTTGGAAGGAGGTGTGTGTGTGTCGAGGGCTTAAAGGAGAGGGGGGGGGGGGAAATCTTATGATTTGCCTTCGAAAACAACATTCTACCAAAGATGAGACTTCTTGGTAAACCTTGCGTTAGTCCAAGAAAAAGATCAGGAGAGACTCTGTGTGTGTGTGTGTGTGTGTGTGTGGTTTTCACAAGAAGTCACAACGCCATGATTGTACAAATGGGGTGGGTGTAATAAATATCAGACTGATGGATAGAAAGGGATATTTATGGCTCAGGGTTGAACAGTGGTGCTCTCTGAGCTTGGTCATTTTCTTGCAGACGTTTCATTGCCCAACTAGGTAATATCAGCAGTGCTAGAAGGGAGTGGGGTTTGTAGGAGGGAGGAGGAAGAGGATATAGGAGTTGGAAAGGGAGTTGGAAAGGGAGCTTGGAGGTCTTCTAGTCCAACCCCCTGCAGGAAACCCTACACCACTTTAGACAAATGGTTATCCAACATCTTTTTAAAAACTTCCAGTGTTGGAGCATCCACAACTTCTGGAGGCAAATTGTTCCACTGATTTATTATTCCAACTATCAGGAAATTTCTCCTTAGTTCTAGGTTGCTTCTTGATTAGTTTCCATCCAGGAGGAGGAGGAGGAGGAGGAGGACTGTGGGGTCTTTGGTGTTTTCTGAGTTTGGTTGTTTTGTTGGAGACAAAATTACCCAGCTTGGATAGCATCATCAATTGTAGAAGGGAATGGGATTTGTGGAGAGAAGGAGGGGGAGAAGGAGAAGAAGAAGTACTTAGTACTACTCTCTGAGCTTGTCATATTCTTGCAGATATTTCATTGCCCAACTAGGTAATATTTTCAGTGCTAGAAAAGAGTGGGGTTCCCCCCCACGCCCCCCATTTTATATACTAAAGCAAACCCCACTTTTTTTTTTTACTGGGGTTTGCTTTAGAATGTAGGTAACACTGATGCTGTTACCTAGTTAGGTAATGAAATGTTCGCAAGAAAACCACCAAGGTCAGAGTGCACCAAAGACCCCTCTATCAATGTTTATTTGACATTCCTGGCTCTTTCAAAAATGTAATTGCATTAGTGCTAGAGATTCCATATGGATACCTCTGTCTGTAACCAGCAGGTTCTGCCTTGTTTGGCTTTTTGTTATATCTTTTTTTTTTTAAAAAATCTTGCAAATGAAGGGGAAGAAAAGGAATTGCCTCTATTTCTAAGAATGCTGTCTAGGAGAACCCGTACTTTAAGAAAATAAAGATGGAACTGACTGTTTCCCAGTGTTTTTCCTGGAAAAGTGCTCATGTTTCCAGGGGGAAAAAAATAAATAAAGACGAGAGAAGCCAGGATGCTACAAAGCATCTTTTTAGCTTTGCAACTGACAATGTTCCCTGTAGCAGCTGGTTTGCAAATAGTAGATATTGTTGTTGTTGTTGTTATGGTCGATTGCACGGATTGCCAGATGTTTAGACTGGATTTGGTCTTTTGGCCCACCTATCCAGTCCTTTCCAAGGACCTTGGAGAGAGGCAGATGTTGCCAGTTGATGGTGTTAAAATTCTTGTTGCGAGCTGTTCCGAGCAACACTGCCTCTTTGCAGTGGATCAGAGGAGATTTTGTCAATGCCAACGGTGATCAAAGTGGATTAAATTTGACATTTTTATTTATCTATTGACCTCTTCTCAAGGACCTGGGGTAGGCAGATCCTGTTGCTGCTCTTATTATGAATGTAGTTGTTAGTCACAAAATGTGCTCATTGGTCCCCAAAGAGGTTTATCCCGAGATTGTTCCTAGGAGGCTGTTTATCAATAATAAGAATGTGAAGGTGGAAGTGAGCTATCGGTGTAAAGTAATTGGGGAGAAAATTATGAGTTGGGTAGATAAAATAACAAGTTGATAGATGACAGGTAGGTAGGTAGGTAGGTAGGTAGGTAGGTAGATAGATAGATAGATAGATAGATAGATAGATAGATAGATAGATAGAGATGATAGATAAAAAGATAGAGGATAGATAGAGGATAGGTAGGTAGATAGGTAAATAGATAGATGGATAGGTAGATATATAGATGAGAGATAGATTAGATAGATAAAAAGATAGATGGATAGATGGATGGATGGATGGATGGATGGATGGATAGATGATAGGTAGGTAGGTAGATGAGAGATAGATTAGATAGAGATGATAGATAGATAGACAGACAGGCAGACAAAGAGAGAGAGAGAGAGAGGTGATAGACAAATAAGTGATAGATGATAAATACCATAGATGAGATAGATAGATAATAGGTAGGTGGGTAGGTAGGTAGATAGATGAGAGATAGATAGAGATGATAGATAGACGATAGATAGATGATAGATAGATATAGATGGATGTATGGATAAATAGATAATTGGAGAGAAATATGAAAGATAAAGGTAGGATAGGTAAATAGACAGACATAGATGTATGTCTGTATATACGTATTTGTGTGAATACCCAAACTATTATATATATATATATATGTGTGTGTGTATACATATACACATATACACACACAGGGAGTATATGTAAACATATATGTGTGCGTGATAAAATCTGTGTAATGTATGCATGTGTGTGTGTGTGTGTGTGTGTTAGAAAACAATTCTAGAAAAGAAGGTTTTTAAACTTGGATTGAAGCCAGTAAATGTCCTAAAAGAGCTCTGGTCAGCCTCTCTTGCATTTGTTTTAATGTTATGTGTAAAGAAAGATTTCGAAAGGCAACATAATAAAGGTGATTGATAGATTGGCTGATTTGCTTCACTCCCTGCAAAACAAAGCCATCTTCTGTGCAAAAATGTTAGAAAAAGCATATTTTGTGTCTATGTTTTCGTGCCTGGCTGGGCTGAACATTTGCTATTTTTCTATCGTTTTCCACCTGTCCATAACTATTTGTCCAGAATTAAGAAAGCAAAATACTGCAGCTGTTCAAAGCTTTATCCTCCCAGAATGGCACAGAAAGAAACCTTGATCATTCAATGTGGGCAATTTAATTCATTAAACCAAATCAAAGAATGCATTAAGAGTAGAGTAGAGTAGAGTAGAGTAGAGTAGAGTGGAGTGGAGTGGAGTGGAGTGGAGTAGAGTAGAGTTGTGGAGTGGAGTGGAGTGGAGTGGAATGGAATAGAATAGAATAGAATAGAATAGAATAGAATAGAATAGAATAGAATAGAATAGAATAGAATAGAATAGTCCCTTCTCATTGCTTGTTAATTTGATAACTGATTATCAAATCAGTTTTAAAAGAGATGCTTTTGAAGTTTTGGAGAAGAATGGTAGCATTCTTCTCCCAGGGAAAACACCTTGAAGACTTCAAGAGTTTTCGCAGAGAACTATTCTCACAATTCCGTTTAATTTTCGTCCAAGCCCTTGCCCTCCCTTCTATTCCCCCTCCCCAGGGTTCATGGCAGACTGGCATTGTGGTAGCCGTTCTGACACTTTAAGCAAGTCAAGAGGCTTCCTTCCTTTTCTTTTGTCCTTCAGGACAGCCACGGTTTGGAAGAATCTCAACCCCTTCTGGGGGGAAGAATACACCTTGCACCTTCCCATGGGGTTCCACAACCTCTCTTTCTGTATCTTGGATGAAGACACCATTGGGTGAGTAGAATGCAAGAAACAGGAAAGAAAGAAAGAAAGAAAGAAAGAAAGAAAGAAAGAAAGAAAGAA
>NW_020716841.1:716662-742886 GCF_900518725.1 Notechis scutatus | reverse complement strand
CCTATTCCTCGAAGAACATTTTATTGGGACATCTCGTATTGGCACAAACTTGTTGGAAAACCGGCTCTAAGTTGCTGATGGTTTTTCGCCCAATTCCAAGGAAAACTTTGCCGCTTCCTCCCAGAGTCTCCAGTCCCTTGGTCCAATCAGCATACAGCCCACTGGCTAGGTGACTTCAGTCTTCACCTTTTGAACCCCTGTCCTTTATTCCCAGGGGAAAGAATTTTATTTTGGCTACAACACCCCAGCTATCTCTACACCCTCCCTGCTCCCTGCTTCCTTCGCTCCAGGCTGTGTCAGCCCTGAAGCGATGCAAAGAGAAACCTCCTCGGAGGAAAGCTATGGGGGAAAAATGGCCACAGTTAAGCCAGCTTCAGGGTTGACATGGACTTTATCATTTGAACATGCTCAAGGAATCTGTCATGCCCCTGTCGGAGTCTGAGGAGGAAGACGAACAGCTGACAGGGAGTGGGAGTGTGGCTCAGTTGGCTGTGAAGGATACTGGGGAAGAGCAAAGTCCAGCTGGGCAGAGCAGGAAAGAGGTAGAACAAGGGAGAGGGAGTTCAGAGGAAGAACCCAGGCCCACTCCCTCTTCATCCTAAGGCACACAGGGAGGAATGGAGAAGAGAGCAACATGGGTTGCGTGGCCTACGGGGCAGGAAAGGGCCCTGATTCCCTTCATTAGCTACACCTGGGAAGAAAGTATAAAAGAAATGCATGCTGACTGTAGCATCTGCTGGCAGCAAACATGACTTTATCTTGTTTTGACTTTGGTTATCTGTGTCCCTGACATCCTCCCAACCATGTTGAATTACTGCTGTTCCTTCACATCTGGAATTCCTTCTCCTGCCCTGCCGGACTAATTACATCATCTTGCCTTGATTGGACTTATAGTTACAATTTTTGTTGACCACATTTTGGACTTGATTCTCTGCAGCCCAAGGCTGTTCCTGGGAGAGTTTTTCTCCAGCCAGAAGGTAACCTGGACATTGGGGACAAAGTTAGAGCTAATAAAGGGACTCCTACTGATTATCTGACTGTGTTGTCTTTGTGCCACGCCCCTTTGGGTCATCACAGAATCTCTGTAGGTGGAAATACATCTTCACCAGTGCCTTTAACTGACACAGAGAATCCTGAAATGTATCACGAACTATTTCATGATAATAACTGCAAATGTGGTTGGTGCAAATGTAAGCACTTTCTTGTTGCTGGAAATTACACACCCGAGACCTCATGTCTAGCAGCTCTTTGCTCCAAGTCATTTGCTTCTATTTTTAATCCTTATTTCATCTCAAACCTCCTCTTCTTTTAAACACCTCGAGATGCCAGGATCTCTCCCCTTTCACTCCACAACAGCCTTGCAAAGTACACTATAATTATAATAGAATAGCGGAGTGAGCTCCCATTCCTTGTCCCAGTTTCTGACAACCTAGCAGTTCAAAAGCACGTAAAAAATGCAAGTAGAAAAATAGGGGCCACTTTGATGGGAAGGGAACAGCGTTCTGTGCGCCTTTGGTGTTTAATCATGCCAGCCACATGACCATGGAGACGTCTTCGGACAGCGCTGGCTCTTCGGCTTTGTCACGGAGGTGAGCACTGCCCCCTAGAGCCAGAAACGACTAGCACATAGGTGCGAGGGGAACCTTTACCTTTAAATATAAATTTAACACAAAAATAGTCATGAAAGCGACTGGGTCCCGGATTGGGGCTGAAAGGCGAAGGGAAAGCAAGATGCTCCTTCCCATATTTGGGTAAATCAGGTTGCACTGATAGGAAAAAGGCATTCCAGTGGTGCCCGTAACTTCAGAAGGCAAGTTGTTCCACTGATGGATGGTTCTCAACATCAAGGAAATACTAGATTGAGAAGGAGGGATCAGTCCACTCGTGCCTGGATATTTTACACTTTTTTTTGTCACACTCATTCCATATGTTCTGATTTAAGAGACCTTTGGATTTAACAGACCTTTGGATTTAACAGACTTCTGGATTTAACAGACTTCTGGATTTAACGGGCAGAAAGTGGGACCACTCACCTCGTCAGGAGGGTTCTTAACTTTCTGGATGTAACGTCGTACCACGTCCTCGGGGTTTCTGCCTGTAGAGAAGAGAAGAGTCAATGCTGACTCAAAGGCATGAATACATCCTCACCCATCGAGACAATGAAAACTATCTTCTCGAGACAGTATGACCGCTGTTGTTTGGCCACTGCTCTGGTCCTCATGAAAGGCATTTTATAACTCTCCATTCCCACCTGCGCCCACTGGCCGCCAGTCAATTTTGGTCAAAGCAATGCAATGTCTGACCCTACCCAGAGCCAAACAGTTGACTCTCTATGGCCTTTCAGAGTTTCCCACAATGCTCAGGGTACTTGATGCAGCATCCCTCCTGGGTAGGATACAAAATGGCCGCCAACTCTAAAAGGGTCCAAAGGCAATACCCAGCATGCGACCCCCACATTTTAATTCCTCAGAGACCAAGGGGGGAATCCAGCTTACTCTTCTTCAAATGTTTCTTCTTGGTTTTACGGCAAATGCCAGTAATGCCCGGCACTGCCTTCATGTCGCTCTTGTTGACAGGTGGGGGGTGCAAGATGGGCTTTGGAGCTCGCGTTAGACAGACAGGCAAACCTGCTGCACACATCAAGATGCCGGTCATTCCTGGAACAGAGAAAACAAGTGATTCAAATAAAACTCATTCCATATGTTCTGATTTAAGAGACCTTTGGATTTAACAGACCTTTGGATTTAACAGACCTTTGGATTTAACAGACTTCTGGATTTAACAGACTTCTGGATTTAACGAGCATGATGTCCTGCCAAACAGTCTGTTAAATCAAATCAATAAAAAAAATAGGAAGGGAGCACCTTTCCTGACTAGCATACTTTACTAAAAAGGCATTATTTCACTGATTACTCTTACCTGCCAAAGCAGGGTGGACTGGACCAGTTCCATTCAGATTCTTCACTGGGAGAGCAGGAACCCTGGAAGAGATGGAGATGGAGAAGATTTAAACAGGAATTGAGGGAGCACATGTTTTTGGAACATCCCCAAAGGGCATAATTTTACCCTCAAAATCTTCCCTTGCAGCCTGCCAAGCACCTTAGTCCACCTGACTTACAAACAAACAAACAAATCGCTTTCTCATAGTAGAGCATATATACACTCAGGTTGAGTCTGTTGGGTTCTTGATGTTCTTAGAATTTGGTTGTTTTCCTGCAGATGTTTCATTACCAGGCTAGGTAACATTATCAATGTCCCAAAAATTCAAAACACAATTTTTTCCCCTTGGGAATCCTTTGTAAAATATTCTTTAATTTGAAAGTTCTGATCCAGTTCGTCTCCTCCTCCTCCTCCTCCTCCTCCTCCTCCTCCTCCTTTCCTTCTCTTCTCCCTCCTCCTTCATCTCTTCTTCTCCCCTTCCTCTTCTCCTCCACCTACTTTCTCCTTCTCCATCTCCTCCACCTCCACCTCCCCTTCTTCTTCCCTTTCTCCTCCACCTCCCTTCTTCTCCTTCTCCTTAGACATCAACATATGTGTGTGTGTGTGTGTATTTGCGTGTGTTAGCATATATGGGTATGTGCATGGGTCAGTGCACAAATATGTGTCAAACATTCATCATTAAACGTTTCCTTTGTCATGTTGACTCTCCTTCATTCCGCTTCCTTTACAAAAAAATATCTTTAAAGTGGAACTCACTTTCTCTTGCTGCACTTCCTTCAGTTCCTTATTTTTCACTCCCTTTTCTTCTTCTATGATATAGGTGTAAAGGAGAGAGACATTGCACCGTTCCTAGCACATCTGGCACTGCCCGATATGAAGCCAACTTCAAGAGTCAAGGGTGACAATGAATTATGTGTCTCAGAGTCAGCTACACCCAGGCAGTGCTGGCATGTTAACTCCCAGTAAATCCTTTTTTAAGTTTTGGAAGTTTGGCTTCTCTAGACTAGTCATACCCAACTCCTGCAGCTGTTCTTCATCTGTTTTGGACTCCAGGCCTTTAATCAACCTAGTTGCTCTTCTCTGCACTTTTTTTTCTTCTTCAAAGTCTCAATATCTTTTTTGTTAATGTGGTAACCATGCTACGGTATGGAAATACTGGATAAAGGCCCCCATATCACAATTCAGGTAGTCCTCAGCTTATGACCATTCGAAAAAAGTGTCTCAGAACCAATCCTCCCCTTTGCTACAGGGGCAGCGTCCCTACGAACATGATCAAAATGTGGATGCTTAGCAAATGGCGTATATTTACGGCGGAATCTCGTGAATGTCATTTGTAGCCTACTGAGGCAACTAACAAGGAAAATCAATAAGAGAAGATGGATGCAAAAAAGTTGACGGTACATTTTACCATATGTGGTGGCTATGCCCCGAGACCAGGACATTCTGGATTCAAATTAAAAATTGGTTACAGGAGATCACCAGTTATCAAATTGAACTCAGACCAGAAACTTTTCTCTTAGGAATTATTAAAGACCAAATTCCCCCCAAAAAGTAAAATATTTAATGTTACATATCTTAACAGCCCTCAGAATAGCCTAGGCACAAGTATGAAAAACTTCTAATTTTCCTAGTGAAGAACTGATGCAACAAAAAATAATGGAAAGTGCTGAAATGAATATGCTTGCATTAAAATTGCAAGAGAAAGAAGAGTGAATATTTTTTAATTTGGAACAAATGGTATGACTGGATTACAAACAGAAATAAGAAAGGAAATCAACTTGTAAGAGACCTCAAGAAAACGAATGATAAATATGTAGAATATATAAGAATAATAATTATGGATAAAGTTATTAATTAATGTTAGATAAATGTAAATGTAATGTGTTAAGACATATAAGATAAGAATTTGTATAGATGCCAAAAATACTATTGAAATTATGATGTTTTGAGTTGTAATAATGGAAATACAATAAAAACATATTTTTAAAAAAAGTTACCCGAGAGCCAAATTTCCTTCTTTGGCATCATTTTTGGGCCAAAATACCTGATTTTCACCTGCTGTCAGCAACTAACCTTACAACCCTGGCCCGGCCTTTGAAATATAACTTGCAGGAGGGCTCACTCCACACATTCAAAGTCCCCTAAAAATTGCCCTTCAAGCACACTAAGCCGCTCGCACTCTTACACAACACACACACACACACACAAACCCACACCTTCTTCCTGTCTGACTCCTTTTTTGCTGACTCCGACAGTCATCTCGGGTGTTGGCAGCAGAAAATCTCAGAGAGCAATTTGTCCATTGGCTCATCTTACCTAGTTGTTGACATAGCAGATCCTGCTAGGAGGAATAATTGTTGTGTAACATTCACAATTCTCAACAGCCAAAAGAAAGAAAGAAAGAAAGCCAACCCCAAACAGCACTAGAAGGAAGTGCGTGTGAAGTGCAGCAAGAAAACAATGCTTTAAAAAGGTGGTTGGCTTTTTGGGGGTGTGAAAGGAACTTGATCTAAACCTTGCCCAGTTTCATTTTTACTAACGGATAAATATAAATAGCCCTTTCTACTATGCCAACCTGAAAAAAAAAATCTATCTTCTGTAAATTGAGAAGATTTAGAATAACAGAGTTGGAAGGGACCTTGGAGGTCTTCTAGTCCAACCCCTTGCTCAGGCAGGAAACCCTAGACTGTTTCAGACAAATGGCTGTCCAATCTCTACTTAAAAACCTCCAGTGTTGGAGCATTCACAACTTCTGGAGTGTATCACAAAATGTCTATGGAGATTCACAGTTATCCAGATCATGGTTGTCCCAAAGGTGATCTTTTTTTTTCAAGAGGCAAACTGGACTTTCTAGTTTTTCTTTGAAGACATTTCACTTCTCATCCAAGAAGCTTCTTCAGCTCTGACTGGATGGTGGATGATGGTCATTGACCGACTGTCTGCAAGGAGTATCAATCCTTCCATTCCCCTCCGTCCAGTCAGAGCTGAAGAAGCGTTTTGGATGAGAAACTAAATGTCTTAAAAAAAAACCCAGAAAGTCCAATTTCCTCTTGAAAGAAGCACCTTTTGGGACAACTTCCGAAGGAAAGTCATTCCACTAATTTTATCAGCAAATTCTTCCTTAGTTCCAGGTTGCTTCTCTCCTGGATTAGTTTCCACCCATTGCTTCTTCTCCTGCCTTCAGGTGCTTTGATTAGATTAGATTAGATTAGATTCAACTTTATTGTCATTGCCACAGGCAACGAAATGCAGCTAGCATCTAACCAGAAGTGCAAAACATCAATAAAGTATAAATATATATGTACTGATATACAATAAAAATGTAACTATATATGGATATACAGAATATCTATGAATATGCAGAATATATGTCTATGGAAGGAATATGTACGACCGTACAGAGTGTTTATGAACATATTGAATGTAAGTATAATGCACAGAGAGTTTATACAAGATATATATTATCAGGGGAAGTATCAGTGTGTGTGTGGGGATAGACGAGTTGAGGAGTTCAATAAGGAAACCGCTGTATGGTAGAAGCTGTTCCTTAGCCTGCTGGTCTTAGACTGCAGGCACCTGAACCTCCCTCCAGATGGAAGAAGGGTAAACAGTTTATGGGCTGGATGGGAGAAGTCCTTAACGATACTGTAGGCTTTTGGAGAATAGCTTGACTTCCTCTTCTTTGGGGCAACCCCTCAAGTATTGGAAGACTGCTATCATGTCACCCGTAGTCTTTCTTTTCCTTAAACTAGACATACCCAATTCCAGCAACTATTCTTTATATGTTTGACTAATGACTAATTCTATGACAAAATGCACTGTAAGGCATAACTATGAACAAATATCTGTGTTTGCTCTGTTTATTTTAGCACTATGTAGTATTTTTGTGCCATTTCCCCCCCTTTCTTTTTCCCATTTTATTTTCCTTTTCATGTTTTATGCTTGTTTTGATGAAGGGCCAGAATGCAAGACTGAAGATATTTCTCGCCTTGTTTCCAGCCACTGCTTAGAGAGCTTTACGTCCATGAAGTGAGTTATAATGCTTGAAACAAAGAAATAATTTTTGTGAGCAGAAGGCTGGGGATCTCTGCTCCGGCCCCTGCCTTATTTCTGTTATAAAAAGGGGGAAAGGAACTCTTGAAAATTCTTGGTTGCTTTGTACTCAGAAGAACAGAGATCTGGGTTAGATATTGTGCTATTTATTACGAACTTCAGACAGAGCTCATAAATTCGTAGGAAGCGGGGAAATGAGTGACTTGAGCCTGCCTACCAAACGCAAAGATGCTGATATGAAAACACAGGCTAGAATCCTTTGTCCAGGACAAAAAAAAACAACACTTGAAATAGATTCAGTTCCTACAAAATCATTTACAGTAGGAGCTTTCGATGCCCTCGTGAGATGGCTGTTGGCCAAGTTTTGGTCAAATGCTGGAAAATGTGTAGAGGAAGGGCCAACCTCTGCAGAACATCTGTTGAAGAAGATGATGTGAAGGGAAGAAGCTAACATGGTGCCTCAAATGTCACTGAAGGTAGCAGAATGCGAAGAGGCAGTGAAACACCACTATGGGAGGCATAAACATCTGGAAGACAATACCTGTGGATCCCCTATGGATATAGACTGAACAGAAGAGCTGTGCAGATAGTTAATGGCTGGCTGGCTGGCTAGCGATAGGTAGACAAATGGATAATGGAGAGATGATGAACAGATAAGTGAGGGAAATTCAGATGGATAGATGATAGGTAGTTAAGTAGAGAGGAAATAGAGAAGTGATTGATAGATGAGTTAAGTAAAAAATAAATAATATATTAGATGATGATAAAACGATGATAGGACAGAGTGAGATAAATAATGAGTGTTTGTGTTAAGTTATCTCTGGGGAAATAGGGGTTGTGCAAAGGATAGACAGACAGAGATAGATAGATGAGAAATAGATGATAGATAAATAGATGAGAAATAGATGAGATAGATAGACGAATCATAGATGAGAGAGAGAGAGAGAGAGATAGGCAGGCAGACATGACAGATAGAGATAGTAGATAGATGACAGTAAATAGATAAATAGATAGCGTGCAGCAGGCAGTGGGAAAGACAGTTTGGCACTGTCATGTCGATTGCTAGGATTGTTACCATTATTATTCCTATTGTTATTGTTCCTATAGCTATTGCATGGATGCTACTACTGTTGTTATCGTTGCTCTCCCATCATTTATTTATTACATTTATTTGCTGCCCATCTCGTATCAAAAATGACTTCGGGCGGCTATTGGACCGATTGTTAGGATTTGCTAGTTATTGTTGTTGGTGTTTTCTCATTGCTGTTGTTACTATGGCTGTTATTGTTAATGTTATTGTTCCTATCGTTATTCTTCCTATTTCTATTGTTAACTAGTGTTACTGTTCGTGCTATTGTTGTTACGGCTATGATGGCTGTTAGTCCCTATTGTTGTTTCTACTGTTGGTATTGGTATTGCTATTATTATTGCTACTATTATTGTTATTTTTCTTATTATTGGAACAGCTGGTGAAATCCTAAGGGCTGTATCTCCACCAGACTATGGATCTGGAAATAGGAACAAACCCTGCTATTTTTAAAAATTGCTTATTATGGTGATGATCGTCATCATTTTAATTATTAGGCTAAATTTTTAATAACTTAAAAATAAATTAAATGTTTCATTAATAATTAAATATTAAGCTTAACAACAAAGTACATTATTAATAAAATCAAGCCACATATAGTCTTCCAAAGAGAGCATCTAAAAAGCATCATGTCATCTGCAATTATCATCATTATTATTATTAATAATAATAACAGCCGTAATACTGCTAATAACAGTCATGTAACAATAGTAATAATAGAGATCATAATATTCCACACATGTAAAACATCCCTAACGATAAAGTGGTAACATTGCTTTTTGAAAAGAACATCACGAAAAATCACAGATTTTCAGTTGCCTATTAAAACACACTAAGGAACATATTCGTATTTCAATAATTACAGGAATAATTGGTTTTTAGTGTCTATGGCTGATTGTTGTAACTCCTCTGAGTGAACTCTGAATAGCTTTTCTCTGTGATTAAAGGAGGATACTTAACTAGGGCACTTTTATTTGAATTAAAAAAAGAAACCAAACGTTCTCTACAATGTAGAATAGTTAGCGGCATTTGGGGGAGCCCAAAAGAGATTTAAATTTGAAAAAGAAAAAAAGAAATAGAGCTGGGCGTCATATTATTTATTTTCAAAATTAATTTGTTTGGGGATAATATCTGACTCCAGAGAGAGACTCCGGGAGTGTTCCAGTATAGTATTACAAAACAAGATTTTTAAAAAAATGCAATCTGCAATAAATAATGCAGAAGATGGCCAAATGGCACAGAAAATGTATACAAAATACAAATAACTAAGAGCTGCATTCATTCCAGCCCCAGGCTAGAATGCTTGTTTTTTTCTTCTTAAATTTGCCTATTATTTTGCAGTTTCCCAAACTACAAATGAGCAGCCAGGTATGTACCAAGATGTGCATTTTTGTTCCAAATTGGATGGTGCCATTTGCAGCATTAAAATACGCCTACCAAAAATGTATTTTTAAAAAACCCCAAAATACCAAAAGCAACTATCATAAAGAACCTGGTCAAAAACTGCATACGTTTGAAGTGCCAAAATGCAACGTATTATCAAAAACTTGCCAAAATATAACTCTCGGGAAAAGCTGGAACAACATGCAAAGTTTCAAGCATGAAAAAAAAATAACCCATGAAGTTATCAAGTATTGTTTTGATGATTAGATAGGATAGATGATAGAAAAAGGAAAATTATGTTTAACCGCAGAGAGTTAGAATTTGTGCTCGTAACTGCTGTAAAGAATTAATGAGTGAGTTCTTTGTATCTTTACTCTTTCTTTTCTATTTTTCTCTCGCTCTTTCCCTCTTTCCTCTTCGACTTCTTAGCATGGTTGAATTGCAGAGTCATCTTTCATTGTTTGCTTTCAGACATTTTATTACCAAACAAGGTAACATCATTAATTAATGTGGTGTTTATATAGATCGAGTTTATATGCAGACCAAGCTAAATCCAAAAATTGTAGGAAATTCCTGGAAGCTTGGCATTCAGGCAAATCAGCTATCAATGGACACACAGAGATAAGTTTACACACCATTCAAAATAAAAAGCTAAGAAGGAAGGTAACAAAAAGACCAAACCACATACTCTCCAGCAGCCTATACCCAGATAAGCAGGGATTAACACCAGACAAACAATCAAGAAGAAAACAATATCCTAATCAAATCCCAAGGGGAAAATTACAGTCCCACCAACATGGGCAGGACAAGATATTGTATATAAACAAGGAGCCAATCTCACACTCAGTAGCACTGCTGATGTTACCTAGTAGGGCAGTGAAATGTCTGCAAACAAATTATTATGTTGAGAAAGCACCAAGTTGGATTTTGAAACATTTACCTACAAGAAAACCCACCAAGCTCAGACAGCACCAAGGATCCTACAGTCCTCCTCTTCCTTCCCACAAACCCCATTCCCTTCTGGCACTGATGATGTTACCTACTTGGCCAATCCTGTGTCTGCAAACAAACACCAAGCTCAGAGCACACCAAGGAGTGGTGGGATTCAAATGGTTTTACCACCGGTTCGGTGGGCGTGGCTTGGTGGGCGTGGCTTGGTGGGCATGCTTTGCCTAATGCTGGCACGCAGCTTTCCCCACACCAGCCGAGACTGTTCTGACCCAACCCGGTTACCAGCAAGAAAATCTCACAACAAACGCAGCAACTCAAACCTTCACTGCTTTAATCTACAAATAAACTTCTTTGTAGATAAAAGAGGGCTTGCAGCCAATTAGTCCAAACAGAAAAGCCTTGACAGAATTCTTCAGATAAGCCAGAGTCGCCACACACAATGCTGAGTCCTTAGAAAGTTTTTGCCTTCTGCAAAAGCAAAAACCTTTTGAAACCAGGCTTATAGTCCCTGGAGGGAGGGCCCATTACGTTGCATCCTTACTCCCGAGTCGCCTGTGCTGCTCCAGCTGTTCTCTTCTACGAATCATCCTGCGCTCCCGCGCACTTGGCGCAGGCTCCTCGGGAACCTCCTCATTGCTGCTGCCAGCCCCCACAATCCCTGAAGGCAGCAGTCCACTCCCTGATGGTCCTGGCCCCTCATCTGAGTCCTCGCTCTCCTCCGCCGCCTGCACCTGCTGCCGGCTAACCACAACAGAGACCTGCAGCACCAGGTCTCTGTTGTGGGAGAGAGAGAATAAAGAAGAGAAAAGTGCAGGGGGCATCTGGGAGGGCCCAGTGCACCCACAAGGCTGCTCGAAGGAAAGAGCAGCTGCAGCAGCACGGGAGTAAAGCTGTAAGGTAATGGCCCCTCCCTGAGCAGATAAAAGCCAGCTGAGAATCTGCAGTTCTTTGCAGAAGGCAAAAAAGTTTGATACTCGAGCCTGGTGGACATTAGGAATATCTTGAGTTGGAACTTTATCTGGTGTTCTTGGCAGCCTTGCAAAAACTTGGCAAGGTTCTTCCTTATTAGTTGGAAGCAGCCTTTTATCGGTGAAGGAACGGGATTCGTAAATGAAGCATTAAAAGGTTGTGCTGATACCTTTGTCTTGTGTTTGCTCTCTGGGTCAGAACAGACCATTTGACCTTTAGTTTTTTAGTTTACTTGATTGTCATTGCACCTCGTACAATGAAATCAAGCACCATCTTCAGTGCACATCATGACCATGAAAATAAACACAAACACACATCCTTCACCCTTCACACATTGAACCGAAAATTCCCGACACCGCACCAACACTGCACTATACAGCAGAATCCAATAGAATTCCTGCCCTGGGAGAGAAGCTGTTTTTCAGCCTATCTGTCCTTATTTTTATTATTATCATGAACCGTCTGCCAGATGGTAATAGTTCAAAAAAAGGGTTCCCAGGACAAGATGGATCTTTGAGGATGTTTTGAACTTTCTTAAGGCAGCGGGAGCAATAAAGCTCTTCCAAAGAGCAACCAATGCTCTTGTGGGCAATGACGTTAACCCTCTGGAGCGTTGTCCTATCTGCCACAATGCAATTGGCAAACCATACAGAGGTGCAGTAAGTTAAGATACTCTCTCTGGTGCAGTGGTAGAAGGACACCAACAGTTTTTCATTCAGTTGTTGTTTCCTGAGAAGCCTCAGGTAATATAATCTCTGCTGGGCCCTTTTGACCAGGGCTGCAATGTGAGCACCCCAGGTCAGGTCCTCTTTTAGGGTAACTGTTCTGTATTCTGTACAGTGGTAGATTTTGTCTTCTGTACAGATAGATAAACTCAACAAAACGTACATACAAAATCTTTATTATTGGTTCATCAGGTATCCTCATAACTCACATTTGTGACAAAGTTCTTCTTTAATGACCAATCCTTTGCATTTCTGTCTTGTAGGTAAAAAGATGGTTATCTCCTATCCTTTTTCTCTCATCTCAAAGCGGTAGAAGTAGAACAGTTACCACGAGTCCGTGAGTTCAGCCAAGAGTGAGGAAACCCCCTCTAACCCCTCAAGGGTCAATTTAGTGACCAATCAGGATTACAGATGTGGTCACGTGACATGGACTACATTTCCCAGGATGCATTCCCTTAAGGGGACAGCTCACAATTGCTACCTAACTATCCAATTCCCATACACTGGCTGGACAGCACAGTAACACCCAGAAACTTAAAACTGGCCACTTGCTCCACTCGGTCTCCATCGATAAGCAAGGGCTGGATGTCTGATCTGTTCCTTCTCTAGTGCACCATCAGCTCCTTGGTCTTATTGGTGTTGAGGACCAAGTTATTGTCTTCACACCACGAAAGCAATTGGTCCACCTCATCTCGTTAGGCAGACTCATCCCCCAACCCCCGGAGATAAGTCCCACCACCTGATGCTTTGAGGAACGCAAGCTCTCCAACACTTACCCAGGTGGGATGGAGGCTCTGCTACTTAGGATGGCCGCCCGCTGTGTCCCAGGTCGGTTCAGATTATTTTGACCCGGAACTTGAGTATTGTTGGGTGCGCTCTGACTTCGGGAGAAGGTGGTGGCAGCTGGCACCCCGTTGGTGGAACGTGACTGTTCCATCTTGGACATCCCTCCTGCTGGCACAGCCCCCAAAGACCACAAGGCCGTCCCGTTGAATGTATTGCTCTGGCGGACTGCCAGCGTCCCGTTGTTATTGCCCGCGTAGACTTTCCGGCGTTGGGAAGCCAAGATGGCGTTGGATGCTGCCCGGGTGCTGTTGACCAGCAGGCACTGCTGACACGAACAAGGGTGGCCAGAGTTGGTCCCCACTGGCCAGGATTGAGACTTGGGGATGGAGCCCATGATGAGCGGGTAGGCTAAATCCATGCGTCGCCGTAGACGGCGCTTCCTCTGGGTCTGGCGGTTCACCTGCGACATGCTGTTGAAGTAGATCAGGTAGCAGAACCCCAAGGAGGAGAGGTCCAACCAGGGGTGCTGCTTCTCGTAGGCGTTCTGGATGGTGATGCAGATGTCCATATCGTAAGGGGTCCAGGAGTTGTTGTCATTCTCCCACTCCCATACCACCCCTTTGCCGGGAGCGGAAGAAGGGTCATAAAAATTCCTCCGGACCGGGCGCATGGTCCCTGCAAGAGAAGGGAGACCGCCAAGTGATATAACACAGATTAACAGAGTCGGAAGGGATCTTGTAGGTCATCTAGTCCAACCCCACCCATCCACCCAAACAGTAGACCCTACACCGTTTCTGACAGATGGCAGTCCAGTCTCTTCTTGAAAGCTTCTGGTGATGGAGCTCCCACAACTTCCGAAGGCAAGCTGTCCCACTGAATACAGAATAACAGATCTGGAAGGGACCTTGGAGGTCATCTAGTCCAACTCACCCACCCCAAACATGAAACCCTACACCATTTCTGACAAAGGGCAGTCCAGTCTCTTCTTGGAAGCCTCCAGGGATGAAGTGCCCACAATTTCCGGAGGCAACTTCTGTTCTTTACAGATTAACAGAGTCGGAAGGGACCTTGTAGGTCATCTAGTCCAAGCCCCCTGCCCAAGCAGGAGACCCTACACCATTTCTCCTTTCAGTTTCTTTTAGGTTAAAAAAAAACAAAAACCACCAGGTTGAGCCTCGGGAAAAAAAATCTTGCAAAATGATTTTCAGTCTATCAGCTAGAATCCCTGTGAACAACGTGTAGTTTTTCAGTAACACAGATTAACAGAGTTGGAAGGGACCTTGTAGGTCATCTAGTCCAACCCCCCCCAAGCAGTTTTGTCCAACGAATTGATCTATTTATCTTCATTTGGATATTCTCTTTCTCAAGTTCACAGCGCAAAAACTGTGGAAGAAAAGATATTTGTTCTCCCTGTCATGAGAGGAGGGAGGGAAAGAGAAGGGGAGAAGAGAGGAATTAAGGGAAGGGAATGAGAGGAGGAGGAGGAGGGGAGGAAGCAGGGAAGGGAAGGAAGAAGAGAAGGGAAGTTCTCCCTCAGTGACCTCTGATGGAATCTGCTGAGGGTTGAAAAGCACAAAACGGAAAGTGATCAACAGAAAAGTGACATCAGCAAGAATATCTGAACAGAAGCTACCTTCCCTCCGTCCCTCCCTCCCTTGACTGCGTGGAAACATCCACAGGAAAGCTGGCATTTATTCTACCTGACAAGGCACGGCAAGGTAGAACAATGGCCGGGCTGACCGGTTGGCGTGGCCAGAGGGCAAAGTCCTGAGACTAACCAAACTCTGCTCCAAACTGGCTTGGCGGTTGAAACCAAGGGAGGAACCTGGTGTGGATGGAAAGATACCCAGAACGAGGAATGCTTGTTGTAGCAACACCCAAGCAGCGTTCGGAGGCCGCAGGCAGACGGGTGTGCTTTGGAAACGTGAAAAGATGGGTGGGGCAAACCCAATTTTGCCCAAATAGTCCCTGATCCTTAGGTGAGCAAAGTTGGAGGCTTAACACCCAGTATAGGATTTATTATAATCGTGGTTTGTTTTGGAAAAAAAATGGAATTGGAAGAGACGGCTTGGTCTAGTGATTAGGGCACCTGGGTAGAAACTGGGAGACTGGGAACGCTAGTCCTGGCTTAGCCATGAAATTTGGCTGGATGACTTTGGGCCAATCACTAGGAGACGGTGAGTTCTAGTCCTGCCTTTGCCATGACAGCCAGCTGGATAGCTTTGGGCCAATCACTAGGAGACCGTGAGTTCTAGTCCCACCTTAAAAGCCGACCAGGTGACTTTCGGCTCCTCTCTATCATCCCAACTCAACCTCCAGGATTGTTGTTGTTGTGGGGAAAAATTGGCAAAGGAAAGTGTGTTGCATATGTTCACCCCATCAATTTATTTGCAAATAGAATAAAGGCAGGATTGCAAACAAATTGGTGGTTTCTCTCTCTATTCTTGTAGGCCTGGCGCAATCCCTCCATGGCTTAGGATGCACCCTGCTCTGTGAGGAACACAATGCGCACACACAGAGGGAGACACACAGACACACAAACACTTTCTGCACGACCTCCCCTCCCCTCCCAGGGTTTGCTGAGGCAGCCCTCGACACAGTCCATGCATGCAATCAATAATGATGTTTGAAGTGTTACGTTAACTATGCATCCCTCCCCAGGGGCTCGTAAAACTAAACAGCAGTACGCCAGCAGTTTCCATGGCGTTTGCTTTCAGCCAACATGGTTTGGCAAGCGGCCTGCTGCTATCGCTTGCAGCCCTCTCCAGCAGCAAGATCCCAGGGAGATATTGAGGGGGGAGGGAGAAGCTATCAAGAAGGCAGGGGAGGGGGCTGGATCTAGGTTGCAAGGGGGCACACAGAGACTCTGCAGATAAAGGCTGGACAAGTTTCAGTGGGCTTTTAGCACACCTACTTTAGCACACCAACAATAAGGCATTAAGAGTCGTTAACCTAATCCTACGTAGCTTTTTCTCTGGTAATATCACACTACTAACTAGGGGCATACAAAACATTGGCTAGACCAATACTTGAATGCAGCTCATCAGTCTGGAACCCACATTATGTATCTGATATTAACACAGTTGAGAAAGTCCAGAAATATTTCACAAGAAGAGTTCTCCACTCCTCTACTCGTTGCAGACACCAGACTAAAAATTCTAGACCTAGAAAAGCTAGAACTACGCCGCCTTAGGTCCGATCTAAGTATGGTATATAAAATCATACATTGCAATGTCCTACCTGTCAATGAATACTTCAGCTTCAACCATAATAACACAAGAGCACACAATAGATACAAACTCAAGGTAAACCGCACCAAACTTGATTGCACGAAATACGCCTTCAGCAACAGAGTGGTCAATGTCTGGAATACTCTACCTGACTCTGGGGTTTCTTCCCCAAACCCCAAAAACTTTAACCTTAGACTGTCTACTGTTGACCTCACCCCTTTCCTAAGAGGTCTGTGGGGGGCATGCATAAGCGCACCAACGTGCCTACCGTCCCTGTTCTATTAATTTTTTTGAATTTTTCTTATATGTATCCATTTCATGTATTCATAACTATGTTTATATTTATACCTATTATCTTGTAAGCGATTGACAAATCAAATAAATAAATAAAAATAAATAAATGTTGGCACCCTAGGAAGAGTGCACAGAAGAGCAACGAAGATAATGTGCCTGAAATGTATGAAGAACGGTTGCAGGAATTGGGGATGTCTAGATTAATGAAAAGGACTGGGGGTGATACGATTCCAGTATTTGAGGGGCTGCCCCAAAGAAGAGGGAGTCAAGCTATTCTCCAAAGCAGCTGAAGACAGGACAAGAAGCAAAGGATGGAAGCTAATCAAGGAGAGAAGCAACTTGCCTTCAAAAGTTGTCGGTGCTCCATCACTGGAGATCTTCAAGAAAAGACTGGACAATCACTTGTCTGAAATGGTATAGAATGTCTCCTGCTTGAGCAGGGGGCTGGACTAGAAGACCTCTGAGATTCCCGTCCAACTTTTTTACTCTGTGTTCTATGTTCTCATTGTCCTCCCCCGACATCATTAAAAAGAAGTATTTGTTTTAATTTCCTATGTTATCATTTTGACTCCACCCAAGTGGCTTCCTGATATGTTCTAACCTTTCCATCGAAAAGGATGATCTGCTCAGCAATTTTGCATGATTATTTTCTCTCTCTCTCTCTCTCTCTCGCTTGTGCAATCCGACCTACAATGAAGACCGCAAGCTTGACCAAATGTAGTTCAAACATTAAAATCTGGGATTTTTAAAATCTTTCATCCGGCTCTTTTTCCATCCTTCTTTCTTTCGTTGTAATTCATTCAAGCCGTGCGGCGTTTCGGGGGAATGAAAATGGCTTTCAACACCACGGTCTGTGTTTCTCTCTGATTGAGATGTTAAATGGGACATAACAGATAACAGATAATCAGAGTTGGAAGGGAGCTTGTAGGTCATCTAGTCCAACCCCCCGCCCAAGCGAGAAACCCTACACCATTTGTAACAAACGGCAGCCCAGTCTCTTCTTGAAGGTCTCAAGTGATGGTGCTCCCACAACTTCCGAGGGCAACTTCTGTTCCATCAGTTGATTGTTCTCACTGTCAGAAAGTTTCTCCTTATTTCCAGGTTGAATCTCTCCTTGTTGAGTTTCCGTCCATTATTCCTTGTCTGGCCTACAGGTGCTTTAGAAAATAGCTTGACCCCCTCCTCCTCTCTGTGGCAGCCCCTCAAATATTGGAAGACTGCTCTCCTGTCTCCCCTGGTCCTTCTCTTCATTAGACTAACCAAACCCAGTTCCTGTAACTGTTCTTCATATGTTTTAGCCTCCACTCCCTTAATCATCCTGGTTGCTCTTCTCTGTAGTTTTTCTAGAGCATCAACATCTTTTTTATAGTGCGGTGGCCAAAACTGGATGCAGTACTCTAGGTGTGGTCTTACTAAGGCTTCATAGAGTGGTATTAGTACCTCCCTTGATACTAATACTAGTTTCATCCAGTCTATTATATGTGACCTTTTGGTGTGATCCTTTTCAACTAGGAATCTGCAGAAAACTTCATTAACAATCTGATCAGCCCTGGATTTTGAATGCATTATTCTCCTGGCTTCTTTAGAAATGGCCTTGAAGAAAAAAAAAAACTCAGCCCATGGCTGCCCCACAGATATTTATTTCATGGACTGCTCCATCTAGCCGAAGAAAAACCCTTGTAATAGAAAGCAAATAGACTAGTTTTTTTCATTAACAGATGGTCCTTGACTTGATGACTTTTCATTGAGTGACTGTTTGAAGTTTAAAAACAGTCCTGAGAAAAGGGACTTTTTAGGGATATTTTTCATACAGACGACTGTTGCAGCTTTCTCCATGGGTCATGGGATCAAAATTCAGAGGCTCCCTTCTAGCACTGATCATGTTACCTACTTGGGTAATGAAACGTCTGCAAGAAACCCACCAAGCTCGGAGAGCACTAAGGCCCCACAGCCGCCCTCCTCCTCCTCCTCCTCCTCCTCTCCACAAACCCCACTCCCTTCTAGCACTGATAATGTTAGCTAGTTGGGTAATGAAACATCTGCAAGAAACCCACCAAGCTCGGAGAGCACTAAGGCCCCACAGCCGTCCTCCTCCTCCTCCTCCTCCTCTCCACAAACCCCACTCCCTTCTAGCACTGATAATGTTACCTAGTATGGTAATGAAACGTCTGCCAGAAACTCACCAAGGGGAGCACCAAGGACCTCACCATTCAACCCTGAGCTACCAATATCCTCTTTTATTATTGGTGCAACGTGTTTCCTTGTGGTTTGACCCAAGTCACTCCTTTTCCCAGGCCCGCATGACACCACAGACCATAAAACAAAGGGTTGAAGAAGTTCCACAACATGCAAACATTAATCAATTGTGGTTGTTGACTCCGGGTGTGCTCCAAACACGTCCCGTAATTTCCAAGCTACCTCTTTAATCATGAGCTCTTCCCTCCACCCAAGCAGTTTGGGCTATTATTAAATTAATAACTCAGCAAGCCAAAGTCTCGTCAACCCGATGTTGACTGTATTTGGAGACAGGGTGATAAAAAAAAAAATGTGGTCTTTCTTCGATTCCAGGAGAGACAAGAGCAAAAATCCCATCGGGGAAAACTGGGGAGCTGGTCTGAATCAGCGAGAGATATCAATTCTTGAATCGATCCCCTGCTGGGGGAAGAGCTCAAAGATTGCTTCAAGCCAGATCACCACGGAAAAATCTATCCGTGGTCGCTGCACATCCACGGTGACTTGATGTCACATAATCTGTCAGTGGATCAATGAGAGCGATCCACATCTCTCCGTTGGCCATAGGCTGTTTGCTTTGCTTGGGTTCATCTCACAGGCTAAATTTTGCATGAGCCCAAACTATGATTTACTGAATGAATCCAACTGCCCAGTGTCAGCTTTGGAAGCCATATTTTACTCAGAAGCTTTGAAGCTGACACATTTAGTGAATGGGAATTTGGAAGGGGTGGATTTCATAGAGAGGTGGAAGATTAGACACAACAACATTCTTTTCTCAGAGAGTCAAGGACAAGTGACCCTGCACCTGGAGAGGAGTGTTTGGAGGGATGTCTCAGTTGGGACAATGGTGGATTGGGCCATGTGATGGACTGGTGGGTGCAGAGGATGGGTTTTGAATTTTCAATTGGGAAAGGGGAAACCCGGAACTCTCCGATTCTCCGATTCCCAGATGTGCCAGTATGACTTCTTCAATAAATCCTTACTTGGATTAACTTTGTCTCTGAGTGCCAAATGAAATGGGGAGTTTCGTTGGAATGCTGACACCCAAATTCAAACACCACATGGACAATGAAGTTGGAGACCGCATTCATATCAGAGGTGGTATTCAGCCGGTTCTGACCAGTTCTGGAGAACCGGTAGTGGAAATTTTGAGTAGTTTGGAGAATCGGCCAATACAGCCTCTGATTGTCCCTATCCCCATCTATTCTCTGCCTCCCACTGAGTCCCAGCTGATCGGCTGGGCCTTCTTTGGTTGCCCCGCACAGGAGAACGGAGCTGGAAAGCAGGTTAGTGGTGTGCAGAGGTGGTATTCAGCAGGTTCTGACAGGTTCTGGAGAACCGGTCGTGGAAATTTTGAGTAGTTCAGAGAACTGGCAAATCCCACCTCTGACTGGCCCTGCCAACCCCATCTATTCTTTGCCTCCCATTGAGTCCCAGCTGTTCGGCTGCATCTTCTTTGGTTGTCCTGCACAGGAGAAGGGAGCTGGAAAGCAGGCTAGTGGGGTGGGGAGGGATTTGGGAATGGGGATTTTGCAGTATCCTTCCCCTGCCATGCCCATCAAGCCACACCCACCAAGCCACGCCCACGGAACCAGTAAAATTTTTGAATCCCACCACTGATTCATATCACATCATAGCTGTGATAAGCTGATTTCACTTCCTTATAAGTCAGAATGATGAAAGGGGAGACAGAACCTAACTCTTCCCTCCCCATCTCCTTTTACTCATTGAGAAACCAGGGAGGGTTTCTTCTGAACCTTTTTTTCACCCCACCAACTACAGGCAAGTCCTCGACTTACAGCGGTTGGTTTTGTAACCATTCGATGTTCCAACCGCCCTGAAAAAGGTGACCTGCTTTCCACCTGCTTAATGACCATTGTAGCATCCCTATTTTCACGTGATCAACATCCAGGCGCTTGGCAACTGGGTCGTATTTATGACGGTTTTGCAATCTTCTGACGAGCAAAAATCCAGATTTGCTTAACAACCGTGTTGCTAACGGAACCAGGGCGGTGATTCACTTCACAACGGGGGCAAGAAAAGTCGCAAAAGAGGGCGAAACGCACTCAACCAACGTTTCCCTTAGCAAGATAAATTTTGGGGCTCAGTGATGGTCGTAACTCGAGGGCTTCCCGTACGAACTCTTATCTATCCATTTCCTTGACGGTGTCTCTTCTGCCTGGTCTCCCAAAATCATTCCCACGTTACAGCCATCTTCTTTACAGCTGGAGAAACTAGGGAGGGTGCCTTCTGAACCTTTTATCCCTCCCATCAACCAGCTCTGGGGGCTAAGCAGGCTGTTATCTGTCCATTCCCTTAGCGCAGGAGTCGGCAACCCACGGCTCTGGAGCCGCATGTGGCTCTTACCATCCCTCTGCTGAGGCTCCCTGTTGCCAGTCGGCTCCACAATGGATAGGGCTTTAGGTTAGGACAGGTAGGGGAAAGAGGACGCCGCGCTAGGAGGAGACTCTATGATGGGGGAAACCGGACTTCCGGTCAGCAGAGGAAAAAGGATGCCACGCTAGGAGGAGACTCTATGGTGGGGGAACCAGACTTTCAGTTGGCTCCAGAACTGAATGGGGGGGCGGGGGGCTTCCGGTTAGGACCTTTGTTGCTCTTTGAGTGTTTAAGATTGCCGACCTCTGACTTAGCAGCTTCTTTTCGTCCCCATCTCCCAAGGTCTTCCTCACATGCCGTTGCAAACTCTGAGCATCAGCAACTGGCTGGTGGAGAAACTCAATCCCATATTTTAGGACTGTGACCACTTTGATCCCATCTCACACAACTGCCCCCTCTTCCTGCCTTGGCACTGTTGTCGGTCTTTGACGCAACCTAGAAGAAAGAATTCCACATGCAACCCTCCTCCTCACACACACACATACACACACACACACACAGGGTTTTCTCCCCCACTCCTCACCTCATCTCTGTTTGTCCAGGCTGGTTAATTGCTGTAATTATGGCTATTAATCAACTGCCTTCTAAGCAGCCTAGCAAGAAAGCAGAAGATTGAATTAGACATCTACTTTTTGCTGAATCGGCTCCTTTCCTTCTCCGGGAGGAAGAATGCCTAGGGAAGCTGACAGCTGGGAGTAATCCCAGGTTGCCTCATTCAACCTCCTCCTCCTCCTCCTTCCGTGCAAAGGCTGCTCAGCTGCAGCGTTTCAACCCGAATTGGCCGGATCGGATAGGAAGGGTCTGTTGCAAGCAATTATATAAGAGATGCTCGCCTTCACAGCTGGGTGACAGGGCGTCAACGGTTTGCAGAAAAAGCAAGAAATCGCTGCTTTTCCTACTTCGGGTGGGTCACAAATGTATAGTAGGAGATGGCCAGGCTAGGCCCGAGGCAGGGAGGGGGCAGCAAGCGTATCATCAGCCTGGAGTCCTTGCGTGCCCACAAGAGATCGAAGTCCGGCCCTTCCTTGACTCTTATGCCAGTTTACTTGGACCATAAGTAGTTCAGAACCTTGTAGAGAGGGTTAGCATGCAATATACTGAGCAGCGTGGTGGCCTAGGGGTGAAGGCGCTCGCCTCCCACTCGGAAGGTGGAGAGTTCAAGCCCAGGTAGCGGCAGATGTTTCCTTTCCTCGGGTGCAAAGAGAAAATATTTGCTGTGAACTCCACATAGGTGTTAGGAAGGGCATCCGGCCAGTAAAGGCTCAGCTCTATCCAGTCCCCATGACTCTACCCTGAATTTATTTGAACTGCCATGATTCCTGTTTTCCTGCGGTTGACAAGAATCTCCCCTTCTCACTCTCTTACTCTCTCTCCCTTCCTTTCCTTCCTTCCTTCCCCTCTCTCCCCTTTTCCTTCCTTCCTCCCTTCTTCCTTTCTTGCGTTCTCTCCCTTATTCCCTCTTTCCTTCTTCTCCTCTTCCCCTTCTTTCTCCTTCCCTCCCTCCCTTTTCCTCCCTCCCTTCCTTTTCCCCCTCCCTCCCTCTTTCTTTTTTTCCTTCCTTCCTTTTCCTCCCTCCCTCCCTCTTTCTTTTCTTCCTTCCTTTTCCTCCCTCCCTCTTTCTTTCCTTCCTTCCTTCCCCTCCCTCCCTTTTTCTTTTCTTCCTTCCTTCCTTTTTCTCTCTCCCTCTTTCTTTTCTTCCTTTCTTCCTTCCTTTTCCTCCCTTCCTTTTTTCTTCCTTCCTTCCTTTTCCTTTCTCCCCTTTTCTTTTCTTCCTTCCTTCCTTTCCCTCCCTCCCTCCCGCTTTCTTTTCTTCCTTCCTTCCTTTCCCTCCCTCCTTCCTTCTTTCTTTCTTTTTCTTCCTTCCTTTCTTTCCTTCCTTCCTTCCTCTTCCTCCCCCCCTCTCCCTTTCTCATTGGCTCCAGCTCAGGAGGAAGATAGAAAAGTTCCTTCCGTTGTGACAAAGCCCTCGGCCACCTGCGTGGGGGTGACCCAGGAATCTCATCCAAGCACCAGGCAAGCATGCCAACGTCTCCTGCAGTATTGGCTCAGGGAGCAATGCACCATTTGGATGGTTGCTGGATGTCTCCATGCACCAGATCCCAACAGCAGGCTGGCGGCCTCACAAAAAACAGAAGTGACTAGATCTCCCCTCCCTTCCTCCTTCCCTCCCTCTCCTTCCTGCATAGATCCCATTGGAAGGGTGACGCTGGCATTCACGTACCAAATCTGGTTTCTGAATTGGCCCTTTTGCCTCAGGCACAGAATCAACATCTAAGCTTGTGGGGCAGGAAGGTAGACTTAAACCAGAGAAAATACTAAGCAGAAAAACCAAGATTAACACTTGCCAAGGTTAGGGCAAATGCTTGTGTGAACGCAGTCTGGGAATGACAAACTACTAGGCAAATTAAAATATTCTTCTGATTTGTTTTAGTTATTTAGATATATCTCTAGCTATCTCCATCCATCCATCCATCCATCCATCCATCCATCCATCCATCCATCCATCCATGATGTTATATTATTTTATACAAAAAGAGAAGAGGAAGGAGAAAAATAGATCCATCCCTTTTCACCCTTTTGAATTAGAATTATTTGTACTTCATGTGTATTATTTCAGTCTTTGTTCTGTACTTACAGCAAGTCAAACAATACAACGTTTGCAAAAGTTAATGTCCAATGATTGCTATAGCTCAACTCGCTAGTTTGACTTTTTTTTGTAATAGCTCCAACTATTATTGTGTATAGCACAGTTGTTTATTTTCACTGTTCACTATATTTGGGAATATAAACTCCACACACACACACACACACACACAGAGAGAGAGAGTCTGTGTGTGTGTGTGTGTGTGTGTGTGTGTGTGTGTGTGTGTGTAAACCATGGTGTCTGGCTTAAATTGATGACAATCCAGCCACTAAAGTTTATTTAAGAAACCGTGGTTTAGGCTGATGTGTAAAATCCCAGTGAAGTCAAAGATGAATGCTCTTGAAACGGTTGCAGCCAGAAGTTTCAAACAATGCAGGTTGTAAACTAATGCTGTTTAAGCGAAAGAAAGAAAGAAAGAAAGAAAGAAAGAAAGAAAGAAAGAAAGAAAGAAAGAAAGAGCCAGTAAACCAAGTTTGGTAGGTTACTTACCATGTAAATAAATAAAGCTCTAGTCTAGGAAGTCACAGAGGCCAAATGCTTGACTAGAAGGCAGAATAGCAGAGTTGGAAGGGAACTTGGAGGTCCTCTAGTCCAGCCCGCTGCTCAAGCCGGAGACTTTATATCATTCCAGACAAATGGTTGTGTAATCTCTTCTTAAAAGCCTCCAGGGATGGAGCACCCACAACTTCTGGTGGCAATCTGTTCCACCAATTAATTGTTCTTAATGTCAGGAAATTTCTGCTTAGTTCTAGGTTGCTTCTCTCCTTGATTACTTTCCATCCGTTGCTTTTTGTCCTGCCTTCTGGTGCTTTGGAGAATAGCTTGACTGCCTCTTCTTTGGGTCAGCCCCTGAGATATTGGAACACTGCTATCATGTCTCCCCTAGTCCTTCTTTTCATTAAACCAGGCATACCCAGTTCCTGCAACTGTTCTTCCTATGTTTTAGCCTAATCATCTTTTGTTTGTCCAGGGGAGACAGGATAGCAGTCTTCCAATATTTGAGGGGCTGCCACAGAGAGGAGGAAGGGGGTCAAGCTATTTCCCAAAGCACCCGAAGAGCCAGACAAGGAATAACGGATGGAAACTGACCAAGGAGAGATTCAACCTGGAAATAAGTAGAAACTTTCTGACAGTGAGAACAATCAATCCATGGAACAGAAGTTGCCCTTGGAAATTGTGGGAGCTTCATCACTGGAGGCTTTCAAGAAGAGATTGGACTGTCATCTATCAGAAATGATGTAGGGTCTCCCTCTTGGGCGGGGGGTTGGACTAGATGACCTACATACAAGGTCTTTTCCAACCATTATCTGTTACCTGTTGCTCTTCTCTGCCCTCTTTCCAGAGTCTCAACATCTTTTTTTATATCATGGTGATCAAAGCTGGGTGCAGTATTCCAGCTGTGGTCTTACCAAGGCCTTATAATGCTGTACTAACACTTCAGGTCCTCTTTCCCAACCTCCTGCTTGACCAAGAGATTCTGTACCATTCCAGTAGAAATGGCTGTCCAGTCTCTTCTTGAAACCCTCCAGTGATAAGAGCAGCCAAAACTCCTGAAGGCAAAAGCCATTCCCCTGGTCAATTGTTCTCACTGCAGGAAATTTCTCCTTAGTTCTAGGTCGGATCTCTTCTAATGATCTTCCACCCGTGGCTTTTTGCCCTGACCTCGAGTGCTTTGGAGAATAGCTCGACCTCCTCTTCTCTGTGGCAGCCCCTCAAATATTGCAAGACGGCCATCGTGTCACAATAGGAAGAAGGACTTATGGAGAAAGAAGCATTCTTGATCATTGAATCATTGCTAACCATGCTTGCCTCTTTTTAGACCTTAATTTTTGTATGCTGTTTTTCAGTTTAAATGCTTTATTATGTACCGCCCAGAGTCCTCCTTGTGCGTCCAATCACACTTGACCAATATATTTTGTTCTATTTCTATTTCTATTTCTATTTCTAATTCTTTTCTCTCCCCTTTCCCCTCCCTTCCCTTCTGTTCCAAAATGCGATCAATAAATCAACAAAACCAAACACACAATTGCTTTCTACAATGAGCAATCTTGCCCCCACTCCCAATTCTGTTGAATCCACCGGCCTATTGCATCAAATTGGCCCCTCCAGCCTGACTTTGCAGCTGGACTCTCTCTCCTAGCCTTTTCTCTGGAAAGCTATTTCTTTTCTTCCTTGAAAGATTGTCAGTTTCAAAGTTCCAGTATTACAGTCTGTGACAGGTTTGCTACAGAACAAATGAGGGTGACTTTTTTTTTTTTTTTGTATTTCAAAGGATAATAATTAAAAAGAAAAGAAACAGGGAAGGTAGCAATTAGAAAGAACAGGAGGCAAACCCTGCCCGTGTTGGTGGAGCAGATCAAAGGTTTTAATAGCCAGGTAAGGATTACCCTCTTATCTTAAACAAAATGCTCATCAAAGGAAGAAAGCAGATGTAAAGCTGCAAACACTCTTGCATTTTAAATTTTAGGTCATCTTCAATAAACAGTGAGAGGGAGGGAGGGAGAGCGAGAGAGGGAAAGGGAGAGAGGAAGAG
>NW_020716841.1:689000-703077 GCF_900518725.1 Notechis scutatus | reverse complement strand
GTTGTAAATTAAGGACTATCTATAATTCCGGAAGCCAGCTGTGGGTTGCACAAACACAGTGACAGAGAGGAGCAGGAAATCTGCGTGAGAAACTGCACTGGTCATTTATTCAAATCCAAAGGTGTCATTTAATTTTGCCTGGAGGAAAAAAATTAAGAGAAACCTACACCCTGGTCTCTTTCCCTTCCCTTGGGTAATTCCTGCACCTTTGCTTTCTGAGCTGATGCAAAACCACCTCCATTTGGTGGGACAAATGGGGGTGTTTTGTTATCCTTTATTTTTATTTTTTCCAGATTGTGACTCCTGTTGCTGTTACTTTGGAAAGAAAGAAAGAAAAAAAAAACATACCAATTCAGTGCCCCACATCTGCAAAGCTGCAGCCCTGGCCACCATACAGGTTAGGAAGACCTCCGTTTCTGCAGAAGGGGGAGAGATCCCTTCAGCCCCAAGTGCTGGCTTCTGACGAGATTAGACCATGATTAGACCCCACACACAGAAACGAGGCCAGTAATAATTGTTTGCATTTTCCTGTAATGCACTAAGACTGAGGATAAGATGAAGGCTGAGCCAGGAGGCAAAGGAGTGAGTCGTAGCTCTTTAGCGCCCTCTGCTGGCCCCAAGTGGCCCACCATTTCAGTAAATAAAGATAACATAGAGATTTAAAGCCAGAAATATTTCTGTTAGGTATAATACTAGAAAGCTAGGATAGAGGAACTATATACTTAATGCTACATGTATTGTCATGCCCCTGTCGGAATCTGACTTGGAAGGGGAAGCTGACAGGGAATGGGAGTGTGGCTCCATTGGCTTTGGAGGAAACTGGGGAAGGGCAAAGTCCAGCTGGGCAGAGCAGGAAAGAGGTAGAACAAGGGAGAGGGAGTTCAGAGGAAGACCCAGGCTCATCCCCTCTTCATCCTAGGGCATGCAGGGGGGAACGGAGAAGGGAGCAATGTGGGTTGCATGGGAGGAAAGGGCCCTGATTCCCTTCATTAGCTGCAGCTGGGCACACAGTGCATATAAAAAAAGGAAGTTGTGTGTGCAGCAGACTGCTGGGAGCAAATGTGACTTTATCTTGTATCATCGTGGCTTATTTGTGTTCCTGGCATCTTCCCAACTGTGTGAGTTTTGCCGTGCTTTCAAGTTTGAAATTCCTGCTCCTGCCCTGCCAAACTTCAGTTTGGTTTGTTTGGATTTTAAGTTACAGTTTGTGTTTACCCTGAACTGTTACAAAAGAAAGAAATACAACTTCACAATGGCCTCCTTGGGAGGTGACTCAAATTCTACCTCCAATCCTTTGAGCTCCCTCCCTTCAACCTCACACAGGAGCAAAAGGCTCATAGTCTGATATTATTGGGTAGCTGGTTTGACTATTGTTCTCCGTCCACCAATCAGGGGACGCAAAACCAGACCCTCATTTGAATGCAGGAAGCTATATAAGGGCGCGCCTGGCGCGAGACCCTCCTGATTTCTAAAGACCAAGAGGAATGAGAAAGAAGCGCTACCTGAAATCCTGGCTCTTCTCAGAATGCAAAGCAGGACTTATTTGATAAGTAGCAGGTGGAGGAGGAGGAGTCAGAAAAGGAGGAGGAGCAAGGTGAAAAGGAGGAGGAACCCAGTGAAAATTAGGAGGAGCCGAGAGAGCAGGAGGAGGAGCAGGAGGAGGAGTCGTCCTCTGAGAAGGAGAAGGCCTTGGAGGACTTTGGTCAGAAGAAGGAAGAAGTTACCGGTCAGATCCAAGAAAAATATATGCATCATCAGATTCCCCAAACGAGGTTATCGGATGAATTGTCCTCTCATGGCCTGGTGTTTTGAACGGTGGATACGGGGTGGCAGGATTCCATTCCAGGTGGCCAAACCTCATCCGTCATGTAAGAAAAGTGGCCCCTGCCTTAAGGTGCCCTTCCGAGCTAGGTGTAGGTCCAAGAAGAAGTCCCACGCCCAACCTCGGCGCTGCCCAGATTTCCTACGTGCGGCCTTGAGGGAGATGGCCAAGAAAGAAGGGGCCAAACGGACGTTGGCATTGGCAGCCAAGAAGCGAAGGCACTACTCGGACAACGAGATCTTCTACAAGTTGGCCAACGCTCTGTCGAGAAGAGAAGAAGACAACGCCGAAGGGAGATCGGAGGGGTTAGCCCTCAAGATATCTGAACCAACTGGAGGAACTTAAAAGACACGCACCTCTCTCTTCTTTGAAGAACGTGCAGGAGAACCAACATAGAAGAGAGAGAGAGAGAGAGATACACCAAGAACCTGCGCTACTCCAAAGATCCAGCAACCTTCAGGAGATGACCTGGGCTGATCTTTCAGTCCTGCATGAAGGACCTCCTCCTTGAACCTTTCCAATTAGTTGTATCTATAGCTGGAAGACAAAGAAGAAGCAAGAACACAACTCAAGGAGAAACCAACTCCCTCGGTCCTGACTGCAAGGAGATTGTCGTTGCCAGCGGTGGTCTCCTGTCCTGAACCACTCAAGGAATGTTTTTTTTTGTTTTTTTGGGAAATATAAATAAAACTGGATCTTTTACAGCATGGACATTGCATCGTGGGATACTCAGGGGCAGTGGGGCGGGCGTGTTTGTGTGTAGAGGCTCTTCCCCCTACGTTGAGTTCAGGGAGAGTTTTAATAATTCTGTTGAAACTTTGCAAATCTCAGTGCAAGTTTTCGTTTGCAGGATCCGAATAGGTGTGAAGGCAATCAGGTCATTTTGTCTTGAAAAATCTGCTCAGCACAGATAGTCCTTCACCTACAACATGTTCATTTAGTGGCCAAAGTTACAACGACACTGAACCAAAGGTGGTATTCAGCCGGTTCAGACCGGTTCAAGAGAACCGGTAGCGGAAATTTTGAGTAGTTCAGAGAACCAGCCAATCCCACCTCTGACTGGCCCCGCTAACTCCATCTCATCTCTTCTCTGCCTTCCATTGAGTCCCAGCTGATCAGCTGGGTCTTCTTTGGTTGCCCTGCACCGGAGAACGGAGCTGGAAAGCAGGTTAGTGGGGTGGGGAGGGATTGGGGATTTTGCAGTATCCTTCCCCTGCCATGCCCACCAAACCATGCCCACAGAACCGATAGTAAAAATATTTGAATCCCACCACTGCACTGAACTATAGGATAGGATAGGATAGGATGGGATAGAGAATAGAATAGAGTAGAAAATATGGAATAGAATAGAATAGGAACTTTACTGTTACTTTAAATCAGCATACACTAAAGTGGTCCTCACACTTATGACTGTTGCTGCATCTCCATGGTCATGAGATTAAAATTCAGACACTTTGCAACTGGGACTGACTCATATTTATGACGGTTGCAGTGTTTCAGGGTCACGTGAATTCCTTTTGGAACAAAGGCCAATAAGGAAGCCAGATTCACATAACCATGTGACTAACTTAACAAATGCAATAATTGAAATGGAGTAAAATTCACGTAATCCGTTAGATTGCAGCATAGATTTATTCAAAACTACACAGAAGAATCTGGTCAAATAAATTCAATATTAAATTGGCATAAAGGTCAATGGAATGCAGGACTTGGAGCATTTGTGGCAACATAAAGACTCTAAGCTTATGATGTGCTTAACTCCACGCCCCCACCTCCCAGCTCTGCCTGTCCTCCTTCTACATTTTGGGAGTTGCTATACACATCAATTTTTTTAATTTTTCTCTTTAGCATTGGCATTGAACTGATGCAATGTATTGGTCTTCCTCACCCCCAATTGTTTAGCAGATTCTTTCCAAACTGAATTAACAACTCCGTGTTGTGCCATCCTTTGCTTTTTGAAACTTAAATCCAGCTGTTTTAAGTCATCTTTCCCTTTCTCCATCTCAAAATGTTAAAACACCCCAACCCTCTAGTTAAAGGTAAAAGTAAAGGTTCCCCTCGCACATACGTGCTAGTCGTTTCTGGCTCTATGGGACAGTGCTAATCTCTGTTACAAAGCCAAAGAAGAGCCAGCACAGTCCGAAAAAGTCTCCGTGGTCATGTGGCCGGCATAACTAAAAAATGCCAAAGGCGCATGGAACGCTGTTCCCTTCCCACCAAAGGGGTCCCTATTTTTCTCCTTGCATTTTTACATGCTTTTGAACTGCTAGGTTGGCAGAAGCTGGGACAAGGGACAGGAGCTCACACCGTTACGCGGTGCTAGGGATTTGAACCGCCGACCTGCCAACCTTTCTGATCAGCAAGCTCAGCGTCTTAGCCACTGAGCCACCGCGTCCCTTCTGCAGTGATCACTGGATGGATTTCTTGAGAAGAAGGCTCTTACTAGTCTCATGTCACTCAAACTAAGAGCAGGTCATTAGAAGATTGGGGGTTTTTGGGGGGTGGGGTGTTGGGATTGGGGTGGGGTGGGGTTGATCTTGCAACCCCTCTGGGTCACTCATGACTTGGATACTTGGATACAGGTAGTCTTCGAATTCCAACAATTGAGCCCCCAAATTTCTGTTGCTAATTGAGACATTTGTTAAGAGACTTTTGCCCATTTTACGACCTTCCTTGCTACAGTCGTTAAGTGAATCCTTGCAGCTGTTAAGTTAGCAACAAGGAACGGGAGCTCACTCTGTTACGCGGTGCTAGGGATTCGAACCATCAAACTGCTGACCTTTCTGATCGACAAGCTCAGCGTCTTAGCCACTGAGCCACTGCATCCCTCCACCTCAAGCTGGGCCCATCTAAATTCATCCTATTGATCCTAAAATGTTAAATTTTAACGTTTTCTTCGGGAAAAGAATTCACAAGACAGCACGTTGCATTGCAAAAGATCCTACTTTTATTGGGATATTGAGATAGGATATCCTTGAGGAACGGGGAGTTTGACAGGACAAGAGTTATTATTTCATTGTCGCTTTGATATGATGGGAGATCTGCATCGTCTTGTTCTTGTGGTGCTACTCGGTCTTCTTTCTCCAGGTGGCAAGATTTCACTGATGGTTCAAATGATGCTTCCCTCCCCTTTTAAGAGATTGATAAATACTAATTTCATCAAAAAAAAAATGGGCACAGGATTGAAACGTGAGTGCAGGTGGGACTCCCCAAAATTACTGGATCTTTTGTGGTGGTTAGTAGCTTCTTGGTTTTCTATTCTTCTACCTCGGCTCTTCTTGAAGCTTGCTTGCCATGCCGAGAAGAAGTTGAGGGCCGATCGTTTAGCTGAAAGCTTCTTGCAATTCATTGGCAGTTGGTTGGGGTATCCCAGGAACATGGGAAGCTAAGTCGCCCACCTCTCCATCAGCAGAAGAGCCGTTGGCATCTTCTGATATGGAGGGTCTATTGGCCAACTTGTAGAAGATCTCATTGTCGGAGTATCTTCTCCTCTTCCTGGTCGATTGCATCACCCACTTGGCTCGTTTCTTTCTGGCCACTTCCCGGAGTGTGGCTCTCAAAGCCCCTCGGACAATGGGCTGGGGCTTTTGTTGCCGGTCAAGCCTGAGAGAGAATTTATGGTGAGTGTCAGCTATGCAAGGGATCAAGGAATGTCTATTCTTGTGCAAGGCAAGGATATCGTCCCGCATCTTCCTGTTGAAATACCAGGACACCAGAGGGCATGAGGTTAAGTAGCTGCTTCTGGGAAATCTTATAATACACATGTTCCTCTTGGGTTTGGCATGGATCTTGCCACGTTTGGTAACAATCTTGGCTGGTTTGTTGGGCCGGGTCCTTCTCAGAACATCGCTCTTCCTCTCTCTTTTGACAACAGCCATGGCTTGTGATGTTGACATCAGCCCAACTTAAGCTGACTCACCTGGGAATGATGGCCAGCTCTGAGCCCTGCCCTTATATAGCGGTCAGTATTCAAATGAAAGGGTGGTTCCAGGTTCTCTGATTGGTTGAAGCGGAACAATAGGCCCTTTCCCCAACAATGCCATCTATGAGGTGTTGGCCACGATGCAACCAAACTTGAGCAGCTGTTAAGAGAGAGGTTGAAGGTGGAGGATTTAATGGGTCGCTTGCAAAGCTCTTGCCCATAAATTCCGTTGGCATAACTTAGCGTGGCTGTTACTCCACTTCCTTGTTCTGTTCCTCTTGTACCGTGGGGAGGGCCTGAATTGAAGCCAGGCCATTCGAAGGATTTTCAGCCAAAGGGTGTGTTTTTGTAGATCTGCAAAATTGGAAAGTTTTTTCACTTGTTGAGCTACAAATCCCAGAAACCCCAAGCATCCCGTCAGGGGCAGAAGAGTGCTAACAGTCATAAACATGACCACATCTGGTAACTGTCCTAGTCTTCACTGAGCTTTGCTCACTTCATTTTCCTGTCAAGCAGAGCTATCTTAA
Source organism: Notechis scutatus (assembly GCF_900518725.1). The sequence continues at coordinate 696,806 of NW_020716841.1, read as the reverse complement.
GCCTTGATACATTAGTTTTCAGATCCAGTGTGCAATCTAGCTGACATTCGTTGCAAATCATTGGCGTCAGTGTGGCACCACATGCATACAAAGGTACATGAGCATCCATGTCATCAACCAGCACATTTATAACATCAGAAACATTCCTGATGCAGAACCTAGATATATATGTAAATAGCAACAGCAATAGCACTTAGACTTATATACCGCTTTACAGTGCTTTACAGCCCTAAGCGATCAAGGAAATCTCATCATCTTGAATCATTTAGTAAATGCGTTGTTTCTGTTCTTGCATCCTTTATATATATAATTATTTTTATTATATATATGCAAGGGGTCGCGGTGGGTCAGTGGGTAAAGAAGCTGAGCTGGTCAACTGGAAAACAGACCTGGGTTTGAGACCCGGGTGCCGTATGACAGATTGAGCTCCCTGTTCCTTGCTTCAGCTCCTAGCAATTCAAAAGCATGCAACTGCAAGTAGATGAATAGGTACCACTTTGGTGGGAAGGTAACGGCATTCCGTGCCCCTTTGGCATATAGCTGTGTTGGCTACATGACTGTGGAAAATGTCTTCGGACAACACTGGCTCCCTTGGCCATGAAACGGGGAGAGCACTGTTTGCCTTAAAGTCGGACGTAAGCAGAGAGTGAAATATCATCAGGGGAATTCACTGGACAAGGCAATTTTGTTTGGAAGAGTTAATGGTAAAAGCAAAGTAGGCTGCCAAAGAACATGGACCATCAAAGTTGACATCAGCCATTAAAAATGACACCGGCCAACAACTCAAAGAAAGTTTGTAGAGACCTGGCTCACAGAATAAGAGTCGGACATGATTGAGTGGATATCTTCTTCTTCTTCTCCTTCTTCTCCTTCTTCCTCCTCCTTCTTCCTCTTCCTCCTCCTCCTCTTCTCCTCCTCCTCCTCCTCTTTTTCCTCCTCCTCCTCTTCTTCATCAACATCAATATCATCATAATATAACACATCTCCATGAATCATGTAACAAGCATATCATTGATGTCCTTTCATCCTTTACCTGCTATTCTAATCGGACTGAACCACCTTCTTAAACTCCGTATTTGCTGATTCAAGCCGAATCGCATTCTTGTGCATTTCTTAGAAGCAACAAACCCACAATACCCTTACCCTGAACAACTGAAGAGCAAGGGTTGAGTTGGATGCTGTCAGCCCAATGCCGTTGGAATTTGATTCATTTGATCAGGATTTTGACAAAATATTTTCCCAGGCACAAGAAACAAACCCTTCACATTTCCCAACAGGTTTTGCATTCAGCCCGTTGACCGTTCTCCCAACTGTCAATCACCGAATGGAGCCTTTACGCACAGACATGAAAACGCATCTCAACACCATTCTGGAAGCAAATCACATCCGTGTTCATTACAGCCTTTTATACCTCTGGCCTTACCATTTTTTGATATTTCCGCACCATTGGTGATTCCCCCTTCTCAACGTCCCCCTCCCAGAATGAACATTTACAGCATTCATTTCATCCTTTTGACATGACCAGTTTTTCCCACACAGATCTCTAAAAAACCCTCCCCAAAAAAATCCCATCTGTCTTGAATGTTTGATTCTCTCCATCCTTCTTTGCTGACTTCAAAACAAATCACCTGGCAATTTTTCGGCCTCTTTTAATTCCACTTTTACTATTCACCAGAACGTTCTCTTTGGATTTAGAAGAACGAAGGCAGAAGTCATAAGGAGAGTTGGACTCACAACTGGTTGGGTTTCAACCTTGGGTTCTTCCAAGTCTTCTCGCAAACTTATTTGGAAACATCACAACTACATTTTACCAGTGGTGGATAAATCAACAACAGAAGCATGCCCAGATCGAACTGGGATTAGAGTTTTCTGGACAAGGGACGATTCATGGACATTGTAGCCATAAAATTATTCATGGACATTGTTGCTATAAAATTATGGTCCTTTTGAGCCCAGAGTTGGAAGGGACCTTGAAAGTCTTGTAGTCCAAACCCTTGCTCAAGCAGGAGATCCTACACCATGCCGGAGAAAATGCCTGTCCTATCTTTTCTTTAAAACCTCTGGAAACGATCATCCATGGGGAAAAAAGCACAATACACTTAAAACAACTTGCACCCGTCTTAGTCAAAGCCATTCAAAAATGTTCTTGAGCCCCCCCACAAAAGGTCATTAAATATGGCACCAATGAAGCCACAAATCCAACCACAGCTGTGCCTGGACCTTCACGGTGGTGAATAAGCTCCAGGGCCAACGTGACAGATGGAATTATGAAATGAATGGAGAAATGATTCATCCGGGTAGATTAAGCTTCATTTTAACTGCCATGGTTTTCATTTGTTGTTTTGAAATTGCCACCTGTCACCCTGACAACCCTTTCTGGGGGGGTCTTCCCAGCCCCCAGCCCTACTTTCCTAGCCAGGAGAGAAAACGGGGTTCCTGATTCTTGCATAATATTGTTGGCTTATTCTTGGCTTGATGGGAATTATTGTGTCTGAATCTGCCCATGATGGCTTAACATTAGGAGCACACCAGGATTTCGGGATGACGGCCCTGCCTGCTACCTTCTGTATGGGTGTTGCCTTCCGGGGGTACTTCAAGAGCCCCAAGCAAAGGAGTGACATTGTAGACGTGGCCAATCTCTCTGCTGGCATGGGGCAACTTGGCATGGCCAACTCGCTGCGGGACAATGCAACAATTCGCTGTAATTTTTTTTTTTGAACCATTTTAACTTTTGTCATTCATATTCCATTTTCTCCCTGCTTCGGTATCCTTTCTTTAACGAGTCCTCTTTGGTATTAAGTATAAGTCTTTTGTCTCGCAGTGAGTTTTCTTGCGGCCAGTTGACTCCACCTCTGTAGCTGTGGGATGAAAGCGAAGTAGGAAGCCCTACCAATCTTCCATCACAGGGCTAAGAGCTGGAGTGGGGTGATGGCGAGAGGTGGCCCCAAAGGCTCTCCTCGGCTACGAAGGACAGAAGAAAAGAGCTGGAAGGGGCTGCAGAAGCCCCTTCTCCTCCAACCTCTCCCCCCCCCACAACTCCTAACCTAAAGAGACCGCAAATTTCAAGGGAAACCCCTTTTTCTTTGCGAACGTCCATTCCAAGGGAGGCCTTTTGGGTTTCGGGCTCTCCCCACCAAAAATAATAAAATAAAACCCCTCTGTGCGTTTGCCGGGGTTTGCTCTTTGAAAAGGCATGCCAAAGAAAAGACCTTTTTAAAACCGTTTTTATTGTAAGAAAATACACAGTTTGAAAGAGTGAATAATGCAATATTTATGACCAAGATTATCGGGGATGGGTAAGAAAGGGGAGGGTCTCAGGGGCAGCAGGGGGGCAAAGGTCAAGGACCAGGAAGAGAGCAAGAGAGAGAGAGGGGGGGGGGGAAGGCAAGGGGCAAGGTAATGTGATTTTGATAGACAGTGTTCAACTCCAAAGATTGACGTGGAAAAAGAGGCAGGGGCGGGGGGGGGGGGGGGGGGGGGGGGGGGGGGAAGGGGGGGGGGGTTCGACATGGCTTGGAATGGGATCGAGGGACGGGAAAGTAGGTAGTAAAAAAACTTCTGATCAGAGAAACAGTTAAAATACAATATGAAAATAAGTAAATTTCTCCTTAAATTTCCTTCTATACACAAAATACACAATTTTGAGAAGGCCCAATTTGTGCTCTGGGAATCCTCTGGCCTCCTTCTTTTTTTTTTTTTTTTTAAATTTTATTATTATTATTATTATCATTATTATTATTATTTATTTATTATTATTATTATTTTAAGTGTATTCACATCCTCTGCGACAGCAGAAAATGATTATGATACAATCAAGAATGTGCCAAAAGCCAAGGCCAAACTGTACCCCTGCACCCACCCCGCTGGCCCGGCCTTGCCCTTTCCAAAATAAAAAGATTAAAAAAATTAAAAATTAAAATTAAAAAAAAAAGAAAAGAGAAATTCACGCTCTCCCTCTTTCCACCCCCCCCACCCTTCCTCCCCACCCACGAAGAAATGTCGACCATTGATATGTACACCACAATTCAGAATTCGTCATTATTATTATTATTGTTATTATTTCTGCAAAAGGTATCAAATTTCTTGATCTCTTCCTTAAAACGGTTTTATTATTTTCCACGGAATTTTCTTTTATTCCTGTTGAACCAAGACTGAAAAGGAAAATGAAATAAAATAAAAAAGCAAATGGTAACAAAATTTGAAAAAAATAAAAATAAAAAAATAATGGAGCAGCTAATTACGGTAAGGCTGCGAGATCTCCAGGTAATGTTATTTTTATTTATTTATTTTTCCTCCCCACTTCTCTCCGGGGGGGAAAAAAAGCAGAACACTTCTGTTTGTTTCTTTTTTAAATTTTGTTTTTCCGGAAATTAAAAAAAAATAGAAGAAGAGAAATGCTTTTTATTTGGAGCGGTTTTTTTTTCGTTTTTTTTTTTTTTTCCCTGGGTTCCTTCTGAAATTTTTGTTGGTTTCTTTCTTGTTTGGCTTGTGTGTGTGTGTGTGTTTATTTTTTATTCTTTCCCCCATTGGTTGGTGGCCATCCAAGGAATTGATTGTGCCCGAAAGCAAAACCTGAACTTCCCTTTTTTTGTGGGTTGACGTGGTTGATCGTTGGTTGGTTGGTTGGTTGGTTGGTTGATTGGATTCATTGGAACGGTTTCCAAAAGTCTGCACCAAAAGGTTAAATCGGAAAAAAAAAAAATTAAAATTAAAAAAAGGAAGAAAAAAAAAAGAAGAAGAAGAAAACCAAAATGGCTTGCACAGAGACGTTTGATATTGTGAGGCATTATGAGTTTCCAGAGACAGCCAAGCATGGTCCTGCTCCAAACAAGATACTCGGTGGGAAGGTGGGAGGCCCTGATGGATTAAAATTATACAGGCACTAAGTCCGACGGGACGTCAGTAAGAGACAGAAAGAGAGAGAGCACGGCCATTAACTTGGGGACCGGGCACGGGGTGGTGGGAATGTTGGTTTGAGATTCCTTTTTTCTCTTTTCTTTTCCTCCTTGGTTTGCATTTTTGCTTGGTGGTTTCGGTTTATTTTTGGGAGGTGGGTGGGGTGGGTGGGTGGGTGGGGAGGAAAATGGCCAAAGGAATTTAATCTCATCTGTAGTCTTCCTTAGGAAATTCTAATGTCACCAAGTTTCCGAAGCCCATCCGTAAGCTCTCCATGTCAAAAGTTTCAATCTCTCGTTCTTGTCTTTCCAACAAAACCTTGATCTTCTCGCTACGTTCCTTCTGCAAGGCAGCCAACTCCTCTTCAATCTGGAAAAGGGGGAAGAAGAGGGGTGGGGGAGGGGGAAGAGAAGGTGAGGTGGGGTGTGGAGCGGCAGTGGGATCCTATCTGTCCCAATACGGGTTCAGGGATCGCGTGCGTACAGCTTTCCCCACACCAGCTGAGGCCTGGAGTGCCAATCAGTGGAGAGGATGAAGAAGAGAAAAGCGCAGGGGCTGGTGGGAGGGCCAATCCTGCGTTTTTCTCTTCTTTCTCCTCTCAGCTGATCGTCGGAGGCTTTTTTCCCTCCTCTCAGCTGATCGTCGGAGGCTTTTTTCCCTCCTCTCAGCTGATCGTCGGAGGCTTTTTCCCTCCTCTCAGCTGATCATCAGCTTTTTTCCCTCCTCTCAGCTGATCATCGAAGGCTTTTTCCCTCCTCTCAGCTGATCATCGAAGGCTTTTTCCCTCCAATGGCGGTGGGGGGTGGCGGCGGTGGGGTGGATCCCACATGCAATTGCAGGGGGATGGGGGCACGTGGGCATTGCCTTATGGGTGCTGGCAAGTGAGCCCAAAAACTAAAACTAAACTAAATGGTGGTTTATTTGATCATAAACCAGTCTATCAGCCCTGGCCCTTCTGCTGACTGACCAGAGAATCATTTCCCGGGGTTCACTCACTTCCCCGGCTGTTTTTTGTCTGCTCGTCCAACAATCTTAGTTAGCTGCAAAACTCAGTGGCTCCTGTCTTCCATACCTTTTGCTCCAGATGTGCTCTGCGCAAGGAGACCCTCTGCTCCAACTTCTGGAGCTCCCGTTCGTGCTGTGCTTCTGTCTGCATCTTGATTTTGCTCTGGTAGGCGTTGAGCAGCTCCATCTCTTGCTGCAATTGCAGCCTCAAGGCTTGGCATTCTGCTTCCTGAGCCTCGTCTAGCCGCAGCTGCAAGGAAGCACATCGGGAGTGTCAAGGGAAGGACGCTCGTTGGTCACCTCCTTTTTATGGACCCCTGTAATCCCCTGGTGGGCAGTGGAGTCTGGGCAACTGAATGGAGCAGAGTGTTTACTGGCCGGATGCCTTTCCTGTCGCCCATGTGGAGGACTCCCTCTAGACATCTTGAGCTTTGACGGAGGTCGACTACCGCTAGGCTTGTATATTTGGAAGAAAGAATTTAGCTATTGAGCGGTCCTTGGGGCTCTCTGAGTTTGCTTCTTTTCTTACAGACGCGCTGATGATGTTACCTAGTTTGGGTCATGAAACGTCTGCAAGAAAACAACCAAGCTCAGAGAGCACCAAGGACCCCTCAGGTCAACCCTGAGCTACAAATCATCATCTTTTAACGACCCCATCATCCCCTTGCGGGATGGAGTCTGGGCAACTGAATTGAGAGCTAGCAGAGGGTTTCTTGGCCGGATGCCCTTCCTGTCACTGATGTGGAGTTTTGTTCAGCAGATATATTCTCATGGTGCCCCGAGGGAGAAATATCTGCCTCTATCTAGGATCGAACTCACAGCCTCCGGACTGTGAGGCAAGAACTCCGCCTCTAGGCCACTGCACCACTTTAAGGACGCTCATTGGTCAGTTGGGGCAAATCGCCAACTGATATACGCTTGTGTCAGAACTCTCTTCCTATCTTGTGGGAAGGACCAGGGTTGGCAACTAGGCTTTCGTGGTCTCCACCTGCAGAAAAGGCATCTTTTAAAAAATAAAAATAAAAAATCAGCCTCAAAAGTTTCAGATCTTCAGAGGTTTCCATCATGACAGATTTAAAAGATGTGGAATTGGGTCAGATGGGCCACCTTAGAGTCCCACTCAATTCCCAAGATCTTCTGTAGGTCTAATACAGTTTGGTCTAATGGTTAATGGAGCTGATCAGGAGACAGTAAGTTCTAGTCTCGCGTGAGGCACAAAAGCTGACTGGGTGACTTTGGGCCAATCGCCAGGAGATGGTGAGTTATAGTTCCACCTTAGGCACAAAAGCTGACTGGGTGACTTTGGGCCAATCACCAAGAGATTATAAATTTTAGTCCCACCTTAGGCATGAAACCTAGCTGGGTGACTTTGGGCCAATCACCAGGTGACAGAGATTTCTAGTCCCACCTTAGGCATGAAAGCTGTCTGAGTGACTTTGGGGTAATCACTAGGTCAGGGGTCCCCAACCACCGGTCCGCGGACCAGTACCGGTCCGTGGAACAAGTCCTACCGGGCCGCTGGTTTGCTGGGTGCCGCCATCTTTTTTTGATGAAAAAGTGCTTCCGGTGAGCTTTTCCGGGTAGAAAGCCATTTCTACCCGGAAAAGCTCACTGGAAGCACTGGCGCTGCCATCTTTTTTTGATGAAAAAGTGCTTCCGGTGAGGTCACCGGAAGCACTTTTTCATCAAAAAAAGATGGCGGCGCCCAGCTAATGCTGGTACCGGGCCGCGCCATAAAAAAGGTTGGGGATCACTGCACTAGGTGACAGTGAGTTCTAGTCCCACCTTAGACACGAAAGCTGGCTGGGTGACTTTGGGCCAATCACCAGGAGACAGGGAATTCTAGTACAACCTTAGACATGAAAGCTGTCTGGGTGACTTTGGGCCAATCACTAGGTGGCAGTG
>NW_020716841.1:677208-688094 GCF_900518725.1 Notechis scutatus | reverse complement strand
AGAGAAGGGGAAAGGAAAGGGGAAGAGAAAGAGGAAGGGAAAGGAAAGGAAAGGGGAAGAGAAAGAGGAAAGGGGAAAGGAAAGGGGAGGGGAGGGAAGGAAAGGAATAGCAGAATAGCAGACAGGAGAGTAACAGAGTTGGAAGGGCCCCTGGAGGTCTTCTAGTCCCATCCCCTGCTCAAGCAGGAGACCCTACACCATTAAAACAAGTGGCTGTCCAGTCCCCACTTGTGAATATTAGAAGAATTATTATCTATGCCTATGTTAGAAGAATTTCCCCAGACTGCTTGCCTTCCCCCTCAGGGAACGACCAGATAAGGCTTCCTGGATCTTAGGTGAAGTCAAGCTAATTGCCACTTGCAGCTACGCAACCGATTCCAAGCTAGGTCCCCACTTGATGCCTCCTTCCACCTTAACTGGCAGTTTCCTAACTTCAGGCTCCAGAAGGGTCACCTGAGTCTTCCTGGGCTGGGCTCCCACCCTCATTCCCCTCGACTACCTTCAAATTCTTGGGCTGTTGCCGCAACTCCATGACGTGCTTCCTGTGCAGCTCTCGTTCCCGCCGTTTGTTATACTCCAGCTGGTTTTCAAGTTCCGTCTGGTGCTGCAGCCGGATCAAGTCCATACGCAGCTTCTGCAGCAAGTGCAGCTGCCGGTATTCTAACTCCCGCGTCGACTCGTCGTGCCGTATTAGCATGGCATGTTCCATCTCCTTCTGGGTTCTCTTCTTGTTCAACTCCTGCATCCAGGGGGGAGCAAGGAACAGAGGTGAGGATAACCCTTCTTGGCATGGTCTGTGAGAACGACCTTGGGGGACAGAGGGAAGACCCGCAGCCAGGGGAATGGAGGGATAAGAGGCTGCTAAGCCCAGGGCAGAAAATGGGGTGCAGCAAATGTCTCCGAAGAGACCCTTTTTAGCTTATTGACTGTAAAGGCAACTGTAGAAAAATGCCCTTACAAAGTTCTGTTAAGGTAACCTTACAACAAAGAGCTAATATCTCTCGGTGTGCTTCCTGACTGGACTACCTTGCAAGGTTGATGTCAACTCAAAAATATTTCTCTGTTTTTTTAGAGTTGCCAGCAGAAAGGGAGTGAAGGAAGTAGTGCATTCCTTAAATACTTCATAGATAATTTCTAGGCGGCCGAAGCTTCTGGCACGCAAGATTATTACTGGAGAGCCTGATTGATGACTCTTGGCTATGGATGTGTCCCATTGGAGAATATACATCCAGGGGGTGGGGGAAGACCAGTGTCAAGGGTGAAATGAATGATGTGTTTAGTGTGGGCTGCATCCAGCTAACACTGACATGGTCACTCCTAATGAAGCTTTAAACTCTGAGTGATGCGGCTAGAGACTCATGATTTAAATGTGGCTGGATGCTGGAGCCCTGACAGCTGACACTTCCTAAGGAGACAAGACAGAGAGCTTGCCCTTCACCCAAAGCAAAAACAGCAGATCATTGTTGTCAAGCTTGGGAAAATCAGGAAGTCCAGGCGGTTTAAAATGAATGTAAAGGTTTGTTGCCAGCTCTTGTTCTCTACAAGAATCTGAGCTACTAATGTTCAAATAGAACATGTGTCAATGGAATTCAAGGAGGGCTGGACTTAGATCACTTGTGGGCACGAAGGGATTCCAAGCTGATGACCTGTTTGACTCCTCCCTCGGGCTCCGCCTGGTCATCTCCAACAACAGGTTTATTTTATGCCAGGTTTCAACAAGAGTCAGAACACCTAACGGTCAGAGCAAACTGGCGGTAGATAAAAGTCAACAGAATTCAAGGTGAGCTGGACATAGATCTCTTGTGGGTGCACAGGGAGTCAAGACTAATGGCACATTTGACCTCTCCCACAATTTCCCACAATTCTCTCCAAGCACAGCCAGAGAGAGGACTTGCAAACCCATGGGGTCAAGGTGCTTGTCCTTCCTCATGTACTATATGACTCCCAAGATCTGCAGTCAAGGGTTTTGGAGGTTCTCCTGAGACAGTGCAACAAACAGACCTTTTCTCCCTCATTAAAATATTTTTTGGGGTGCCTTCCAGTCAGTCTTGACTCCTGGTGTCTGCTTGGACAAATTTCAGAAGTTTTGTTGGCTATATTTTTTTAACAATGGCTTGCCCCCAGCCGTCTTCTTCCCAGGGACAAGGATTGGCCCCAGGTCAGCAAGTTGGCCTCATGTCTAAAAGACATCTGGACGTCACATTTCTGCAGTCCTAGTCCAGCCCTCTTAATCAGTAGACCAAACTGTCTCTTCCCATTAAACTAGACCAGTGCTTCTCAACCGTAGCAACTCTAAGAGGTGTGAACTTCAATTCCCAGAATTCCACAGCCGGCCATGCTGATAATTCTAGTAGTTGAAGTCCACTCAGCTTAGAGGTCTATAGAGATCATGGCTGTCCCAGAGGTGCTTTTTTAAAAAGGCAACTAGACTTCCTTTGTTTTTCCTTGAAGATGTTTCACTTCTTATCCAAGAACTGAAGAAGCTTCTTGGATGAAAAGCGAAACTTCTTCAAGGAAAAAACCAAGAGAAGCACCTTTGGGATACCTACCTCAAGGTTGAAAAATCTTGAAGTAGACCTTTCTAAAACAAGACACCTTGGCTTCGTCTCCCAAAAAAAGAATTCCAGAACTTTTCTGCATCCTGGTTGCCAAGTTTCCTGCCACAGTCTTGCCGAGACAAACCAAACATCCTGCAGACATGAATCTTGAGCATCGAAGCCAAAACCTTTGAGGGGGTCTTAGGGTGTATTTCTCAAAGAGGTCCAGCAGATGGCACACGAGCAAATGGGCATGACAACCAGGGGTCTTTGATGCTCGCTGAACATGGTGGTTTCCTTGAAGATGCTTCGTTACCAAACTAGGTTACATCGTCAGTCTACTGATGATGTTGCCTAGTTTGGTAATAAAACATCTTCAAGGAAACAGACAGGCTCAGAAAGCATCGAGGAAAGACCCCGCAGTCTATTCCTCCTGCTCCTCCCTTCCAGTACTGAAGATAATATCCCACTCCCTTCCAGTACTGATGATGCTACCTAGTTAGGTAATGAAACGTCTGCAAGAAAACAAGCAAGCTCAAGAGAGCACCAAGGACCCTACAGTCCTCCTCCTCTTCCCTTTCTTCTTCTTTTGCATTCTGCAAACCCCCCCTCCCTTCTAGCACTGAGGACGTTACCTAGTTGGGTAATGAAATGTCTGCAAGAAAACCATCAAGCTCAGAGAGCGCCAAGGACCCCACAGTTCAACCCTGAGATGCAAATATTCTAAATATATGTGGTCCTAAATTGAGGACTATCTGCTTCTCCTCCTCCTCCTCCTCTTCCTCTTCTCTGCAAACCCCACATCCTTCTAGCACTGACAATGTCACCAAGTTTTCTAACGAAACGTCTGCAAGAAACCAGCCGAGCTCAGAGACAACAAGGACGCACACCACGGTCCTCCTCTTCCTCCTCCTCTTCATCTCTGCAAACCCCACTCCCTTCCAGAACTGGTGACGTTACCAAGTTGGGTCATGAAACGTCTGCAAGGAAACCACCAAGCTCAGAGGGCGCCAAGGTTCCCCTCCTGTCAACCCTGAGCTCCAGCTATTCTCCTTTATCGGTAGGCGTTAAAACTTTCAGCTCTTTCCACCCAAAAAAAAAAAGGACATCCGTGCTCCACATCTCAACCTATCACAAATCACTTAAAGCGGAAGGTACAGAGTTGAAATATTTAGGAGAACGTGACGAAAAACCATTTTTGGGAAGGACCTTGAGGTTCCTGGATTTGCTCCAAAGCCTTCCTCCATTTCCCTCCCTCTTGGGAACTTTGATTTACTGTATTTTTCGGAGTATAAGATGCTCTGAAGTATAACTTTTAGGGAGTAAAAGAAGGGGGGAAAATTCTGCCTCTGCCTCCCAGCCATTTGCCTCCTTGGACCAAACAGCCATCTTCCGCACAGCCTGATTAGCACAAGTAGTGGATTGTCCATTGGATCGGCCTCCTGATGATCCGCTGTTTTTAGGCTGTAGGGATTGCCATTGCTTATTGCTGCCTCTGCGCGCCCCAATTTCGGCTTCCGCATGTCCCGTTTTCCGTCCGTTTCAAGTGCAGGGATTGGAACGGGTGGAAAACGGGGGGGGGGGGGGGGGGGGGGGGCTGAAAATGGGGTACAGGGGCCGAAAATGGAGCGCATGGAGGCAGCAATAGGCAATGGCCATCCCTGCAGCCTGGAAACAGCTGGTTGTCGGGAGGCCGATTTAACCAACAACCAGCTGCTTGTGCTAATCAGGCTGTGCTGAAGCTGGCTGTTTGGTGCAAGGAGGCAAATGACTGGGAGGCAGAGGCAGATTCCCCCCCCCTTCTTTTCCTCCTCAAAATCTAGGTGCATCTTATACTTTGGAGCGTCATGTTGGCTGAGGGACTCTGGGAGTTGAAGTCCCCAAGTCTTAAAGGGGCCAAAGTTGGAGATCTCTGGTGTAGAACCTTCTAAAGAGGATTTGGGGGGGGGGGGGGCGGCCCCCCTCCCTTTGTATTTGGGGTTGCTCAGTATTGCCCTCTTGCATGGTGGTTTGGGGGGACGTGGGGGGAAGGGGGGAGGCAAAGGCTAAAAGCAGAGACCTCACGAATATTCTGCTGCTCCAACTCATGCCTTCGGATCATCGTTTTCCGCTTGAAGAAACGGCAGTTTTTGTCGTAGTAGAGTCTCTGCTGGCTGAGAAGATGCGCCTCTTCTTCAGCCTGTGTGTGCTGCAGGTTTTCTTTGTGTTTGGAGATCCTTTCCTGCTTCTCCTTCTTGGGTGTGCTGTGGTCCTCGTTCATCTCCTACAGGGAGGCCAGGAGACCAAAGGGGGGCGGGGGAGGCGTTGAGCAAAAGGCAACGGGGTACAGCAGAAAGAAAACAGGCACTGCATCCAACTTCTCTTTGGGGAAGCGCCATGGTCCTCCTCTAATCTCCCCCTCTAGGAGGGTCTAAGTGGGCTGAAACCCCACTCCCTTCTAACCCTGATGATGCTACTTGGCTAGGTAATGAAACATCTGCAAGGAAACAACCAAGCTCAGAAGGCGCCAAGGACCCCATAGTCCTTCTCCTCCTCCTCTTCCCTTTCCCCTCCTCCTTTTCTCCTTCCCCCTCCTCTTCTCTTTTTCAATTTCCCTTTCTCCCTCCTTTTCCCCTTCCCCCTCCTTCCTCTTCCTCCTCTTCTCCTTTTCCCCTTCCCTTTCTCCCCTCCTTTCCCCCTTCCCCTTTCCTTCTTTCCCTTCTCCTTCCCTTTCTCCCTCCTCCTCCCCTTCTCCCCTCCCTTCCTCTTCCCTTTCTCCCCTCCTTTTCCCCTTCACCCTCTTCTTCTCCTTTTCCACTTCCCTTTCTCCCCTCCTCCTCTACCCCTTCCCCTCCCTTTGCTCCTCCCTCCTCCCCCTCCCCTTCCCCATGATGGCATGTCATTCTGGAGGTAGTTAATGGGATGAGATGAGAGCCCCCCACCCCCTCCCCAAGTTTATTTGGCTCCTTCACCTTCCCCAGATCTGGAGAGCGTCTCCTTGCCTCTTTAATCTTTTCTTTGCAAATCTTGTATTGCTTCTTCTGACTTTCTAAGAAATTGGTCAAATCCCTCTTTTGCTGAGCCAAAATCTGTTGCTGGAACTTCTTCTCGTCTGCTGCCGCTGTCTTTGCCTGCGAAGAAAGAAAAAGAAAGGCTTTTTAACATTTAAAACCAACCCACGTTTTCACAAAGACTGTCATTTAGGGGATGGAAGGCTAAAACATAGGAGAAAAGGTTGCAGGAATTGGGGTACAGCTAGTCTAGATAAACGAAGGAGTAGGGGTGTCATGATAGCAGTCTTCCGTTTTTTTTTCCTGTTCTGCTGTTTCGTTTTAATGGCTGTAATCCGCCTATAGTCTTCCCATCTTTCTGCTTTATATAGGTGCTCAAGTGACGTGTAATGATGGTATACAACGTGTCAACCCAGAAGTGAGCCTAACTGAGGCCATCTTGGGGGCTTTGGGGTTGCCATACAACAGAGGGAAGGAGGGAAATAGTTAGAGGGGGTTTTGTAACCAAAACAATAAAGCTTTCCTGTTGGAACCAAGGACATGCTCACAGGTGGCTGGCTAGAGGAGGAGGGAAGTAACCAAGCAACCGGCCAGCACCTGGATAGGACAAGCAACCAGTGACTTGGGGCGAAAGGGGAAAATCGTTTACTCTTTAATGAGGTGAAAGCCGTGGGGACTTTTAGAGTTGGTTTTCACCAGTTGGTGCCAATAGGATGTACCCAATAAAACTGTTCTTTGAGGAAACTTGCCTGCCTCGGAGGTCTAATTTCTAGGGGTGCATTACTTGGAACGCTTACCCAATGTTTTAAAACCTGCAATTTATAAACACCCCATTTTAAAAAAAACCAAAAACCCATCTTTTTGGGGGGAGGGAGCCATCACAAAGAAGGCCCTATTTCTGGGTCCGACCAGTTGTGTGCTTCCTGTGATAGTAAAGGAAATACCTGTATGCCAAGGAAGCATATGAAGAATGAGTGCAGGAAATGGATAGGGATAGTTTAATGAAAAGAAAGGCTAGGGTGGGGACATGATAGCAGTGTTCCAGTATTTGAGGGGCTGGCCCAAAGAAGAAAGGGTCAGCCTATCATCCAAAGCACTAGAAGGGCAGGACAAGAAGCAACAAGGTAGAAACTAACCAAGGAGAAAAGCAACCTAGAACTGCGTCCAGAAGTTGTGGCTGCTTCCATCACTGGAGGCTTTTAAGAAGAGACTTGGACAGCCATTTGTGTCTGAAAAGGTCTCCTGCTTGAGCAAGGGGTTGGACTAGAGGACCTCCAAGGTCCCTTCCAGCTCTGTTATTCTGTTAATCAAGGAGATGTCTAACCTAAAACTAAGGAGAACTTTCCTGACTGTGAAAACAATCAACCCGTGGAACTGTTTGCCTCCAGAAATTGTGGTGCTCGGTCACTGGAGGCTTTTAAGAAGAGACAGGACAACCCTTTGTCTGAAATGCTATAGGGTTTCTTGCCTAAGCAGGGGGTTGGACTTGAAGACCTCCAAGGTCCCTTCCAATTCTGTTATTCTATTTGTGACTGTGAGAAGAATTCACCAGGGGAACGCCGGAAGTTGTGGGTGCTCCATCCCTGGAGCATTTTAAGAAGAGATTGGACAAATCACTTGTCTGAAATGGTACAGGGTCCCCTGCGTTAGCAGGATGGGGTGGAATAGACGACCCCCAAGGTCCCTTCCAACTCTGCCATTCTGTTTTCTAGCCAAGCATTTGCAACTTACCAAACTGGATTTACTTTTTTTTTGGGGGGGGGGGGGGGGGGGGGGGGGGTTGCACTGTTGTTTGAAACTTCTGGCTGCAAGTTTTCAACTTCCAATTCTGTGATTCTGTTCGTTTGGGAAGACCCTGTGTCATGCCCCGGTTGGAATCTGATTCCGAGGGAGAGGTGGAACAGCTGACAGGGAGTGGGAGTGTGGCTCTGGTGGTTGCGGAGGAAACTGGGGAAGGGCGCAGGCTGGCTGGGCATTCAGAGGAAGACCCAGGCCCACCCGCTTTTCATCCTAGGGCACGCAGGGAGGAACGGAGAAGGGATCAACGTGGATTACGGGGGAGGAAAGGGCCCTGATCCCCTTCACGGGCTGCAGCTGGGAAGACTGTTTAAAAGGGCAAACTACACGTGGCAAAGTTGCTGGAAGCAAAGCGTGCATAATCTTTGTCGAGGCTTATCTGGGTTTTGCCGTCCTCCCAATTGTGTGTGCCTCATTATCTTTTGGAAGTCTGCAAGTTATTATCCAGGCCTGTCGTGTTAATTACTTCAGTGTGGTTTGTGGTTTGTTTTTTTTAAATTTCTACTTTATCTGTATTTTGAGTTCGGACTGCATTTCTTCCCTTTGTAGACTGTTTTTGGAAGAGTCTGATCTCCCGCCGAGGATAATTAGACATTGTGAGCCAAGTTGGAGGCGTTAAAGGGAACTATTTTGGTGACTTTGTTATTTTTGTGCGACGCCCCGGGTCATCACACCCTGCCTTCCTTCTCAGGTAGGCCGGGGAGATGAAACTGGAGAGAGGTGGTGTGTCAAACCACCTGCATCCCTGTCCCCAGGGGTTTCAAGGTGTTATGGAACTGGGTGGCCCTCTGAATCCCTCAGCCACTAAGGTGGCCCATCCTGCCGGAGAACCTGGCTCACCTCCTTTTCTATAACGGCCACCTGTTTCTTGGCTAGCTTCTCCAGTTCAATGGACGAGTTGTTGGCATGGGTCTCCACCTCTTTCTGTAGCTTGAGGCGGTGTTCGTCCATTTCAGCCTTCAGCTTGTTCTCCAGGGCGATCAGCTGCTTCTGGTGCTGGCGCCGCATCCGTTTATATCCTGACATCTGTTCCCGCAACTCGTTCTCCTGCTCATGCTCATGGATCTGCCTTGTAACCTGAGGTCAGCCAAGGGGAGGGAAGAAGAAGAGTTAGCGCCTGCCCGGAGGAGAAAGGCCACCAAGGCTGAGGCCCTGGGCTCTACAGCCAACTCGCCACAGCTAACTCTCCACGGCCAACTCACCGTGGGACAACTGGCCACAGCCAACTTGCTGCAGCCACCTCACCATGGCCAACTTGCTATGGTCAACTCATCATGGGACAACTCATCACCACCAACTTGCTGCGGCCAACTTGCCATGGCCAACTTATCATGGGACAACTCGCCATGGTCAACTCTCCATGGCCAACATCCCGCAGCCAACTCGCCACAGCCAACTTGCTGCAGCGAACTCATCATGGTCAACTCACCATGGGACAACTTGCCGTGGTCAACTCTCCATGGTCAACTCACTACGTCCAACTTGCTATGGACAACCCACCATGGGACAACCCAACATGGTCAACTCTCCATGACCAACTCACCGTGGCCAACTTCCTACGGCCAACTCACCACGGTCAACCCACCGCGGGACAACTTGCCATGGTCAACTCTCCATGGCCAACTCACTGTGGCCAACTCACCACAGGACAACTTGCCACGGCTAACTAGCTGCGGACACCTCACCAGGGCCACTTCTCCATGGTCAACTTACGGTGGGACAACTCATCACCACCAACTTGCTGCGGCCAACTCACCATGGCCAACTCACTGCGGCCAACTCACCACAGGACAACTTGCCACAGCCAACTTGCTGTAGCCACCTCACCAGGGCCACCTCTCCATGGCCAACTCACCGTGGGACAACTCATCACCGTCAACTTGCTGCAGCCACTTCACTGTGGCCCTTAGCCATGGCCAACTCATCGTGGGACAAATTGCCACTGCCCACTTGCTGCAGCTACCTCACCAGGGCAACCTCACCATGGCCAACTGACCATAGATTGGTGTGGGAGGCAGAGGGAGAGAGGGAAAGAGAAAGGGGAGAGAGAGAGAAAAAGGAGGGAAGGAAGGAAGGAGGGAGGGAGGGAGGGAAGGAGAGAGAGAGAGAGAGAGAGAGAGAGAGAGAGAAAGAAAGAAAGAAAATCAGACTGAATTCCAAACCTAACATGCAAGGTAGTCCTCAATTAATGACCAGTCATTAGTGACTGTTCAAAGTTATGACAGAGTCCCCCCAAAAACTACTTAGGGCCACGATTCAAACTTCCAGTGGCCAGCTCGGTTAGGACCTTTGTGGCTTTTTGAGAGTTCAAGGTTGCCGACCCCTGCCCTAGATGTTGCATCCATCTCCATGCCAAAGATGGTCAACCAAGTCCATCGTGGGCTCTTTGTAGCCCTGGACAACAACCAGAAGAGGCTTCAGATCCATGGGGGAAACTCGGCTTGGTTGCCTTGCTGGTCAGCTAGCCAGCACCATGGCAAACCGTGCGGCTGCTGTTCGAGTAGATCGCCCCTGCTGCTAATAACAGTGAGAAACTGGCAATCTGGTTCGGGAATGCTGGGAAGGAAGAGGAGGGGGGGGGAAAAACCCAATGAGGTTTCCTACATCCCACGAAGCAGCTTCACTTCAAATTGGCTGGTTTCGCGCGACGGGAGAGCCGCGACCTCAAGCAGGGTGACGAGATGGAAGGGGGAAAGTAAAGCCTCATTCCTTCCAGGAAATCCTTTTGATGCTGCGGCTAAGAGGAAGGGGAAGGCGTGTGGGACAGAAAGGAAGGAGGTATATGTGTGTGTGTGTGTGTGTGGGAACTGTTGGGGAACCACCCAACTCACAGCCAACGCAGCATTGGAAAGGCTACCAAACCTGTACTTTACAGGGAGATGCAAAGCTCAACCCATGGAAATTTACTTAAGAAGTGAATCCCACTGTAGGCAAGGGAGGTTACTCTTTACACGAGGATGTGTGCAAAAATGGTTGCTTGGAAGATATTGCCTGGGTGCTGAATGAGGTGGGAAGGGAGGAAGTTCCTGAATGATTAATCAGTGGAAGAGCTGCCCTGCAGAAGTATTCAAAATGGACAGTGATAGATTTGTCTGACTGTCTGTCCGTCTGTCCATCCGCTCTATCTATTCGTCAACTCTGTCTATCCACTCTATCCATCCACTCTATTTGTCCGTCCATTCGTCCATCCATCCATCATCTATCCATATACTCTATCTATCTATCTATCTATCTATCTATCTATCTATCTATCTATCCATCTATCTATCTATTTATCTATCTATCATCTATCTATCCATCCATCCATCATCTATCTATCATCTATCTATCCATCCATTCATCCATCCATCATCTATCCAGCCTATCTATCCATCATCTATCTATCTATCTATCTATCTATCTATCTATCTATCTATCTATCTATCTATCATCCATCCACCCATCATCTATCCATTCTATCTATCTATCTATCTATCTATCCAGCCTATCTATCATCTATCATCCATCATCTATCTATCTATCTATCTATCTATCTATCTATCTATCTATCTATCTATCTATC
>NW_020716841.1:630310-633816 GCF_900518725.1 Notechis scutatus | reverse complement strand
GAGGAGGAGGAGGAGGAGGACTATGGGGTCCTTGGTGCACTCTGAACTTGGTGGTTTTCTTGCAGACCTTTCATGACCCAAGTAGGTAACATCATCAGTGCTAGAAGGGTAGAAGGGAGTAGAGTTTGTAAGGAGGAGGAGGAGGAGGAGGAGGAGGAGGACGAGGACTATGGGGTCCTTGGTGCTCTCTGAGATGGGCTGTTTTCTTGCAGACATTTCATGACCCAACTAGATAACCTCATCAGTGCTAGAAGGGAGTGGGGCTTGTGGGGAGCAGGAGGAGGGGTGGAGGAAGAAGAGGAGGAAGACTGTGAAACGGCCTCAAACTACACTTCCCAGCATCATTTGCGAATCATCGTCTTCTTCTTAAGGGGTCCACGCCATGATCAAGCTTGCGAGGCAACTTATGGAAAGGTGTGGGTGCTCCATCCCTGGAGGCTTTCAAGGAGAGGTTGGACCACCATTGGTCTGAAATCATAGAGACTCTCCGTCTCGTGAGGTGACGAGATGACCTCCAGGTGCCCTTCCGACTCTTGTTATTATTCTATTCTAGTCTGCGATGCAATGCGAAGGCACAGCCCTTAACATATCATCTGTCTGAAGTGGTACCATTTGTCTGAAGTGGCGTAGGGTTTCCTGCCTAGGCAGGGGGTTGGACTAGAAGACCTCCAAGGTCCCTTCCAATTCTTCTATTCTGTTCCGTTCCGTTCCACTCCACTCCACTCCACTCCACTCCACTCCACTCCACTCCACTCCACTCTATATTCTATTCTATTCTATTCTATTCTATTCTATTCTATTCTATTCTATTCTATTCTATTCTATTCTATTCCATTCCATTCCATTCCACTCCACTCCACTCCACTCTATATTCTATTCTATTCTATTCTATTCTATTCTATTCTATTCTATTCTATTCTATTCTATTCTATTCTTCTATTCTATTCTATTTATTCAATTCTAATTCTAATTCTAATTCTAATTCTAATTCTAATTCTAATTCTAATTCTAGTCTGGGTATATCATAAGGGCTGCAGCTTAAAACGACAAATTCAGAACCGGAATTATGTCTCCATACCAGTAAAGCTATTTTCCCCTCCTTTTCTCCAAAGAACGAAAGATCTAGCATTATGCTTCAATCCCTTCTAAGGAACCATCTTTGCTCAAAACATCTCCTAAAAAAAAAGGGTGGGGGAAAGCAGGGGGTTGGACTAGATGACCTACAAGGTCCCCTTGTAAACTCTGTTAATCTGTAATCAGTTAAAAAAAAAAAAAACTCGTGTTGACGCAACTCACCCAGGCGGTATGTTCTTTCAAATAGCAGCCTTTATATTCTATAGTGTTGGGATGCTTCAGCTGTTGCAGAAATCGGACTTCTTTGATGATATCCTGCCATTTCTGTTAATTTTAAAAAAAAGGGGGAGTAAGTAGAAGCAAGGAAAGGAAGTTGAACGCCAAGATTCGCTTGATCCAGAAAATTCAAAAGGTGACCCAACTGGAAAAAGGGGTGAGGTCAAAGGGCTTGGCTTTCTGCGTTTTGGTTCAGGAGGAGTTTTTATGACAAGGAACGGCTTGGGAGCGACATCCTGACCGTTTCCTGGGCTTCGGAAAGATTAGGAAGGAATGTTAATTATTCCTTATCTCTTTAAGATATAAAAGACCAAAGGGCAACTTATTCAAGGCTAAGAGTTGCCCCCGGGGGCGGTCAGAATAAATTATGCAATGCTTTGCAGCACGGATGAGAAGAGAAAATAATACGGAAGTCTTGGAGAGAAGGATGGCACACAAATCCATAAATAAAGTAAATAAAGTAAATAAATAAATAACCCACACACAGTCTTGAGTACAGGTATTCCTCAACTTACGACTACAATTGAGCTCAAAATTTATGTCGTTAAGTAAGAAATACGAATACACGTGGCACATTGCAATTCGTATAAAAAAGCATACAAACGGGTAGCGATCCACACAATAGGTCATCATCATAATCATCATCATCTTCTTTTAATGACACCCCCCCCCATAATCGCTTGCGGGGTGAAGTCTAGGCCACCGAATGGAGCTGACCGTTTACGGGCCGGATGCCCTTCCTATCGCCGGTACAGAGTTTTGTTCAGCAGATAAGATTCACCTTGTGCCCAGAGAGGAAAAACAAACTGCCTCTACCTAGATCGAACTCGGTAAATCTATACATAAATAAAATAAAATACATAAAAACCACACGCTGCCTTGAGTACGGGTACTCCTCGACTTACGACCGCAATTGTAACCTAGGTGGCTCACCAACCCATGCTGGACCGGTCTTTTTATTTTATTTTTTTTAATTTTAATGGTTTCCTTTTTCCAATAGTTAGCGGCGAATAATAATATGCAACTTTAGAGCATAGCGGTATTGCCTCAGGTTGAGACGTGTGACGTGTGCTCTTCTTACCTCGTTGGTTTGTTTTCCGCTGTACGACATTTTCTTGATGGCCACCACTTCGTTGGTCCGGGAATTGGTGGCCTGGCCATGGGAGAAGAAGGGAGGGGGAGAGAAATAAAAATTTAATAAAGGTTCTCCTTTCTTCCAAAGGTGCTTTTTTTTTCTTCAGGAGGGAACTGGGCTTTCTTGTTTCTTTCTTTCGAAGACGTTTCTCTTCTCCTCCAAGAGGCTTCTTCAGCTCTGACCGGATGGTGAGGAAAGGAAGGATTTATATTCCTCGCAGACAGCTGGTCCTTTGCATCCTTTCAGAGGGTCGTTGAGGCCACTTGGAGGTTTTATCTGTGTCCTCGGGGTCACACCTGAGTAGTGCAAATGTTTCCTGTAGTCTGCAATTTTTTTCACTCTGGAAATCCGTTCAGACTCCCATGCCATTCGAAGGGTGTTCACCCCTTCTACCACTGATGCCCACATGCTGCATGCTGCCAAGGTTGAGAAACCACATCTTATTGGTATATCCTATACCGATATTGCTAAATTGCTTTGGAGAGCAGAGATGTGGGCCACAAATAAATGCTTGAGAGGTGAGGGAGAGATGGAGAGAGGGACAGAGACAGGAGGAAAGAGAGAGAGGGGAGAGAGGGAGAGGAAGAGGAAGAGAGGTGGAGAGGAAGAGAGTGAGAGGAAGGGAGAGAGGAAGAGGGGGGAGAGAGGGGGAGAGGAAGAGAGGGACAGAGACAGGAGGAAAGAGAGAGAGGAGAGGGGAGGGAGAGGAGGAGAGGAAGAGAGTGAGAGGAAGGGAGAGAGGAAGAGAGGGGGAGAGGAAGAGAGGGACAGAGACAGGAGGAAAGAGAGAGGGGAGAGAGGGAGAGGGAGAGAGGTGGAGAGGAAGAGTGAGAGGAAGGGAGAGAGGAAGAGAGGGGGAGAGAGCGGGAGAGGAAAAGAGGGACAGGGAGAGGAGGAAAGAGAGTGGGGAGGGAGAGGAGGAGAGAAAGAGGTGGAGAGGAAGAGAGTAAGGGAGAGAGGGGGAGAGAGAGAGGAAGAGGGGGAGGAAGAGAGGGAAAAAGGGAGCAAGGAAGAGATGGTG
>NW_020716841.1:622810-625310 GCF_900518725.1 Notechis scutatus | reverse complement strand
AGAAGCAACAAAGACCTATGCTCAAATTCTTCACCTTACCTGGACAATTATGGCATTCACCATCGTCTATGGCTCAAAACGCATTTCGGCAAAACATCTGGATTTTTCTTCTGGAGCTTCTGTTGGCTTTCTGTCCGCTGATCTTCTGACCTGCAGGAGAAGGGGAAAGCAGCCATAGTTAAAATGAGCAACCACACACGGTACAATATCTCTTTTGAACAATTTATGGAACTACCCTTTCTTTTTCCTCTTTGCTTTTAAGGGGACAGGTACGAACAGAGGAGAATAGCAGAGTTGGAAGGGATTTTGGAGGTCTTGTAGTCCAACCCTTGCTCAAGCAGTTGACCCTCTACCATTTCAGACAGGTGGCTATGTAGTCTTTTCTTAAAAACCTCCAGTGATGGAGCAATCACAACTTCTGAAGGCAAGTCATTCCACTGATGAATTGTTCTCACAATTGTTAGGAAATTCCTCCTTAGTTCTAGGTTGCTTCTCTCCTTGATTAGTTTCCATAGGTTGCTTCTTGTCCTGCCTTCAGGTGCTTTAAAGAATAGATTGACCCCCCCTCTTTACAGAATAACGAAGTTGGAAGGGACCTTGGAGGTCTTCTAGTCCAACCCCCTGCTTAGGCAGGAAACCCTTATACCATTTCAAACAAATAGACAAACTACGCTGCCTTTGGTCCGATCTAAGTAGAGCATATAAAATCATACATTGCAATGTCCTACCGGTCAATGAATACTTCAGCTTCAACCATAACAACGCAAGAGCAAACAATAGATAGAAACTCAAGGTTAACCGCACCAAACTTGATGGCAGGAAATACGACTTCAACAACAGAGTGGTCAATGTCTGGAATACTCTACCTGACTCTGTGGTTTCTTCCCCAAACCCCAAAAACTTTAACCTTAAGACTGTCTACTATTGACCTCACCCCTTTCCTAAGAGGCCTGTAGGGGGCGTGCATAAGCGCACCAACGTCCTTGTCCTATTGTTTCTTTTTTATTCTTCTTATTATGTATCCATTTAGGTACTCATAACTATGTTTATACTTATACCTGTTATCTTACAATCGCTTGACAAAATAAATAAATAAAATAATAAATAAATAAATAAAATAATAAATGAATAAATCTCTTCTTCAAAACTCCCAGTGTTGGAGCATTTACAACTTCTGGTGGCAAGTTTTGTCCCACTGATTAATTGTTTTGACTCTCAGAAAATTTCTCCTTGGTTCTAGCTTGCTTCTCTTCTTGATTAGTTTCCACCCGTTGCTTCTTGTCTCGCCTCGGTTCCTGTAGACTGCGATTGTGTTTTGAAATCTTCGTCCGTGTTTTTTCTCTTTCCCAAAGCGTGCTCCTAGACAGAGTCTGTAGCCAGATGAGTGTTTGCAAAGCATCCGACGATATGACTAAGGATGAACGCACAGAAGGGCTGCCCACACCGTTGGGGCTCGTTGCGGAAGCCACGCAAACCATGATGCACCCACGTCACTTGCCTTTTCTCCAGTTTCTTCCCCCCCCCCCCCCCCCCCAAACTTCAGATTTGCTGGGGGTGGACATCTATCCAAACGCATGAGTCAGACTTACGTTCTTCCATCTTACTCATCCGCAGGGAGTTTGAAGGCAGGATGAAGCATGGCACAGACCTTACCGTCAACCCTGAAGTTGGCCAAACTGAGGCCATTTTCCTTTTGGTAGTTTTTCCTCTTCTCGTGGCTTCGGGGCTGACACAGCCTGGTGCGAAGGAGCTAGGGAGGGAGGGGTGTAGAGATAGCCAGGGTGGATAAAAAATGATTTTTTAAAAAAATGGATTTTTTTTTTTAATTTAAATTGGGTTTTTTTAAAATCACATTTATTTTAATAAAATGCTTTTGGGAGTAAAAATCTATCTAAAGATAGTTTTCTCTTTAAGACAACATCAATAATTTAGTTTATTCGGCATGAAATGGAGCTTAGTTATGTAACAAGAGGCTGTAGGACCCGTATACTGCATGAGTGAAAATATCTACAGACCCCTCACGTCCTGGACATAAACTGTTTCAATTCCTTCCCTCAAAACTACACTATAGAACACTGCACACTAGAACAACTAGGCGCAAGGACAGTTTTTTCTCAAATGCCATCACTCTGCTAAACAAATAATTCTCTCAACACTGCCCAACTACTTACAAAGTCTGCATACTATTACTGTTAATCTTCTCTCCTTATCACCCATCTCTTCCCATTTTGTGATTGTATGACTATAACCTTGTTGCTTGTATCCTTACAATTTATATTGACTGTTTCCTAGTATGACTTGATTGCTTATTGTACCCTATGACTATCATTAAGGGTTGTACCTTATGATTCTTGACGAATGTATCTTTTCTTTTATGTACACTGAGAGCATTTGCACCAAAGACAAATTCCCTGTGTGTCCAATCACACTTGGCCAATAAAGAATTCTATTCTATTCTATTCTATTCTATTCTATTCTATTCTATTCTATTCTATTCTAT
>NW_020716841.1:605375-622800 GCF_900518725.1 Notechis scutatus | reverse complement strand
ATTCTATTCTATTCTATTCTATTCTATTCTATTCTATTCTATTCTATCCCCATCCCTTATTCTATTCTATATTCTATTCTATATTCTATTCTATATTCTATTCTACATTCTATTCTGTTCTGTTCTATTCTATTCTCTATTTTGTTCTGTTCTGTTCTATCCCTATCCCTAATTCTATTCCATTCTATTCCATTCCATTCCCCACCATCCAGTCAGAGTAGAGGAAGCCCCTTAGATGAGAAGGGAAATGTCATAAAAAAAACAAAACCAGAAAGTCCAGTTGCCTCTTGAAAAAAAGCACTTTTGGGACAAGCCATGACCTGGTTGACTGAGAATCCCCGTAGACTTCTAGAAAGTGTTTTTTATCCTCTGTGAAGGCGAATACTTCAACACAAAACCTAGGCACCTTCCTGTCCAATCCAGGAATACGGAGAGTTTGCATAACTCCACGGAGGTGAGAGACTATTAACAGAGAAACAATCATTAGCAAGTCTTACACCTACTTGCTGTCAAAAAAAAACAAGTGTTGGCTTACTCTCGGGTAAGCCTCCTATTTCATGATTGTAAATGTCTTGCTCAACCAATCTGCTCTACGAAGAGAAAGGATGAAAAATTTGACTTGGGGAAAAAACCGCCAACATGAAGACTTCGAAGCCTCTCAGATGTCTTCAGAAATGTCACAGGCAACCTCGCCCACCCGCTTGGAAACGGCCTGGAAGAGAAACAGAGAGAATTTATGAAGTAGGCCAGGAAACATGCCCCATTATTTGGAAATGCAAGCCAGGGGTTGAAGAGGCTGGCAAAAGACTCCAGTGCATTGTTCCACCCATCTGTAGGCAACTCCTGATCTTCTCCACCAGATACTGAAGGCCCTGCCTAAGATCCCAGTGGTTGCTTTTGTTAATGAGAGAAATATATGACTCAGTAAGGTTGGTCTTAGCAGCACCCTTAGGTTGATGGACAGGCATACGGGAAACAAAAACTTCAGAAGATGAACGCCAATTAGTTCATCCGTCCTTTATGTAACTCAAGAAGAACTCAAGCATCTTCTATCAAAAGATACCTACATTTGGTATTTTCAACTAAATTCAGAGACCGTTTACCTGTTAGAAAGATACCGCTTGGTGGGCAGGTTTATTACATTTGCCTAGTTCATGTCTTCTGGGTGAGGGAACTTCTAAAGGCCAAAGATGTTCTGAAGTTCTAGAGCAGGGGTCTTCAAATTTGGCAGCTTTTAAGACTTGTGGACTTCAACGCCCAGAATTCCTTAGCTAGACATGTTGGCTGGGGAATTCTGGGAGCTGAAGCCCACGAGTCTTAAAGTTGTCAAGTTTGGAGGCCCCTGTTCTAGAGTTTAAAATCAGTTCTTGTGGGATGTGAAGAGGTCCAAGAATAACAGAGTCAGAAGTGGCCTTAGAGGTCTTCTAATCCAACCCCCTGCTCAAGCAGGAAACTATATCATTTCAGACAAATGGCTGTCCAATCTCTAAAAATCTCTAGTGATGGAGCACCCACAACTTCTGGAGGGAAGTTGTTCCACGGATTAGTTGTTCTCACTGTTAGGAAATTTCTCCTTTGGTCTGGGTTGGATCTAGGTTGATGCTTGATCGGTTGAGAGTTTTAGGTTGATTCTTGATCGGTTGAGAGTTTTAGGTTGATTCTTGATCGGTTGAGAGTTTTAGGTTGATTCTTGATCGGTTGACAGTTTTAAGTTGATTCTTGATCAGTTGACAGTTTTAGGTTGATTCTTGATCGGTTGACAGTTTTAGGTTGATTCTTGATCGGTTGAGACTTTAGGTTGATTCTTGATCGGTTGACAGTTTTAGGTTGATTCTTGATGGGTTGACAGTTTTAGGTTGATTCCTGATAGTTTGGTTGACAATTTTAGTTGATGCTTGATCGTTTGATAGTTTTAGGTTGATTCCTGATAGTTCGGAGGATAGTTTCAGGTTGATATTTGATATTTCAGTTAATAGTTTTAGATCGATTCTCGACAATTTGGTTGAAAGTTTTAGGTTGATACTTGATAGTTTGGTTGATAGCTTTAGGCTGATATCTGATCGTTAGGTTAGGTTCCTATGGAGCTGATTTCTACCTAGGCGGACTGACAGTGTAGGATTGACTGATGCTCAGCCTGCCTAAGGCAAGATTGTCCTTGAGGTTTGTCAACAGTGGGAACAGCACGGTTGGAGGTCACGAACTTTCTTTCTCTGGGTGCGACCCGAGCACAATCTGGGCAGCCATCTCTCAGGGAGGTTTTCCTTCGGTTTCTTATATTGAGCAGATGTCTGGACCCAGCAGCCCAAATGGTCCCTTCCCATTCTGTGATTTATGATATGCCCAGTGGAGATGTTCTCACCGCCAGAGGTTTGCATCTGTAACTCCTTGTGTTCTTGCTACTTGCTGATTATTCATGGACAGAACGCCACATATCATCCAAGTGGGGGGGACTTGCCAATAAAAGAACAAAGGGAAGCAGATTCATTCCGTTGGGATGGTCACAAACACAACGGCCCTTCAACCCAGGAAGGGGTGAGCGAACTGAGCGAACAGTGTGGATCCTTCACATTTAAGAATACAGAAACCTGCCTGGGGTCAGCAAGTTCTCAAACATTTTGGGTTGAATCCACAGAAGAAAGAAGAGGGAGAAAACCAGATGCGATAGGCAAACTTGGATTGATTGAGTGAACGAACCAATGGGCTGGGTTGAATATAACAGATCAAACCATGGATCCAATCTCGCTCGGTCACTGGGATCAGAGTGATTTGTCATGCATTGCAAAAATCGCTTGGAGGTGGGAGACGCTTCCAAGGTCATCTACCGGATCCCCTGCGTGGATTGCCCCTGTGACCATGCAAGACAGATGAGGAGGAAGCTAACCAGATTGCAAGAACACAAGGAGGAGAGCCAAACTCAATGGCAGCCTCATGTCGCAACGCATTCAATTTTGCAGCTACTACGATGGTTGGCCAAGCAGGTACAAAAACATCCAGGGAAATGATTGAAGCCCCTTGGCAGTCGACAGGAGGGCTGATTTTCCACCAGCCTATCAGGAGCTGAGAACCTGGCAGCACAAGGAAACAACAGCCAACAGCTTAATAGCCGGCCATCAACATCTCAATCAACCAAGAAGCCACACCTAATAAGGCACCATATAAATACTATGAATATGGATGCCCAAAGCATACATTCTTGTAGAGAGAAGCTACCTGAGGATGGGCTCCAGCACGAATTTGAAAGCTCAGATGATTGACCCAGATTTGAACATGCAACTTCCTGGGACACCTTTATTTGCCTTCATATGTGAGATTAAACCATGAATCATCAACTACCATGGCTACTACAGTAACAAAGAAAGCGCGCACCAAGCTTACAACATTCCTGCTTTTAAAACATTATTCCCAAATCCACCGAGATTGGAACAAATGCTTGGGGGAATCTTAAGCAAAGCAGAGAAGAATGCAAACTGGAAAAGGAAAGAATTGTTAACAGGCCATCTATTCATGCATCTTCTTCCAGAGCCAGCAATTTTTTTTTTTTGGGCTCCAGCTCAGCCTTGAGGGTGTGGTAGTTATACAGTATTGTCAGCAGTGTGAAGTTGTTCTGATATTATGACCCCTTCCAGTACTGGTAAACCTCTCCCCAAACATATGCGCAAATCTGCATGAACAGTTTTCTTGAGCCCTCCAACAAGATATTCCAACTTCCAGATGGATTAACAAGGGCAGAAAAAAAAAAACCTCTGCAAACCAAATCAGCAACAAAGAGCGACTTTATTTACAAAGAATTTTGCTCAGTCTTACCCTGAATGTTTTGTCAACCTTGGTGACTTTAAGATGGCTGGACTTCAACTCCCAGAATCCCCCAGTCGGCATGCTTTTTGTTTTTCAACCATAGCAACTTGGAAAGGGGTGTACCTCTAAACCTTCATCCCTTTAAGACGTGTGGACTTCAACTCCCAGAATCCCCAGGCCGGCATGTTTTAAGTTCCTTAACCGTAACAACTTGAAAAGGTGTGGTGGCCTTCTCAACCTTCGTCCCTTTAAGATGCGTGGACTTCAACTCCCAGAATTCCCCAGCCAGCTGATGCTATCCACAGCATTTTTATTGATTGATTGATTTGATTTGATTTGTCAATCGCTTACAAAATAATAGGTATAAGTATAAACATGAGTAAGAATACAGGAAATAGGTACGATTAAATGGGGACAATAGGACAGGGACGGGAGGCACGATGGTGCACTTATGCACGCCCCTTACAGACCTCTTAGGAATGGGGTGAGGTCAATAGTGGATAGTTTGAGGTTAAAGGTTTGAGGATGAAACAACAGAGTCAGGTAGTGCATTCCAGGCATTGACCACTCTGTTGCTGAAGTCGTACTTTCTGCAATCAAGTTGGGAGCGGTTAACATTAAGTTTCTATCTATTGTGTGCTCTTGTATTGTTACGGTTGAAGCTGAAGTAGCCACTGTAGCGGATAATTTTGTGTACTACACTTAAGTCCAACAGTAGGCGGTGTATTTCAAGATTGTCCAAGCCCCAAATTTCAAGTCTGGTGACATAGGGTATTCTACTGTGAGCAGAGGAGTGTAAGTACTCTTCTCGTGAAATACTTCTGGACTTGCTCAATTGTATTAATGTCTGATATGCAGTGTGGATTCCAGACCGATGAGCTGTATTCGAGCATTGGTCTAGCAAAGGTTTTGAATGCCCTAGTTAGCAATTCAATATTTCCAGAAGAGAAGCTTCCTAAGATTAGATTTACAACTCTTAATGCCTTTTTGGCAATGCTGTTACAGTGAGCTCTGGTGCTTAGGTCATAAAGCTATGAGTATCTTGCAGGAAATGAACAAGACAACCTGGCTTTGGGGACGGGGGTGGGGGAGGGAAGAAAGAGGAGGGAGGGGTAAGGTTAAAATCACGAGAGAGGGAAACAAATGCCTGCCTTCAATTTCAATACTGTTTTTACTTATAGGCAGAGAGCCGATGACGGAGAACCAGCTGGAAAATGAATATGTGGAAGTGTATATCCAAAATATTATGACAATGTCAGCAGACTTAATCTTGATAGCATATGCATAAGTGCAGTAACGGCAGACAGAGTTGGGCCCGTTTCAAAATACAACAGTTGCTATCACTGTTTCGAAACAACAAGCGCGACAATTAATTCCTTAACCGATCTATCACTAAAGAGAAAACGCCAACGAACGTCAGCTCCTGTGATTTGGGTTTGCCTTCACTGATGTGTGGATTTAAGATAGTTAACATATTGTTTGTCGCTTCTCCGCCTAAGAAGGGGACAACAAGGGACTTCAAAATTACAAAGCTAAAATTCGGGGGGGGGGGGAGGATTTATTTTAGAACTTGGCATCAGGAGGAAAAAAAATATGCCAGAAAGGCACGAAAGCTAGACAGAAATGGCACAGGATTTTCCTGCCTAAGCAGGGGGTTGGACTAGAAGACCTCCAAGGTCCCTTCCAACTCTGTTATTAAGAAATATCTCTTTTCTTTATTATTAAGAAATATTATTAAGAAATAATGAAGAAAAGAGAATTGCAAAGTGGTTATCACTGATTAAGAGGCAGAGAAAATGAAGGGGGGGGGGTTGATCATCAAAACAAGTTTTTAAACTGGATAGAGGGCTAAACAAGAAGCTGCCAATAGAACGAAGTGAATTAGAAGTAAAAGGGGTAAAATCAAATGAGGAAGACTAAAGAAGGATTTTAGAGATTTGTACGGACAAGACAATAATATACTAAAAAATGGAAACTGAAGCAAACGCTTACAGGTTTCAACGTCCAAGAAAAAGCGGATGAAAGGGAAACCTAAGTGAAACCTCAATTGAAGAATTGTAAGGCTGCAGGTGTAGATGGTATAAAAACAGAAGAAATGTTAAAATAAGCTTTCACAACCTTTTTTTTTCACCAGGAAGGCACCCGTATTCGAGTCTCAGGAAATCCTTCGATAACAGTGATTCTATCTACAGATAGCATCGTACAACGCACCGTTTAAAAATGATTTTAAAAAAAGAAATCTCTTATGGAACTCCAAGCAAAGGAGTGAACTAGCTGCAGAGTTGCGGTTCATAAAAATTCGAACATTGTAAGTGCCAGCATTGTGTGGTTTGCAAAGTTCAAAAAAATTACAAATTCAAAAAAAAAAAAAATAGAAAAGAAAGAATACAGAAAATGAAAAGTACGTAAACTACTTTCTCCTTCATCACAAATGTAAACAATTTCAGTAACTTATCTCCTTCTCTTAAAATACAAGGAACAATATTTTTCCCCATACTTCATCCTTTATCTATAAATAAATCCTTAAAACCATGTCATTCAGTTCTGATTGGCAAAGTCCATTAAGGGTTACCGGGGATAATAACATATCTATGTTAACCTTGATCAAATAATCTAACTTTAAATTCCTTCCTTTTACTTTTAACAATCTTGATCTTTAGTCCCTTCAAACAATGAATTCATTTGTTTTATCTTTGTTTCTTTGCCCCACACAAAATTATTTACAATTTTAACAAATCTCTTTTGAAATTCAGTATAGGAAAATTGTCCAGGTCATTCAATTGGTTTGTTATTTGTATATCCCTTTTAATTATTAAGACATCAGCAGGTTTCATTTGTATATCCAGTATAACAACTTTTTCTACATTATTCTTACAGCCTGTCATTTTTAAATCCACTTTTAAATCAGTCATACAAACACAGTTTATTTATAATGGCAGACACTATTCAAATTATCTTCTGGCTCCATTGTTCACAAATATTTTTCAGTTCATCCAATGTCAATATATTTTGCTCCATCCTGTATTAATAAGCCAAATTTAAGTATTCTTCCCCTTTAATTGCAATATTTCATTCTTTTGGGTTCCTCTAGCACCCAGCCTTCAAAGTCCCATCATAGCATGTTGTTTTTAATTCAATTACTTCAAAACAACAGCATTTATCCATAGGAAGGATTCTTAAAATTAATTTCAATACCTTATTTCAAATTCATCTAGACTCCTAGTCCATTGGTAACTTTCCAAAACCAGTTCTACTCAACCATTTGCTGTTTTCTTCCAAAAAATAAATATGTAATATTTTGAGGCATTTAAATTATATTTAAAACTTATTTTACTAAGGATTGATGGAGACATACCCAGTGCTCTATAATATGCTGTTGCAAAGCTTCCTGATAGTTAAAAAATCATTAAGAAGCAATTTCTGAAAGTGATTAAGAAATCAGGCTCGGCGAATGATATGTCCGTAAATAACAAAGATGGGATAAAAAAAAAACCTAAAACAAAATAAAATAGCCGATATTACAGATCTGAACTTGATTGAAATCCCTCAACTCTCAGCTGCTCAAATCACAAGCTGATCACAAAAACCTCATTTCCCGCAGTCTACTCATATAAAGCAGCTGTCCGGAGTATCAGAATGGGCGATCTCACAATCTCTCCTTTTCCAAGAGAGATTTTGTCAGCCAGAATTCACTGTCTGGCCACTGATCTCTGCCACAATGCAGTCCACACTCTTCCAGCGACATCTAGTTCACCATGAATCCCCCCAAAAGTTCTCCATTTATTAATTTTTTAAAAAAAGACTTCGCCTTAGAAGTACTGACATCCAATTAAATACATAGTTAAATTACCCAGGAGCAGATCAGGTTCTAATATATACAAATAATGCCTCTTTCTTCCTCTCCCAACCTGTGGAAACTTTAAGATGGATGATTCGTGGCTGGGGAATTCTGGAAGTTGGAAGTCCACCCACCTTAAAGTTGAGAAACCCGGACCTGGGCTGTTTGAAAGGATCCAAACACTGGGTTTTCCTCTCAAGATGAAGTGGAACTGGGCCATCCGACCACAAAACCAGTTTAGGATTATTGGCCTTTTGGGGGAAAGCAACTGCATAAAAATTAAGTGCTACACAATGCCAGCTAATGTTCAGGATTTGGCCAAAACCAATTGAGGCACGCCTCTGAAAACGAACCGCCATGGATCCGAACAGATGGCAGGCCCTGTGGCTATCGTTAGGAGGGCTAGCAAAGGCGATTAAACGGAACACTCTCTCTTTGCTGCTACTTTATAGGAGCTCTCGTAATCATCTACGGACTCTTAAGATGCCTTTGGAGGCTAAAGGCTAAACATAGCTTAGGTCAACTCCCAATGGATTTCTTTATCCTCCTCTTCTTCATCTAACTGAAAGTCTTCCCCTTCCTTCTCAAATTCTTCAGGAACCTGAGGAAGACTGTCTGTTTTGTTCTTAAGGACAAAACAGCAACGAAAGATGTTGAGACTCTGGAAAGAATGCAAAGAAGAGCAATCAAGGTGATTAGGGGGCTGGAGGCTAAAACACATGAAGAAGGGTTGTAGGAATTGAGCATAGAATAGAATTCTTTATTGGCCAAGTGTGATTGGACACACAAGGAATTTGTCTTTGGTGCATAAGCTCTCAGGGTACATAAAAATAAAAAAATAAAATACATTCATCAAGAATCATAAGATACAACACTTAGTGATAGTCATAGGTTAGTAATAAGCAATCAAATCATACTAGGAAACAAATAAAACAATGTAAATTGTAGAGATACAAGCAATATGTATGTCTAGACTAATCAAAAGAAGGACTAGGGGGGATATAACAGCAGTCTTCCAATAGTTGAGGGGCTGCCACAAAGAAGAGGGGATCAACCTAAAGGCAGAACAAGAAGCAATGGGTGGAAACTAACCAAGGAGAGATCCAACCTAGAACTAAGGAGAAATTTCCTAAGGGCGAGAACAATTAATATAATATTGTATATTATATGTGTTGGGAGGTTCTATTGAAAACTTTGTTCAGTGGGCCTGAAATCTAGATGGATGCCACTAAAGTGCCTAACAAATACGGAAGTAGCTGAAGTAGCTAGCAAACATGGAAATCCAGTGACTTCCTTCCTTCCTTCCTTCCTTCCTTCCTTCCTTCCTTCCTTCCTTCCTCCCTCCCTCCCTCCCTCCCTCCCTCCCTCCCTCCTTCCTTCCTTGTCCAAGATCAACCACAATAAAAGACCAGCATACAATAACAATAACATAAAACAATTCATTGTTCATTTGGTCCCTAAATCAAGATTGACTGATCAATTTAATCAGCTGGTATGTAAAAGCCAGTCTAGGCAGCTTACAAGCTAAGATCGAAATAAGGAGTAAGAATAAGCAATTATATCCCTCAGCACTTCAGAGAAGAACAAAACCAGAGAAGAACAAAAAGGAAATAAAGCGTGAATTGAATCCCATGTCCAGGAATAGTTGACTTCATGGATGACAGTGGGTGAGTAATAGTCCTATCACAAACTGAGACAGTGCTGTACCTTAAATACAGAGTAACAGAGCTGGAAGGGACCTTGGAGGTCCTCTAGTCCAGCCCCCTGCTCACCCAGGAGACACTACACCATTCCAGACAAGGGGCTGTCCAGTCTCTTCATAAAAACCTCCAGTGATGGAGCACCTACAAGTTCTGAAGGCAATTGTTCTCGCTGTCAGGAAATGTCTCCTTCGTTCTAGGTTGCAGCCTGCTTTGATTGGCTTCCAGCAGGGTATGTATGAATAAAATATAACAACAGATAAAATAATCACTGTTATCCAACTACCCAGTGGATTGTTCCACTGAAAAAAAAAGTGGAACAATCTGTTTCAGATCATTGTCATAATTAGCCTCTCCAATGCTTCCGGAGGACAAACAATCCATTCATCCTCTTAATTTCACTTGTTTTCACTTCGCGTGGATAGGGGGGATGGATTGTGGCCCACATATATCCTGCTTACAGGCATCTCCTTGGCAATCTTACAAACATCTTTTTACAGCTTCCTCTTCAGGGACTCTGAGCTGCAACCCCTCCTGGGCTCCCTTTGGCCTTGTTGTCTATGGAGATTCTCAGGCATCCAAGTGCTTTTTTTTTTTTTTTTTTTAATTTTAAAGTTTCTGGGTGTTACCCTGAAAGAGGACCTGACCTGGGGTGCTCACATTGCAGCCCTGGTTAAAAGGGCCCAGCAGAGATTAGACTACCTGAGGCTTCTTAGGAAACAATAACTGAATGGAAAACTGCTGGGGACCTTCTACCGCTGCACCAGAGAGAGTATCTTAACTTACTGCACCTCTGTATGGTTTGCCAATTGCACAGGGGCAGATAGGAAAGCGCTCCAGAGGGTGAACATCATTGCCCAGAGGATCATGGGTTGCCCTCTCCCCTCTTTGGAAGAGCTTTATCACTCCCGTTGCCTTAAGAAAGTTCAAAACATCCTCAAAGATCCATCTCATGCTGGGCACCCCCCCTTTTTTTTGAACTATTACCATCTGGCAGACGGTACAGGATAATAATAAAAACAAGGACAAATAGGCTGAAAAACAGCTTCTATCCCAGGTCAGGAGCTCTATTGCATTCTACTGTATAGTACAACATTAATGCAATATCAGGGGGTTTTCAATTCAATGTATAGAATGTGAAGGCTATGGGTTTGGGTTTATTTTCATAGTCATAACGTACACTGAAGATGGTATTTAATTTCGTCGTATGAGGTGCAATGACCATAAAGTAAACTAAAACTAAGAGGCAACTGGACTTTCTTTGTTTTTTCTCTGAAGACCTTTTGCTTCTCATCCAAGAAGAGCTGAAGAAGCTTTTCTTGGGTAAGGAGAGTAACGTCTTCAAAGAAGAACAAGAAAATCCAGTTGCCTCTTGGAAAAAAAAAAACACACCTTTGAGACTTTGACCTTGTTCAGTTTTTTTATTCCAACCTGGAAATGTGCTTCTTGGCGCACTCGCTTCCAACCAGCTCCCAAACCATTGAAGAACAAGCCCTCTGAATCGCTGGCCAACCTCTCACTTTGAAAAGTTCTACTTAATGCCAAGAGCAACACTTTGAGGAGGAGGAGAGTCTATATTCTCCAAAGCACAAGAAGCAACGGGTGGAAACTAATCAAGGAGAGAAGCAACCTAGAACTAAGGAGAAATTTCCTCACAGTGAGAACAATGAACCAGGGGAACGACTTGCAACCAGAAGTTGTGAATGCTCCAACATTGGAAGTTTTTAAGAAGAGACTTGACAACCATTTGTCTGGGATGGTTTAAGGCCTGCTGCATGAGCAGGGGGTTGGAATAGAAGACCTCCCAGGTCCCTTCCAAGTCTGTTATTCCGTATTACGTCTACCTCCACTCTCCCAATTAGCCTAAACACAAACTTTATCTAAAGAGCAGCTGAACATCTCGCTTAGGAAGTATGTAAAATTTGTTTGATACCCGTTAATATCTTCTTGTGGTAGCAGGGGTGGGGTGAGGGTGGGGAATGAAAGAAATCCTAATGCAAGAATTCAGAAACGATGCAAACTTTTCTAGATGCATTCTGCTCCTCTCTTATTTACTTAGGCGAATTATATCCAAGTTTTCTTCTACACAAGGGAGAGAACTCAAGGAAGGTAAGCCGTTAAAACACACACACACACACACACACACACACACACACACACCAAAAGGTTATAATCTTCAACTCCTAAATGAGCTTGGCCAAAGAGACGCCTCTTTGCAGATTTTTTAGAAGCGAAGGTTAAAAAAAATAATAATATCTCAAATGAAACCAAGCCCCTGCTGCCTACAATGACACATCCATGCAGTTTTCCTAACAACAATAATAATATTTTTTTTAAAAAAATGAGGTTTTTGTTGCCACTGCTTTTTTTTTTTATTTTTATTTTCCAGGATACATTTTTGACTTCCTGGCCTGGCTTTTTCTTTAAAAAAAAAAAAAAAAAAAACACTTGCAGAAATTGAAAGGGGGGGGGGGGAGGTGAGCCTTTTAGCACGTTTTCCTCTTTCCCTCCCCCCCCCCAATAAGAAAGCCCCAGCAAAACAGAGGACGAGCCGTCATCCCAGGATTAAAAATAATAATAATAATTGCAGTCGCCCTTCAAATGCTAAGTTTTCAAGTATTTAACGGCGATGCTTGGAAAGCCTCCCATTAAAAAAGAAAAAAGAAAAAAGAAAAGAAAAGAAAAAAAATTGGATGGATGGGAAGAGGTGGGTTCGAAACCTGCTCGGTTGGGCTATTTCTCAAATCCGAGATTCTCGAGCACGACCTAAATTCTGGATTATGGCAGGTTAAGAGGAAAAGAAGGAGGAAGGGGGAGAAAAAGAAAAGGAGGGGAAGAAGAAAAAAAAGAAGAATAAAATCCGACGCGTTATTGGTGCAAAATGTAAACAACAAGCATGTTCGTTCTACCCAGAGAAGTAACCAATAGTTACACTCACCACATATTTATTGACTCAGCCAGTCAGAAACCAACGAAATAGGCCAAGCCCCTTCCTCAAATCCTGCACAAGCTGCTTGGGGGGAGGGGGGGGAAAGGAAAGAGGAGGGGGAGGGGGGGAGAGAAGAGAGGTCTCCAAGAAGGAGAATTCAAGAGTTCAAGCCCCTTCCCCAGATCTCCCCCCCCCCCCCCCCCCCCCAAAAAAAAAAGTAAAGTAACATACCCGTCAGTCTGCTGGCAGATGCCTCTGCTCGAAGAACTGGCAAGAGAGGAGGGGGACAAGCACCCCACTCCCCCCCAAAAAAAGCAAAAAACAAAAAACAAAACCCTCCCCACAACACACACAAGCCTTATGCACCAGCATCTGCAACCACAGAAGTGTCTCAAGCTTGCAGTGAGATAACTTCAGATGCTAAAAATAACCAGCCGGTGGCAATTCCCCCTGTTATGTAGCTGGGCAGAAACGGTTCCTTTTTCTCTCTTTCCAAACCGCCCCCCCTCCTTTTCCCTCCCAGACCGCCTTTCTTAAAAAGGGGGGGGGGGACAGAAAGGCCCCTGGGAGGGCACCCCATAGGAAAGAGGATGGAGGGAAAGAGGAGAGGGGAGGGAGAGGAGGAGGGAAGGATGGGTCTTAATGCATGGCACAATTTTTTGTGGGGTGGGGGAGAGAGAGAGAGAGAGAGAGAGAGTGGATTGCTCAGAATGTGACTCATGCATTCGTTTTTTACCTTCCGGCCTGCTTTGCTTTCTGCAGGGATGCAAACTCCCCCCACACACACACACACTCCCCTTCTGCTAATATAGGACAGCTTCCAAAATCTAGCTCTCCCACCCACCCACGCGAAGAGTGGGCAGATGGGTCTTCACCCCATCAAAGCTGTCGGAGAAGTTTCAGATTCTCCATTGATTAAGGCCCCCCCGCAAAGAAACATTTATGGGAGCAATATAATAATGATAACAATAACAACAGGAGGAGGAGGAGGAGAGGAAGAAGAAAAAGAGGAGGAACAGGAAGAGGAGGAAGAAGAGGAGGAAGAAGATGAAGAAGAGGAGGAGGTTGAAGAAAAAGAGGAAGAGGAAGAACAGGAGGAAGAGGAAAAAGGAGGAGGAAGAAGAAGATGAAGAAGAAGAGGAGGAGGAGGAGAGGAAGAGGAGGCGGAGGAAGAAAAGGAGGAGGAAGAATATGAAGAGGAGGAGAGGAAGAAGAAGAAGAAGAAAAGGAAGAAGAGGAGGAAGAGGAAGAAGAGGAGGAAGAAGAGGAAGAGGAGGAGGAAGAGGAGGAGGAAGAAGATGATGAAGAGGAGGAGGAGGAGAGAAAGAGGAGAAGGAAAGTCCAGTTGCCTCCTGAAAAAGCCCCTTTGGGATAAAATTTAGGTTGATTACGTCATCGTCAATCCAGGAATGACTGCAGGAATGAACCAACTTTTATAGCAAAGAACAAAGAACAAAAGCAGCGATTATGAAAGGCGGCAGGATTTTATATGGGGAATAAAGAGAAATATCAGAGCGTGGAACATTTGGAAGGAAGAAAAAAAAAACTAGGCAATTGGAGAGGTACGATTGCCAGCCCACAGGACTGTATCTGTATACAGTACTGAATTTTATTTCCGCTTTCGGAATCAGCTGGAGGAAGTGGTTATGTTTTTTTAGTCAAACTTCTATCCCACCCTTCCTCCGGGAAACGAAAGTCATGACACAGCTCTCCTAGGGGGGCTGCAGACCTGGGTGTGTAATCATTTGATCCCCGTGTGAAGACATTGCTTATTTAAAAAGGGAGATGGATTCAAGATGCGTGCACGAGCCAAGATTTTTATCTCTGATTTTTTCCGGTCAAAAAAAAAGGGGCCTGTGAAAAAAATGAGCCAGCATGAAATGAATTCATAAAATTACATTTGGGGCAGGGAGTCCTCCATTTACGGCCACAGCTGGGCCCAATGTTTCTGTGGCTAAGTGAGACAGCTGTGAAGTGAATTCTTTCCCCCTCTGTTTTTATCGCCCTCCTTGCCGTAGAATCTTCTCTGTCGTCGTTAACTTAGTCGCATGGTTGTTATGTTAATTTGGTTTTCCCCGTTG
Organism: Notechis scutatus; assembly: GCF_900518725.1. The sequence goes on along the minus strand of NW_020716841.1, from coordinate 608,457 downwards.
CCTTCGCTTCTCCGGTGGTCACAAAAGGGAGTCACGTGACCCAGTGACCGTCGTAAATACGAGTCCGTTGCCAGGCCTCTGAATTTTGATTGCGTGGCTTAAGAACTGCAGTGATTCACTTTAATGATTGTGGCAAGGTAGGTTGTAAAAGGCAGCAAAACCCATTTAGCAACTGTCCGGCTTAGCAATAGCAATAGCCCTTAGACTTATATGCCGCTTCAGGGTGTTTTACGGCCTTCTCTAAGCAGTCTACAGAGTCAGCCTCTTTGCCCCCAACAATCCTCGCCTCGTTTTACCGACTGCGGAGGGTCAGAAAGTTGAGTCAATCTTGAGCTGGTCAGGATCGAACTGCTGGCAGTGGGCAGAGTTTGCAATACTGCTTTCTAACTACTGCACAGGAAGGAAGGAAGGAAGGAAGGAAGGAAGGAAGGAAGGAAGGAAGGAAGGAAGGAAGGAAGGAAAGAAGGGCAAAGCAATAGCAATAGCCCTTAGACTTATATAGCCCTCTCTGAGCAGTTTACAGAGTCAGCCTCTTGCCTCCAACAATCTGGGTCCTCATTTTACCCACCTCGGATGGTTTGGGCTCATTTATGGTCGTAAGTGGAGGACCTCCCTCAACCGTTCATCGAATGGACAAAGAAAAACTTCATGGCTTCCCTCGAAGCAAAGTAGATCAAGGCTCCCTTGTTCTCCTTCATTAAATCTGATTATTTACTTGGTGAGAAATTGGAAAAGCCGATCTGGAGATTTCCCTAATTCGACTAAACGGGTTTTAAGAGGACTGACCTAGGCAGGAGGGGAGAAACTATGTAAGACAAGGTGGTCAGAGTGCCTGTCACACAATCCAAAGGAACAAAACGAGCTTTGCCCGTCAACGTGGGAGCTAACGAGTCCACAAAAGTAACACAAAAGGGGCCCCAGGATACGGGTGGCTTTTCACAGTTATGACGGTCGGCAGCATTCCCCCATGGGTCATGGGATGAAAATTTGGGGCACTGCGGAAGTAGCGTGCATTAAGGATCCCTTTGCAGTGTCCCGGGTTCAAGGGCCCATCATTCCCATCCAGTTTCTGGCTGTCAACTCATACATTATGTCTATGGGCCTTTTAGAGTGGCCAGCAGAAAGGGAAGGGGCAGCAGTGGGCAGCTTGCATTCCATAAATGTTTTCAAAGATAGGTAACCGAAGTTTCTGCCATGCAAAATTCTAACTTGGAGAATATGATTGTTGACTCTTGGCTATGGATGTGTCCCACTGGAGAATATGAATTATGATATACCCAGGGGGTGGGTGGGTGGGGAAACCAGGGTCAAGGGTGACAATGAATGATGTGCCTCAGAGTCGGCTGCACCCAGGCAGTGCCGGCATGTCTACTCCTAATAAATCTTCTTTAAGTTTGGAAAATCCGGCTAGAGACCCATGATTTAAATGGGGGAAACTGCCAGAGCCCTGACAGCGACAAGCGAAATCACAAAGTCAATGGGGTGGGTGGTGGAAGCCTGGTTTGTTTAATGGCCGCAAGATTCACTTAAAAACTGCCTTGCTGGGCGACAGAAATATTGGGCCCCGTCGTGGCTGTGAGTCAACAACTCCGTGCGCTGGTAGTCCTCGACGTCGTACGACCACAAGGGGCCCAACATTTCTGTTGTTAAGTGAGACGTCTGTTAAGTGGGGTTTGCCCCACTTTATGACCTTTCTTGCCATCACTAAGTGAATCGCCCGCCATTGATAAGTTAGTCACCCGGTTGTTAAGTGAATCTGGTGTCAGGTTTCCAAGTGATAAGTGCTTTGCCTAGGTGGTCTTTCTTCCGTGCTTGGGCCCTTTGAGATGGAGATTTATGATATCAAGCAACGTTGAATTACTTCTATTGGAGAATGTGACTTTTGGGGGTCTGTTTCTAACTTGTAATATTGTGGGGTAATTCCGGGTTGTGTTAGATCCGGAATTACCACGGACTTTGCCAATTTGATGCTTTCCGAAATAAAATAATTTGTTTTGGAAGATGGGCTTGACATCGGGCTTCCCAGATTGACTTGGCTTGCCAGAAAGTCACAAAAGGGGACATTGGAACCATCATAAATACGAATCAGTGGCCAATGCGTTAGAATGTCGATCACGTGATCATGAAGGATGCTGCAAAAGCCGTCACCATGAGAAACGGTCACAAGTCACATTTTTTTCAGTGCCTGTTGCAACTTTGAACAGTTGTTAAGTCGAGGACCACCTGCACTGGGGAATTCTGGGAGTTGAAGTCCCAACGTAGCTTAAAAGTTATCCAGTTTGGGGGGGGGGGGAAACCCACCAATCTAAATCTTCACTTTGAAGATGCCCAGTTAATTACCAGACAATGTTTGGGGAGAGGAGTTTAAAAGAAGAGGAAATACCAGAAGAGGACAATGTAACCTTAGAAAGAAAACAAACTGCAGGAAAGAATATGGAGGTGCCACCTTTCAAATAGTTTCTGAAGTTTTCAGCTACAAAGTATATCCTTAAAACAAACAGCTTGCGTAAAAATAAATATTCCCAGGTTGAAAGCATTCTGTTCCAGCTTTGCCAAAAGGGGTTTTGTAAGCTTTTTAGATTTCATCTGACATTTTCGTACCATTATAAGTGGAGCATAGGCAGTCCTTGATTTACGACAATTGGTGTCGGAATTTCCACTGCTAAGCCAGAGGATTGTTAAGCAGGTTGCACCTGATTTTACGGTATTCCATTCTATTCTGTTCTATTCACTTTTCTTCTCTTCTCTCTTCTTTCCTTTCCTTTCCTCTCCTCTCCATTCCATTCTATTCTTTCATATTTCTATTCTATTCTATTCTAAGTTCTATTCTAACTTCTATTTCTATTCCATTTTTTAATTCTATTCTATTCTTCTACTCTATTTCTATTCTAATTTCTATTTAATTTTTTAATTCTATTGTATTTCTATTCTAATTTTTATTTCTATTTTTTATTTTGTTTCTATTCTTCTACTCTCTTTCAATTCTAGTTTCTATTTTAATTCTATTCTATTCTCTACTCTATTCCGCCCTATTCTCTATTCTATTCCAACTTCTATTTCTATTCTATTTTTCAATTCTATT
>NW_020716841.1:576203-598257 GCF_900518725.1 Notechis scutatus | reverse complement strand
AATTTTATTCTACTTTAATTCTATTCTATTCTTTTAATTCTATTCTATTCTATTCTATATTTACTCTATTCTATATTCCATTCTACTCCATTCTACTTTAATTCTATTTTACTTTAATTCTATTCTACTTTAATTCTATTCTACTTTAATTCTATTCTATTCTTTCAATTGTATTCTATATTCTATTCTATATTTACTCTACTCTATATTCTATTCGCAGGGGTCTTCAAACTTGACCGCTTTAAGACTTGTGGACTTCAACTCCCAGAGTTCCCCCTCCAGTCATGTTAGCTCAGGAATTCTGGGAGTTGAAGTCCACAAGTCTTAAAGTTACCAAGGTTGGAGACCCCTGTAAATATTGCATTGCATTGCATTCTACTTTAATTCTATTCTATTATTCTATTCCATTCTACTTTAATTCTATTCTATTTTAATTCTACTTTAATTATGTTCTATTCTTTTAATTCTATTCCAGAATTAAAAGAACGAAAAAAAAGAAAGAAAGAAACGGAGGGAGGGAAGAAGGGACCCAGAGGAAGACCTCTAGTACCCCGTCCTGGAGGGCGAGGCCCCGCCCAGCCGTCTACAGAAAGAGCGACGGGCCAGACAAGGTGGAGGAACGCCCCGCGGTCCCGGAAGCAGCTGGCGCGCCTGCGCGGAGGAAGGAGCGCGCTTCTGTGGCCGCCCGCCTGAGGAGGGACCGGCGCTGAGGGGAGGGAGGAAGAGCCTCGTCCGGCTTCGCGGGCCATGAGCGCCGCCGCGCTGGTTTCCCCCGCGCTGCCCCCGGGGCCTCCGCTGCCGCCGCCGCCGCCGGCTTCCACGCTGCCCCCGGGGGCCGCCGCTGCTGTCGCTGCAGCCGCCGCCGCCGCCGCCGAGAGCTATGAGGAGGAGGAGCTGGAGAGCCCCGCCGAGGAGGAGGACGGCGAGCGCAGCGGACGCGCTCGGGACTCCGACGAGGGTGAGCCCGGCCGGTCCGTCTGGGGGGAGGAGGAGGCGGGGGGTGCGGATGGAGGGCCGGACTCCAACACCCATCACTCCCCGCCGACTATGGGGGACGGGAGGAGCTAGCTAGACCGTCGCTTCCTATGGTGTGGGGGGGGAGTGGGCTGGATTACCATACCCATTCCTTTGGCTGGGGCCTGACCCCAACGCCCATCATGCTCTGCCGACAACGGAGAATATATGGAGTGAACTCCAGCACCCATAATTCTCTCTCTGGGGGTCGTTGAACCACATTAACCATCACTTTGGAGGGAGGAGGCAAGTGCTGGACCCCAGCGCCCATCATGCTCTGCCATCAGTGGAAAAAGCAATGGGATGAACTGCAACTCCCATCACTTCCCCATCTGTGGTGGCTGGACTACAGCACCCATTGCTGGCTGTAGTATGTTTACAGGGGCCCAACCACAGCACCCATCGCTGTGCCCCTAGCTCAAGGGAGTGCAGGTGCCGGACTACAACACCCATCATCTGGCTTCCCCATGGACTTGGCTTGTCGGCAGGTCGCAAAAGGAGAGTCGTGTGATGCTGCAACCATCATAAATATGAGTCAGTTACGAAGCATACGGATGTAAATCGTGCGACCGTGGAGATGCTGCAACGGGCATAAGTGTGAAAAAAGTTCATAAGTCCCTTTTTTTCAGTGCCATTATAACGTCAAACGGTTATTAAATGAACTGTTGTAAGTCGAGGACTATCTATACCAGGGGTCTTCAAACTTGGCAAGTTTAAGACTTGTGGTCTTCAACTCCCAGAATTCCTGGGCTGACATGACCGGAGGAGGAATTCTGGGAGCTGAAGTCCAGAAGTCTTAAAGCTGTCAAGTTTGAAGACCCCTGCAGTAGATAGATAAAGAGAGGTAGAATAGGTAGAGAGAAAGAGAGATAGAATAAAGAGGGGGAGAGAGAGAGAAAGATAGGATGGATGGATGGATGGATAGATAGATAGATGATAGATAGATGATAGATAGATAGATAGATAGATAGATAGATAGATGATAGATAGATAGATAGATAGATAGATAGATAGATAGATAGATAGATAGACAGACAGACAGACAGACAGACAGACAGACAGACAGACAGACAGACAGACAGACAAAGAGGTAGAATCGAGAGAAAGAGAGAATAGAGGGGGAGAGAGAAAAAGAATAGATAGAGGCAATAGATAAAGAGAGGTAGAATAGATAGAAAGAGAGAAATAGAATAGATCAAGGGTCTCCAAACTTAGCAAGTTTAAGACTTGTGGGCTTCAAGTCCCAGAATTCCTGAGCTAACATGACTGGAGGAGGAGGGATTCTGGGAGCTAAAGCCCACAAGTGAAGTCTTAAAAGCTGTCAAGTTTGAAGACCCCTGGAGTAGATAGATAGAGAAAGAGAAGTAGGATAGAGAGAAAGAGAGATCGATAGGATCGATAGAGGGGGAGAAAGATAGAATGGATGGATGGATGGATGGAATAGATAAAGAGAGGTAGAATAAATAAAGATAGAATAGATAAAGAGGTAGAATAGTTAGAAAGAGAGAAGATAGATAGACAGGCAGATCAAGGGTCTTCAAACTTGGCAAGTTTAAGACTTGTGGATTTCAACTCCCAGAATTCCTGAGCTAACATGACTGGAGGAGGAGGGATTCTGGGAGTTGAAGTCCACAAGTCTTAAAAGCTGTCAAGTTTGAAGACCCCTGATCTACACCTATTACTCTTCCCATATACATTGACTAAAGTGGCTGGACTACAATACCCTCCTTTTTCCTGCCGTGGATTTCTGGTATCCAACCACAGCACCAAACGCGGCAGTTGCTGCTTCTGGACCACAATGCCCATTACTCTCTCCCTACCATGGAGACTCTGGGTGGTGGACCACAATACCCATCCCTGCCACTTTTAAAAGTCACCCCTGCTGATCTAGAGCATCTCTAGAGCCACCGGGTTTTAAAAGGCCAGTTTTAAGCAGCTTTTGCCCTGCAGGGTCACCCTGGAGAAACTGACTTGAACAAAAAAAGATTTTTATTTGATTTTTTTCTGACATGATGCTGATCCTTTTGCTTAGATACGGAAGATGCCAGTGAAACTGATCTGGCAAAACACGATGAGGAAGATTACGTAGAAATGAAGGAACAGTGAGTATTGTGACACCTTGGTACTGTCTAGTCCCGGCCTTCTTAGCTCTCAAGACTCATTTTCTATGTATTCAAAATAGACTTTGATTAATATATTTATGTATATGTGTGTGTGTGTGTGTGTATGTATAAATATATGTATAAATATATAACCACGCACATACATGCACACACATATTCAAGGTACATATATTACTTTATTGACTAACCCATGGGCCATATCAAAGTGCAGATTTCCAAACACAAATTATTACTAAAATCCGATAAAAACCGTTTAAAATGGAATTGGAATAAAATACAATTAAAATGAAATTGGAATAAATGTACAATTTAAACTGAGATTGGAATAAAGTACAATAATTATACAAGATGGATAGATGGATGGACAGACTGATAGATGGATAGATAGGTATGTAGATATACATATACATATATGTGTGTGCATGTGTGTGTGGTTATATATCCATTTTTCTTTCGAGAGCATCAGAATTTCATTTTTTAATGTGTGCCAGTGTGTTCACAGAAAAAAAGTGATAATAACAATAATGTTTCAGTTGCTTTGGGATTGCACTATGGGTACCACCTTTTTGACTTTTCCTTTTGCCACAGTCATTCTATTTCTATTTGCTATTCTTTGTATTTTGTTATCTTCTCCAGTTCTTTCTCATCTATTCTTTCTCATCTATTATTATTATTAATTTTTTTTGTCCCCTATCCCACTGCCAGGTAACTGTGGGCAGCTTATGACATTAAAACCTGTTCTCTTTGCAGGATGTACCAGGATAAATTGGCATCACTAAAAAGGCAGCTGCAGCAACTACAGGAAGGTAAGGCTCCTAAATTGCCAACTACGATACCATTTAGTTTTGTGAGTTTGCCTACACTGGAATGGGAAAAGAAACTATGCTAACAAGAAGGTTTGTTAGTCCCCAACAGTTGATTCTGCAACTATTTAACTCATCCCACTTGCATATGCCCAACATCCGCCCAACAACTTTAACATCAATTCCCAATGGAAAGCCAAATGAGTATTGAACACTGAGACATAGGAAAATATGCAACTAGGGGTGACATGATAGCAGTGTTCCAATATTTGAGGGGCTGCCCCAAAGAAGAGGTCGACCTATACCCCAAAGTGCCTGAAGGCAGGACCAAGAAGCAATGGATGGAAACTAAGGAGAGAAGCAACCTTGAATTAAGGAGCAACTTCCTGACGTTGAGAACCATCAGTGGAACAACTTGTCTCCAGAAGTTGTGGGTGCTCCATCCCTGAAGGTTTTTGGAACAATGTAGGGTCTCCTGCTTAAGCAAGGGATTGGACTCCGAGGTCCCTGTTATTCTGTTAATTTCAGTACCTATTATCTCCAGCTAAGATGACCAGTGTCAAGTGGTAGAGGTAGGAGTTTATAATTCAGAACCCCAAGAGCGTGCAAATGTTTTTGGCAAACTATTCCTATAATTTCCTTCCTGAGTAAATCAATGACATTATTTCAAATCTGGCAGTGATTACCAGGTAACTGCGTCTATAGCAAGAAATTGAGAAAAGGGAGAAGGTGGTGGTTGTTTTTTGGGAGGTGTGTGGTTGCAATTTTCCATGCCGTGACTTCTTATTCCATAGGTACCTTACAAGAATATCAGAAAAGAATGAAGAAGCTGGATCAGCAATACAAAGAGAGGATTCGCAATGCAGGTGAGCAGGTTGGACTGAGGTGACAAATTCGTCCTAACGTGTAAAATTACCTAGGCAGAATTCTTACCTTACAAAGTGAGATATTCGCTCTGACACTACAGTTGAGCCCAACATTTCCATCGCTAAGCTATTATAACTAGTTATTCAATGTTTCCTTTTGGAATTAGCTGGAGCTATCACTAATCATCAGATTTATTTATAAAATCAAGAAACAGCCTGTTGTGAGCGTTGTGTTAGTTCTCACAATTAGCTCTCACAATTAGGTCCTATCTATATACTGGAAAATACAGCCCGAAATTCCATGTAACTTCCATCATTCTTGTTTTGAATCTCCTCAAGTGGCAAGATGGGCAGTATATAAATTTAATAAATAATGCTTTGCCAGACAGACGCCATAATGCTTGGATTGCTGTAACAACATATTCAATTTTTTTTTAATCTTTAGTTTTTAATGTGATTTTATATGTCTGTTTTTAATGTGTTTATATAAATCTATGGTGTTTTACATTTTACCTGCTTTGTTGTGCGCTGCCCAAAGGGACTTTTGATGAGATGGACAAGCTACATAAATATAAATCAAAATTGTATAAATGCAATATAAATGATGAATAAGCGTGCGTGCGTGCATGCATTTGTGTGTGGGTGAATTGTGTACTTTTGAGGGATTTCGTTCAGAAAGAAGTATATTCAAAGCCCACTTGCCATATTAGCGTTAAAGACAATATCCTCTTTTGTCATCCACAAACCTATCCCAGAACAACTCCAGTATTCTACTAAAATTAAACATGGTTGTATCTTCCCTCTAATAATTGTCATGTCTGTTTCCTTCCAGAGCTTTTTCTTCAGTTGGAAGTAAGTATATCTTACAAAAACTATTTTGTTAGGACTTCAGGATTATTTATGTTTGCTGCATTGGATTCCAGCCTAGACAGATTTGGAATAAATTCACTGAAATTTAAACAGAGTTGCTGTTAACTGATTTTAATGAATCTTGTACAAAAAAAAAAATGATTTAGTATACACTCAAGTACTTTTGGTGGGGTGAGTGGCTGGTAGTTTTGCCCAGGTACACATAAAAATAGACCCAATTTGTCTAGTGATTAAGGCACCAGGCCAATCACCAGGAGATGATGAGTTCTAGTCCTGACTTAGCCACGAAAGCCAGCTGGTGACTTTGGCCCAATAACCAGGAGACCATGAATTCTAGTCCCCACATTAGGCATGAAAGCTGGGTGGGTGGCTTTGAGCCAATCACCTGGAGACTGAGAGTTCTAGTCCCACCTTGGCCACGAGTTGGCCATGGCAAGTTGGCTGTGGCAAGTTGTCCCATTGCACTGCTCACTATAGTCGCCAACGACCAGCAGAGTAAAATCTGCAGGGACTCCTTTTTGTACCAAGTGGTGGGACCTGTAAAATCAAATCCCTAAAACCAATAATTGAGGCTTGCTTGCTGCATTTATTTAACAGTATGCACTGGAGGAATTCCTTCCCATCCTACCATCCTACATACAAAAAATTGCAGTTGTACATTTCAGAAAGGTGGGGAAATGATACAAGTCATACATAACATCTAGGTGATATAAGCAGAGATACTTGTAATTAGTAAGCCTCGGGTTAGTTCCTTGCTACTGTTACTGTCTCCAAGAAATAATCGTCGTCTTAAGAATTCCACCAGTTACATTGCCATAGAAATTTTATAAAAGCTTACTGAAAACCTGACACTTCAGGTTGCCCCAATTAACTCCATTCCTTCTGTGTTTTTATTTGGCAAACAAATAACAGACCATATTTATATATTTCCATTTAGACTGGCCATTCTCTTCCATCCATCAATCCACATTCACTCTGTGATCATTATTTTGGACCCAATTTATTAGAACCCCATCCAAGATGGGAGTCAGGCAGCCGCTTAATGAATTCACTAACGCAACAGCAACCTACGTTTCACCTTAACCTTAAAAGTGCTCTCCTTTCCTTTTGGGTGTGGATTAGACAGAGCAGGTGGAACGAAACTACATCAAAGAGAAAAAAGCAGCAGTGAAGGAGTTTGAAGATAAAAAAATCGAGCTGAAGGAGAGCTTGATTGCTGAATTGGAAGAGAAGAAGAAGATGATTGAGAGTGAGAAGCTCACCATGGAACTGACAGGAGGTAAAGCAGAGACTAAAACTTTTTCCAAACCGTTGAGACAAATCGCTTTGGATGCACTTGACTCAATACGTAGATTCAATGCAATGTTTACGAATGTGTTCTGACCCAGCTCCCCAAACATGACAAAACCTCTGACGTGAACTCAAAAGGTTCCTTTATTAGGAATTCTGGCAGCCCCGGTAAAAAAGTTTATCTCGAAGGCTAATAAACCTGTCCAGCTGGAGATGAATAGTTGTCTGCCACAACTATTCATCCCTGCCCCCTGCCTTTTATCCCCAGAGCTAGGGTGGGACTTCTCTAGCAGCAGTGGCTCTTCCGTCCCAAGGACCGGCCTATAGATTTCCACTGCTCTCCTCTCCTCTGCCTTCTGTGCATCAGGCACTGATCCCAGCTCCTCCTCCTTCCTCATCAGCCACCTCCAGACCTGGGGGCTGTTGACTCTCCATCTGAGAGCTGATGGAGGGCTCAGACTCCGTCTCTGTCTCTGTCTCTCTCTCTCTCTGCCAGCTCCCTTCCCTCTTCTTCTCCCTCAGAGCTCTCAGGTTGCCCTGATGCTGTCCCTGACTCTCACGCTGCCGCCACCGCCTCTTATTCGGCTGAAGGAGAGGCCGGCAGCTGACAGGCCATAACAGAAAGTCAGCCTGGTTTGGAGATTCAGTGAAATTGAATAACAGAGTTGGGATAACAGAGTTTGACTCTACATTCTATAGATGTGAAAAATATATCGGTGGGGGTGGAGTGGGGAGTAAAGAAATAGTTTTTGTTGTTGTTGTTGTTTGACACAAAAAACGACAGTGTACACAGCAAACAAGATAACTATGGTGGGTTTCGTATCACAAATCACTAGTCGAACCCTTCCCAAGCGTTTAGGACTGCGTGATGTATCGATGGATTATGCAAGCAGATCCCAGTAAGGTGGCCTTCTGCAGCTGACCAGTGGTGATCTTGTCAGCGCCAATTATTTTCAACTGCTTGCCTAGGTCTTTAGGCACAGCAGCACCCAGTGTGCCCAGTACCACTGGAACCACTTGCACTGCTTTATGCCAGAGTCTCTGCGGTTCAGTTCTCAAGTCCTGATATCTGGTGACTTTTTCAAGTTGTTTCTCATCGATTCTGCCGTCACCAGGTATGGCAATGTCGATGATCCACACTTTTTTCTTCTCCACAATCGCGATATCCGGGGTGTTGTGTTCCAAAACTTTGTCAGTCTGTATTTGGAAGTCCCACAGTAGTTTTGCATTATTATAATTAGTAGTAGTAGTAGTAGTAGTAACTAGTAGTAGTAGTAGTAAATCTTTAGTGAGATTCACAGCCTTTGGGGCTGGTTGGTAGCTCAACAGCTTGAGTCCTAACCAAGGACCTAGGAACTGTTCAGGTAGTGTCGGAGGACATAAGCTGTTCCAAGTAGGGTGGTTTTTGATAAAATCAGATGATGATGATGATGATGCCTCAGTACTCAGATGGGTTTGTTTTTTCCCCGCTGTGCCTTTAAAGAAATTTGTGGATCTCATAATCCAATTGGTTTGTTGCTCTCTTCAGATTCCATGGAAGTGAAACCGATTATGACCAGGAAATTGCGGAGGAGGCCAAATGATCCGGTGCCCATTCCTGACAAAAGGAGGAAACCAGCCCCAGATATCCTTTCTACCATGAAACCTTGCCCCGAAAACCAAGGCTGGCCAGCATAGGTAGTCCTTGACTTAACGACAATTCATTTAGCAGCTGTTCAAAGTCACAACTGAAAGTGAAACCAGTCTTAAAAGTTGCCAAGATTGATCACCCCTGCTTTATTTCTTACCTGATCACCCGTTTAAGTACTTTCCAAGCTATTTTTCCAGCACCAACTGATTTTTTTAGATGGCCTCGAATCAGGGAAACTGACCTCCTAGTGTTAAAGATCCTTCCCCTCTTTTCCCAAAAATCGGGATGTTCATTCATATTCAATCAACATTGGCTAAATCCAAACTCCAGCCCACCTCTCAGTATGACATGGGAAAATGAGAGGGCACCATTGGGTTGTTTTGGCAAGGCCCTAAGCCAGGGATCAGCAACCTGCGGTTCTGGAAGGCAGAAGGGAGAGGAGAGGAGAGCAGTGGAAATCTATGGGCCGGTCCTTGGGATGGAAGAGCCACCGCTGCTAGCGAAGCCCCGCCCCAGCTCTGGGGCTACAGTTGGGTTCTGTAGGAAGAGCTCTGTGGAGGCTGGTGGCTGTCAAAATCCCAGAGGTTGCAAAAGGAATTGAAGCAGGCTGGGTAATAGTTTAAGGCAGCGGTTGGCAACCTACGGCTCTTTCCATCCCTCTTCTGGGCTCCCTGTTGCCGGTCGGCTCCACAATTGATAGGGCTTTAGGTTCGGACAGGTAGGGGAAAAAAGACGCCGCGCTAGGAGGAGACTCTATGGTGGGGGAAACTGCCATCGGGTCTGTTTGGCTCCAGAATTGAATTGGGGGAGGGGCTTCTGGTTAGGACCTTTGTGGCTCTCTGAGTGTTTAAGGTTGCCGACCCCTGCCCTAAGCAGTTCCATGACTGTTTTGGATGACCCTTAATGTGGATTACCTCAGCTCAATTATCTCCTAACGGATGAGCAGATCATGGAAGATTTGAGGACTCTCAATAAGGTAAGTGCGGCTAGGAGAATAAGCAGGAGAAAAAAACAACAACCCTTTAGTTTTCTGTCTAACCACCCCAATTTTGTTTTCTCTGGATTTGTGCAAATAGCCTGTTTTTCCTTAGGAAGGACTCGTTTTACATGTGTCTTCTGAAGGCAGCTGTTCTTCCTTATTTTCTATATTATTCAGCGTTACAGCTGTCACATCCAACCATTGTAAAAAGTTAAAATGGTAGCATTGATGATGTTACTTAGTTGGGTGATGAAATGTCTGCAAGAAAACCACCAAACTTAGACAGCGCCAAGGACCCCACAGTCGTCCTCCTCTTTTCCTTCTCCATTCCACACTCCCCACTCCCTTCTAGCACTGATATTATTACCTAGTTGGGTAATGAAACAACCATCTGCAAGAAATCAACCAAGCTTAGAGAGCACCCAGGTCTCCACAGTTCAACCCCAAGCTGCAAATATTTTTTGTAGTTTAATAGTTTTGGGGATCTCTAGAAAGTGGGGTTCTAGGAATATTTTCCCTTCCCAGCTGATGTGGCCGGTAGCCACGCCACCCAAGGAAATGATGGGGTTTGGAATCCAGCACATCTAGATTGCAACCTCAGCTGGTCCCTCTTCGTACAACTGAAAACAGCTAAAAATGAATTTCTCAGATTTCTGGGTTGTATTTTTGTGACTGTAGCTTCAACAGTTTTCCTTTTCTTTTCCAGCTTAAATCGCCTAAAAGACCAGGTGAGTAATATGACCATGGGCATTGTTTTAATTTAATTGGCTTGGAACAGAAGGAAGAAGCTTCGTGCCCTTCTTGCCATACGGAAAACCCCAGATTCAACATCTGTCCACTGCCCCTTTGGTATATTAGAATAACTTTATTGTCACTTTAAACGTATACCAATTGGCATTCTTTAAAATGAAATGTCATTGCATACCAGCTCTCAAAGGGTCACCACCTCCAATATACAGTACAAAAGCATGACAAACATATCAATAAACAAGTAAGTAAAAATATGCCCATACCCACATATATGACACAGAAACAACACCACAGTCTAGTTTGGGGGTATAAATGCACATAGCGAGAAGAACTAATCTTGCGAGTTTACCAGACAGATGGAATTCTCACCCAAGAAGCTTCTTCAGCTCAGACTGTATGGTGGGGAATGAAAGGATTTATACTCCTTGCAGACAACTGGTCATTTGCATCCTTTTGGAGGGCTGTTGAAGCACTTGGAGGTTTTATCTGTGTCCACATCTATAGCTATACAATTTGGGATGAACACCCTTTGAACAGTGTGGCAGTAGGAATGGATTTCCAGGGGGGGAAATTGCAGACTACGGGAAACCCTTTGCACTACTCAGGTGATCCTGAGGACACAGATAACACCTCCCAAGTGGCCTCAACGGCCCTCTCAAAGGATGCAAATGACCAGCTGTCTGCAAGGAGCATAAATCCTTCCCTTCCTCACCGTCCAGTCAGAGCCGAAGAAGCTCCTTGGATGAGAAGCGAAACGTCTTTAAAAGAAAAAAAAACCAGAAAGTCCAGTTGCCTCCTGAAAAAGCATCTTTGGCACAACCATGTCCTGGATGACTGACAACCTCCGTAGACTTTTAAACTGATGCTTATCGCCTGGTCCTCTTTTCTGTCCCAGCTTCTCCTTCCTCGCCCGAGCATCTTCCAACGACGCCAGCAGAATCCCCCGCCCAACGATTTGAGGCACGGATAGAAGACGGAAAGCTTTACTACGATAAGCGATGGTAAGGGGCGTGTGTGGAATGAGGGCCTTTTTAAGAGCAAGGTTTAAGAACAACGTTTTTGCTCTGGTCAGAAGCTAAGTATGGAGAGAAGTAATGGCTGTTCGCGCTCAGTGGGGACTATCCTGTCTAGGTCAGCCTGGCAGAGGGATTCTGGGAATCGTAGTTCCAAAGTCTCCCCATAGAGCCAAACTCAGGAGGAAATGGAAATCAAGGTTGTGTTATGAACATTTTATACCACTAGGTGGCAGGAGACCATCAGAAATTGTCTCTGAAAAAAAATGGCTCCCTTCCCCCCCCCCTTTTCCATATCTGCCATATCTTTAAAAAGATCCCATCTACAGCCCTCGTTTAATGACCGGTTACCCAAAGTAGGTAACCTCATTAGTGCTACTGGGCTGGCACCAATGATGGTATCTAGTCTGCAAGGACCCCACAGTCATTCTCCTCCTCCTCCTCTCCCTCCCCCCCCCACAAACCCCACTCCCTTCTAGCATTGATGATGTTACCTAGTTTGGGTAATGAAACATCTACAAGAAAGCCACCAACCTCATTGAACACTAAGGTTTCTTCCCTAACTACCTATCTACCTACTTTCCTTCCTTCCTTCCCTCCCTCCCTCCTTCCTTCTTTCTTCTCTTCTCCACAAACTTCACTCCCTTCTGGCATTGGTGTTCACTGGCTTGGGCTTTTCTGCATGTAATAGAATATTTGTTATATTTAGGCTAAACGTTTTGTTTAATTTCAGAACGTTTCTGGTTGTTTTCGTGCTCCTTTTACAGTTTTTCCTACGCTCAAGTTAGCCATCGCCTTTTACTGTGATAAATGTGTATTGTAATTTTTTTTTTTTAAAAAAAAAAATTAATTGCAATAGTTCGGCAAAAAGTTGATACTTTTAAAATAGCTCCCATGTGTAGGTGGACAATTTTGACGTGCAAATTAAAATTCCCCAGCTATCATATGTCTTTTAAACATGAATCTGCCGGCTGCTACAAAAATGCATTTCTTTCCCCCCACTTTTCTTGATAGGCAACATGTAAAAGGATCATTATCTCGAAAGAACAAAACGATTGTGGCTAGGAGTGGAATATCTAAAGCGCCTTAATGGTGTTTAGACTTATAAAAATAATGGCTTTCAGGCTGGAACCCAGAATCTGTGCAAAGAGTTAAGTGAAACCTGGTTTTTAGTGAAAATAATACCCTCATTTATGGAGTCAGGTGTGATAGACAGTACTTGCTTAGGACAATTGCGTGCGGGAGCGAAAAGACAACACTAATATCTACATAGGTAGTCCTCAATTGTGGTAAGCCACAATTGGGAAGAGAATTTCCATTGCTAAGCGCAGTTGGGTGTTATCGTAAATAAGTTGCTCCCAGAAATCAAAGCTGCTGGATTTGACACACTCATACATTCAAAACCCATGCCTAACATTTTAGATCATATCAGAAAGCATAAAAGGTTTTCCCTTGCTCTAATAAATCCCGTGGTCATTTCCATTATAATTGGCAGGTAGGGTAAAAAGCAATGATACTTCACTTTAAATGCCAGAAATTGGGAGAAGCGTAAAACAGGCCCCCCCTCTCTCTCTCCCTTCTCTCTCTCCCTCTCTCCCTCTCTCTCTCTCTCTCATTACCTCCCCTCTTCCCTCGGGCGTACGGTTGCAGGTTCTTCTATGTTTCTTGCAGGCAGGTGAAGTTTCCAATCAATACAAACAGCGGAGAGGAAATTTACACAAACCACAATGGAAGCAGCATTTTGAACGTGGTTGGGCAGGAGGCTGAGCTATTAAGAGCAATCAGGAACGGGGAGAGATTCTCTGTGCTTTACCTAGATACCCAAGTGGAGCAGCGTAAACAGGAAGCGCATGTCAAACAATCCAGGCTTGTGATTAGGGGATGCTTAATCTCTACCTGAAACGCTTAATCTCTCCTCCCCGCTGGGGAGAAGAAGATCTGGTAAAAAAATGATGCCTTGGAAGAAGATAATTTTATGGTCATTTTTATTTTTACTGCGAGCACACCGGCCTGCATTAAAAATGAAGTTCTGTTGCCTGCTCTCGAGAGAAGTGTATATCTACCCAAACACACATATAACACACATGCTATATGCATACATAAATATATATCTGCACCACACACACACACAAACACACACACACACACACACACATTGTACATAGCAGAAAGGGTGGAACAGCAGGGAGGGAGTGTTCTGACCCAGGGTTCTCAAAATCATGAAGCCGACTCCTTGTCCCGAGAAAACCCCTTATATTTAGGTTAAAGTGAATTCCTCTCCAGCAAAGTCCCGGCCAACGGTCTTTCATGAGATTTCACAACTACAGACCTTTATCAGGCTTGGAGAGTTGCCAG
Source organism: Notechis scutatus (assembly GCF_900518725.1). The sequence continues at coordinate 584,564 of NW_020716841.1, read as the reverse complement.
GCTGATAGCTTCCAAATATCACGCTGTCGCAGAAATTACTTGGCAAGAAGTCAGGAACAGATCCTCACCCTCATGAATTGAACTTATTGTCTCCTGCAAAACCCCACTCCCCTTTCGCTCCTCTTTATTCCCTATGGGAGGGGCCATTCACTGTCCACCTGAGCCTTTACTCCCAAGTCGACCCTTGTTCCTTAGCTGTTCCCTTCTCCTGGCAGCTCTGTGCATGCGCACACTGGGAACAGGCTCCAGCTGTTCTTCTGCCCCACTGATCTCCAACTCTGAAGGCAGCTGATAACTGTTGGCCCCATCTCTGCCTCCGATGCAGAGCCCTCGCCAGTGCCTTCCCCAGACTCCAGGACTGGCACATGTTCCTCCCCAACCTCCTCATTGCCTGAGCCTGCCGCCAACTCCGCTGGCCACTGGCGGGCCACAATGGAGACCCACGGGTTGTAGAACATGAAGGAAGGAAGTAGAGAGGTAGATTTCTCCTTTTCCAAAGGCCAAGATGGCTGTGAATAAAACAAGGGAAACGAGAAGAGGCTTTCGCATCGAAGTAAGAAACTGATCAGAAAGAAAGGTTACAGGAATATAGAATTTCCATTGAGAGTTCTGGCTTGCATGCTAAGGATAACCGCCAAGCAATTGTCGCTTTATTTCAGGTCGAATTTCTTTTAAATGTGCATGGCTGGAGTTCAGGTAGTCCTTGATTTACAACAGTTTAGTGACCATTCAAAGTTACAAAGGTGCTGGGGAAAAAAGGGACACAGATATGCAATTGAAGGAGAAACGGAGGCCACGTGTTCACACAATATCCCGAGTCAGGTCAAGAGGTACCTAGCAGATGTATTCACACGGTGAGCGCAACTCAGTTCAAATTAAATTTGATTCAGTGTATGTATAAGTGTGTAGTTCGGAAACCAATCCTCCTGTTAAGATTTTAGGTTTTGTATTCTATGTTTTGTATTGTACTCCCATGTCCCCCCTTTTTTTAAAACTGAAATCTGATATGAACGTGCCCTACGATAAATCAGTACACATTTTTCTTTTTCCAGGTATCACAAGAGCCAGGCTATTTATCTGGAATCGAAAGAGAACACTAAAATCAGCTGTGTGATCAGCTCGGTGGGAGCCAACGAGGTAAGACAATGTCTCCTTTTGGTCCAGGGGCTCCAGAGTTGCAGCCTTCCCCATAACTTTGGCGTGTGATAAACTGTATTGTTCTTGCTTCAGTTGCATGGCAACCATCCTCTGAAGAGCTTCGGGGAAGGATCCTTCAGAGCAGGAAGGGAGATTTTCATCGAGCAATTATTTCTTTGGATTAACACTACTGATCTTAACCACCACGCTCCTTTTGAAACTTAATCAGAACTCTCGTCTAGCTTTTCTGGCGGTGGCTCAGAAACAGAGACCCTTACTGCTCCAATGCTTTTAAATCCGTGCGCTCCTTTGACTCTTTCCTGCCCTTAGATGGGTTGCTAAAGTGGAGCGTGGTTGGTTTCTAGCTGGATAATGATGGGCTTTTCAGTTGAAAGCTATCATCTTTCCTGCTTCTGTAGAAGAGCAGGCAGAGATGGAGGGCGGAGTTAAGCATGTCATTAGCTTGGAATCCTTTTGTTGCCACAAATGGTCCAAGTCTAAATTACTCTTGAATTCTGTTGATTCTTATCTAGCGCCAGTTTAGTGCTGAACTTTAGTTGACTAGATTCTTGTGTCGAACAATACATCTTCTGAACTGCAACTTAATGAGTGACAGCAGTCTTCCGGTACTCTGGGGGCTGTCATAGAGAAGAGAGGATTGACTTCTTCTCCAAACTACCTGAGGGCAGGTCAAGAAGTAATAGGTGGAAGATCATTAAAGAAAGATCCAACCTGGAACTAGGGAGAAATTTTCTGACAGTGAGAACAAACAGTGGGACGGCTTGCCTCATCAGCGGAGATTTTCAAGAAGAGACTGGACAGCCCTTTGTCCAGAGTAGCAATAAGCACTTAGACTTATATACCGCTTCCCAGTGCTTTATAGCCCTCTCTAAGCAGTTTACAGATTCAGCCTCTTGCCCCCAACAATCTGGGTCCTCATTTTACCCACCTTGGAAGGATGGAAGGCTGAGTCAACCTTGAGCCAAGGAGAATCGAACTGCTGGCAGTGGGCAGAGTTAGCCTGCAGTTGCAATAGCATTTAGCATTTAGACTTATATACTCCTTTGCAGCCCTCTCTAAGTGGTTTACAGAGTCAGCCTGTTGCCCCCAACGATCTGGGTCCTCATTTTACTGTCCTTGGAGGGGCGGAAGGCTGGGTCAATCTTGAGCCTGGTGAGAATCGAACTGCCAAATTGCAGGCAGCAGAAGTAGCCTCTAACCACTGCGCCACCACGGCTGCTATAGGGTCTCCTACTTGAGCAGGGGGGTTGGACTAGAAGACCTCCGAGGTCCCTTCCAATCCTACTGTTGTAGTTTAACCAAGGTGGGTGGAATTGCAGGTAGAATCCACGTGACCTTCCAGCTTCTATAATGTTGTATCCAACACCAGTCCAGTTCTAAAACTGCTCCATAACAGAAAGAATTCTCTCCAGCGTCACAATTTCTCTCTCTGTGTCCCAACCCTTGACAGATCTGGGTGAGGAAAACCAGCGACAGCACAAAAATGAGGATCTACCTTGGGCAGCTCCAGCGGGGCGCTTTTGTCATCCGACGGCGATCCGCAGCTTGACTGTCGTCTTCCTCCCACCCCACCCCGGCAAACCCTCGTATTAAGGACAACCGGCCGTCTGCGAGATGTGTGCTTGTGCCCCGTAGGTGTGATTAGGCCAGAAACAAAACCATCACCCTTCCCTTCCTTTGGAAGTGTTGTCTACAACCAGCTGCGTTTCCCCCTGTGTTTCTCTCGCGGAACGCCCCGCCACCCGGACCGACGGTTCCGCTTTCACTGGAAAGCGGGAGACTGCCAGGGTTTTTTCGTCTTCCCGTTATTTCAACCTGTTCTTAATGGTGTTCCGGTGGCGGAAGGCCGACGACACGGGCAGCCTGGAGGAAGCTCCGCCAACCCTCCTCCAGCGAGGCCAAACGTCACTGGAGGAGAAAGCGACAGCGTTGGGACGCGTTTTTAAAAAAGGGACGGCGTTTGAACATGCCCAGGAAGTGGTTTGGAAACTCTCAGAACCCGCCCTGGATTTCGCGTTATTTATACGGAAAGGAGTTTTCGCGGTTTTTCTTGATTTATGGCCCAAGCTAGGTTCAGAGCTTGGTGTGGTTTTTTTTTTCCATTTTTGGTTTTGCAGGCAAAGATGGACAAACACAGGGGGGGGGTGGATTTCTCTTCTTTCTGGGTCCCCCCCCCTCTGCTGATCCCCCTTCCCTGCTCAAAGCAGCACTGAGACCACCAGGAAGGCTGAGGAGGGTGTTTGTGAAGCTGACCGTGTCAGCAAAGGTACCACGTTTGTGGGAGTACCTTCACCTCCTTCAGGCTGGCCTTCTCCAAAGCCAGAAAGAAAAACTTTGGTTGCATCGTTGGAGGGGGGCCTTGGCTTTGTGCATGCAAGTTGATTCCTTCTGTGACTTTCTCCCTTTCTCCCCCCACACCTTTCCCCGAATGTAAATACTAAGAGAGTAGAGCTCGGATCCAGACTGAAAGCCCAGGCTGCGTTTCCCAGCATTGTACCATTTTTATGACACGTTGCTCCCCAAATATTTTTTAATCTCTCCGGTGTTGTGTGTGTCGCGTTGGCTTTATTTCTCCTGGCTTCACCAACGCTGCCCAGGTTGTGTGGCTTCACTTTCTGGCTCCCACCATCGACCTTCTCTGAAGAGTCAAGGTCTCTTACTTATTCCAGATCGCTCCACAGACGGTGAAGGGTGGAACGAATCGAGAAATTGGGTTTGAAAATAAACACGGAATCATCCATCACAGTTAAACCAAGATTATGCACCCCATGGGCGTATACGCCAAGATTACACATTCCAGAAATACAGTGAGAAAGGGTCATAGTCATAGCAGGCTGTATCCTCAGGGTTGGGTGGAATATCTGAGTCTTCACGGAGATCCTGGCAATGGGCCCAAAGTCCATCAGCTGATTTTCATGCCTAAGAACTCAGGACTAGAACTCCCAGTCTCCTGGTGATAGGCCAAAGTCACCCAGTTGGTTTTCATGCCTCAGGCAGGTCTAGAACTTGCAGTGTCTTGGTTGACTGGCCCAGTTGCCCAGCTGGCTTTCATGCCTAAAGTGAGACTAGAACTCCCAGTCTCCTGGAGATTGGCCAAAGTCAACCAGTGGCTTTCTTGCCTTAGGTAGGACTAGAACTCACGGTCTCTTGTTGATTGGCCCAGTTGCCCAGCTGGCTTTCATGCCTAAGATAGAACTCACAGTCTCCTAGGGATTGGTCCAAAGTCACCCAGTCAGCTAGACTAGAAGTCAATCTGGTGATTGGTCCACAGTTCCCAAGACAGCTTTCACGCCCAGGACAGGACTAGAACTCGCCATCTCCTGGGGATTGCTCCAAAGTCACCCAGCCAGCTTTCACACCCAAGGCCTAGAACTCACCATCTCCTGGTTTCTAAAGCAGCATCTTACTGGCTCTCAAGTAAACCTATAGTGAGCCTTGTGCAAAAATATTGCGTGCCCTACTCAGCGTCAAGAATTGTTTTTCCAAGGATTGGCTTCTTAAAAGAGTATCTCTCAAGCCTGCTTTTTCCAGCCTGGATGCACTCCACGGTGTAGCCCAGTTGACTTGTTGGGAGTCTCAAGACGCTGTTGTCCACATTTCCGAGGACGTATATGTAAGCCATTCCTTGCCCACCTTTCCCCAACTGTTGTCTTCCAGGTGTGTGAATTCACAAGCAGAGTAGACCTTGATGGAGGATAGTAGGCATTGAGCTCAACACATCTGAAAAGCAACCAGCCAATGGACCTCTTCCCATACCCCACCTCCCTTTGCAGCTGTGCTGCAGAATCAGGATGCCAGAGAGCCAGGTTGATTCTATCACCTTTGCTGAGAGAGCAGCTAAACTCCAGATCTGGCAGCTTTTAAAAGATCTGTGGGTTTCAACTCACGCTTCTCGTTGCCTACGTTGTCCTCTAATGACCCTGTAATCCCTTGCGGGATGGAGTCGGGGCAACTGAATAGAGCAGAGTCTTTACTGGCCAGATGCCCTTCCTGTCACCAAGGCAGAGTTTTCCCCAGTTAGATATATTCTCATTGTGCCCGGAGAGAAATATCTGCCTTTCCCTAGGATCGAACCCACAGCCTCCTGATTGTGAAGCGAGAGTTCCACCACTAGGGCCACCACGCGCCACTCATGCTTCTCATTGCCTACGCTTGCCTGCCGATTCCACACACCTGGAGTTGCCGCCTTTGAAAAGCACTGAACAAAGTGGTTTCACCCAAACAGTTACCGATAAAATGCTTGTGTTTCCTTTTTCTGCCTCCTGCTCCTCCCCTTTTGCTTCAAGTTCTATTTTTTTTTTTTTAAAAGACCGTAAACTCAAGGCAGGGTTGCTCACCCTTGTAAAAAATGTTTTGGGATCCTTTTTTCCCTCCTTTTCCATCCCCTGGCTGACCCCCCACCCCACCCCCAAGAGTTAAGTCTTACAAGCCAACCTGGCTCATTAGATCTAATCAGAGGTTAATCTGTTCAAGTTAATCTCTAATTAAAAGGTTGCTTTAGCGTAACCTCATCAGTATAACGGGGTAGATGCACGCAGGGGAAGAATCATGCTTTACATACGTAATGGGGAAGGCCTCCATTTTGTGCAAATTTACTCGGAGGGCCTTTGCTTCCAGAGGTGCGTGAAGGAGAAATGGAGGCTATGTGTGTTCACACAATATGCTGAGTCAGGTAAAGAGATAACCTAGCAGGTGTCTTCATTGCTGTTATGACCAAGGCTTCCTAAGACACCAACAAAACACATAAAATCCAAAGCCCTTTTATTTTAGTTCTATGGCTGTGAATTATTGTCATTCACAGCCCAGAATGAGTTTCAACCAGTTATAAATAGTCCCAGGAATGTCTGCCAAAGTTCTTGGGAAGAATGCTGATAAGAACGCACCTTTATCTTTCTTGAAGTGCTGCCAACGACTAAAGTCCCAATGAGTCTTTTAAAACCAAACAGCACAAATTCACCACGGAGCTTTCAGAGTCCAAACTGATCGGAATGAATGACGTTGCTTTCTGCAAAGGTTTTCCTAGCTTTGCACTTTGTCTTATGGGAGGGCCAATCACCTCCAAGCCTTACTCCCGAGTCTCCCCTTTTGTCTTAACTGCTCTTGCCTTCTGGCAGCTCTGAGCATGCGCGCACTGGGAACAGGCTCCCGTTATTCCTCTGCCTCCCTGATGTCAGAGTCTGGAGGCTCCGGAGTCAGCACATAACTCCCAGATGGCTCTGGCCCCAACTCTGTATCAGACTTAGGACCCTTGTCCGAATCCTCCCCAGACTCCCAGACTGGTCCCTGTTCTTCCCCACTATCCAATTCTGCCGTCTCCGCAGGCTGCCCGCGAACCACAACAGTCACATGACGAGCACAGCTCAGAATCCCCATAATTGTGTGATCAAAATTCAGACAATTAGCAGCTGGTTCATACTTACCACTGTTGCTGGATCCCAAGGTCACATGATCCCCGTTTGCGACCTGGCCAGCCAAGTCCATGGGGAAGCTGGATTCACTTCACAACTGGGTTGCTCACTTGTCAACTGCAGTGATTCACTTAACGACTGGCAAGAAAGATCATAAAATGAGGTGAAACTCACTTAAACCTCTCGCTTAACAACACAAATGGTGGACTCAGTTGTGGTCATAAGTTAAGGACCTGTATTCCAAATGTGGTTTCACACTTGGCAAACTGCAACAAGCCAAGTTAATGATATTTAATTATTAGTTAATGATAGAAGATGGATGGATGGAGAGATGATAGAGATAGAGAAATAGATGATAGATAGCTAGATAATTAGATATAATGTAGATAGCTAGATGATAGCTAGATATAGCGTAGATAGCTAGATGATAAATAGATATAATGTAGATAGCTAGATGATAGATAAGTAGATATAATGTAGATAGCTAGATGATAGATTGTAGATAGCTAGGTGATAGATTGTAGATAGCTAGATTAGATAAATAGATATAATGTAGATAGCTAGATGATCGCTAGCTAGATGATAGAGATATAATGTAGATAGCTAGAGGATAGATAAGTAGATATAATGTAGATAGCTAGATGATAGATTGTAGATAGCTAGATTAGATAAATAGATATAATGTAGATAGCTGGATGATAGATGATTGATAGATAATGATTGATTGATTGATTGATAGATAGATATGATAGTGATAATGATAGATAGATAGATGATAGATGATAGATAGATAGATAGATAGATAGATAGATAGATAGATAGATAGATAGATAGACAGACAGACAGATCATGATTGTGTGTTGGCAAATGGAGCCCCGGATTCAGCAAATATTTATTCTCTAAAAAGAGAAAGTCTCCAAGACTGAAATCTTGAGCTCCCTGGCACTCCATGTCATGTCTTAATTATCTCCTTATTTGCAGAATAAATGTTTGGTCATAGTGACAGCAATTACAGGATTAATTGCACATTTACCCTTTACTGATACCAGGCATTATTTTCTGGGGGAGCTTCAGTCTGCCAAGGACGAAGGTGCCATTGCTAAAACAGGATGGTTTTTTGCCGTTAATTTAATTGTCATTGATTGATGGTTACGCTTCCCCACCCCCCAGAAACCGTGGCTTGGAATTGAGTACAAATTGGATAAGGAACACTTAGCAACACAGGTCCAGCATGAGTCTCTTCCTACCCTTGAAGTGAACACCAGGATGATGGGGAAGGCCAACATTGTCTTAACCTTTCAATCATAACCTTGCTACAGGGCTCCTAAAAGACACACCTGAGATCTAATTTAATGGGAAGGCAGAAGGAAAACGATAAAAATAATGGTGGAGTCGTCATACGCCGAATTTCAGGGAGCTTAAAAGGTTGGTGTCTTGTCCATCCCAAACTCTAGCATAATGAAATGGAGGGAAGAGTTAAAATAATAGTGGGATTGTCATACATGCTGAATTTCATCCACTGAATTATATCAAATTGTATCATCTATCCATTGCAATTCTATGGCTCCATTTTATGGTGGTTTTATTATGGTTTTATCTTAATATATTACTCCCATATAGTATTACCCACATATCTTTATGTACATCTATATCTATATCTCCATCTGTCTCTCTCTCTCATATCTATCTTCTACCTCTGTTCATCTCTCTCCATTTCTCTATTATCTACCCATCTATATCTACCTACCATCTATCTATCTATCTATCTATCTATCTATCTATCTATCTATCTATC